>CM046848.1:24822623-25172623 GCA_025618425.1 Heliocidaris tuberculata
TATAGTTACGTCAGTCACACCGACGAGACTGACCCATCACCGGTAACAGAACGAACAAAATATTACATTACACTGAATGGCCAAGAATCGGTCGGTTTGGAGTCCGTGTGACTGAGGTATTATCTTCATGAGGCGGCTGTACACTGCAGAAACCAGGGTGTTAAATCAACACCCTCTCGGTATCTATATTGGGCTACACCAGATAAGTGTTAAAACAACACCAGTTTTGAATCAAACTGGTGTTGTTTTAACGCTAACTGGTGTTGTTTTAACACTAATTTGGTGTAGCCCAATATCAAACTGGTGTTTTAACACTTTTCTGGTGTAGACCAATATTGATACCGAGATGGTGTTGAATTTACACCGTGGTTTTTGCAGTGTACGACACGTGTTCCGGTGACAATTGCTTCGCAGTCAATTTCGCCTACTATAACCGAATCGCAAACTCCATCCCTGGACCAAACACTATACCTAACCCTTATCCTAAACCTAACCTAAAACCCAGTTGCAACCCTAATCCTAACCCTATATATCTTTGACAAAATAAAACCGGGAGCAATAATTGTCGGAGCACTCAGCAGATGAAGATAGGTAGCTGGAAATGAAAACCAAGTCTTGAGATGCCTAAAATGGATGGGTTAAGAGAGAGAGAGAGAGAGAGAGAGATCTTCTTAACTAAAATAGGACAATTTCATTTTCATTTTTTGCCAGTGATGGTCGATTCGTCAAAACAAGGCGAGAGTGAAACTCAACGATGTCGACCGTCGCGAGGATGGAAGAGATGGTTCATCTTAGCAGGATTGTTCTTCGTATCTTTCCTAGAGGTAGGATCAATCAGGACACTTTCTCTCTTCCTCGATGACCTCACATTTCAGTTTGATGTCAGCACTTCTTACATGGGAGCTATATACGGGCTCATCTCCGGAATGCCATATTTCCTAGGTAAGGTGCTGCTGTCGAATGTTGTAATAAGATTTTAAATAACACCTAGTTATTAGCATCAGTCGCAAGCTGGGGAGCGTTTCATGAAAGGAAGTTGTCGGATATTTTGTCTTCACAGCATTACTCAATCTACCGCTACTACGCTACTTCTCCCTTCGACAGTTAACAATATTTGGAGGCATTCTAATATCGGGAGGACTAATTGCTGCTTCATATACCCGAACAACCCCAGAGATAACTACCGCTCTTATTGCATTTGGTAAGTCTTTGGCCAAAAAATTGTATTCTTATTATACATACTGATGATGATAATAATAATAATAATAATAATAATAATAATAATAATAATAATAATAATATTAATAATAATAATAATAATAATAATAATAATGATAATAATAATAATAATGATGATAATAATAAAAATTATGACGACAATAATAATAATAATAATAATAATAATAATAATAATAATAATAATAACTTTACATGTGACATTAAGGCGAATCCTTTTATCTCAGCCTATTGATCCAATTCGCCTTAACCCACGTTCGCTTTCGCCTTAACCACCAATTTCTATTGTGACGGAATGAACCGCATTGTTAGGATTCACCTTAAGTCACGCATAATTTCCCCAGCCAATTTCGCAACTTTGTCAGTCCAATTTATTTTACGAGCGATTTTCGCCATGCCGTGCTATTCGGCAGTTCAAACTCATGATCTGTGCATTAAAATTCATCTCGGAAGCATTCATATTCGCATTTCAGGCAGTCGAATTAACACTCTTTTCATTCAAATTCATAGGTCACCCATGTAATTCATAAAGCCTTCACTTAATTTAGCATCGCATGGTCACGTGATCACGCAAGAAACTCGTTTCTGCGTTCGAATTCATTTTGGAACATCCAATTTAGCGTGTTGTGCATTCAATTTAACAATTTTCCACCAACATGATTTGTGATATTTTTCTATTGTCTTGTTATGTATTGTGTGTGTGACATGATATTTGCCATTCAAGATAAGGCCTGCATGTTTTTTGTTAGGGCGTATTTTAAAGATCCCATCGTTTGAGCGAATAAAGGTCTATTCATTTTTGTCTCGTGGATGTATATAGACATGAAACAACTGTAGGTCGCGAGAAAGAACTTATATATATTTTTTTCTTTTGTAAGGGAGGAGACACTGAATACTAGAACATATCTTAGAAGACAAGAAGAAGAATGAAAGCTCTTGTACCGCTGTTTCATGCAGGAGATGATTAAGAAAAAGTAACCTTATCGTCTAAGTAGATATAAAGAAGGATTTTAAAAGTTACCTTAATTTCCTATAGTTAGGTGATTTTAAAAAAAGAAGGAAATGCTGTTTCTGACATTGTGTTGGCGATTGGGTGGAGAGTGACAAATGTAGATTACTGCTTTGCCAAAGGTCACTAGATTTCATGTCAACTGGTGAGAACATCTATGGGATGTATAAACGTTCACAATCTTCAAACATTATAATTCTAATTCGAAAAAATCGAAAAGGGGTAATATTTTCTATGAAAGGAAAAGTGATGACTTAATTTTTTTTTTTAGTTGATGAACTAGTTTATAAGCTATGAAGTATCATTTGATCTTGTAACTTTTATTCTGTTTTTTTTAAAATGTCCCCACCAGGTTTAGGATTTGTCTTCATTGTTCTCCCAACTAACTCTTGTCCTGCCGACTACTTCCCCGATCGATTTGAGGTCGCCACTGGAGTCTTCATCTCAGGTGGGAGCGTCGGAGTCATGTTAATGCCTTGGCTCTTTGAAACCCTGATTGGGATGTACGGATGGAGAGGCGGTCTTCTGCTGCTTGGTGGGTTGACTACCCATCTCATCGTGATCGGTTCACTTCTAAAACCCACAAAGAAGCAACGTTCCAGACAAGACAAACATGCGACTCCATATGGTGACGAACTTTCTGGACACGTAAACGTCAATTTTAAACTAGATCCCCCTGATGTAGAAACTAAAGGCGTGGACTGTAAAAGTCCGGAGACAGAATTACATAATGGGATAGATGAAGAATACACTACTCATATAATCAAAAGAGTCCCGTCTCCTGATCGCGTTGAAACTGAAGTAAGATCAAATGATGGGGAACATGGCAGCAATTGTGATCAGCCTAGACTTTCAAAAGTCAGTAAGGTCACTGATATTGTAGTCACGTCTAACATGTCTAATGAACGTACAAGGAAAAGATACATAGCACATTATAAAGGTGATGAGGTCAGCTCATCAAATAATGAATCTCCTGTAGACGTGGACATTGAAGCCACACATAACATCAACACGAGATGTTCTTGTAATTTGTTTTCTTCCACTGCAAGGTTCTTCAAAGAACACCCCCTCATGATCATCGTTTGCATTCAGGTGTTTCTCTTTGCTCTTCCGTACGGCACCTGGCTCTTGTTCACGATCCCCAACGCCCAAGCGAAAGGCCTGACTGACCTTAGGGCTACCCAACTGTCCATCGCCGGTGGAATTGCCAACTTCCTTGGGCGCTTTTCGTGTGGCTTCATCACCTCCAGAAAGTTGGCTAGAATCGAAGTCTGGTATATGATCGCCAATATCATATCATCTATTGCATTCTTCGTCAATTATGTGGCCGATTCGTTCTGGTTCCTGTTGATACTTTCCCTCCTTTTTGGATTTACGGTTGGCTTCAAGGCTCCTGCACAGTTTACCCTTGTGATGAATGCTGTTGGACAGGAGTACTTCAAGACCGGGCTAGGGATACTCTTTCTGTGTGGTGGATCGGCCTTCCCAGTCCTTGGATTTATTGCTGGTTAGTTCAGATTCTTGACGCTATTTTCTCGCAATCTTGATTTTAAGATGGCAGTAAACCAAAATTTCTAATGTGATTTGGAGGAATGATGCCTCCGAAGAAGAACCTATATTATTCGGTTTTAAGTCATATAATACTGCAAGTTTTATAAATATATACTTGGGGTGGAGCGAGCAATAATCCCGACAATATGTGATTTCCTAACTCATCGTTCACAAACGGTAAGATATCGTGGCGTAGCTTCTTCTTCGTTAGACATTACATGCGGGGTGCCACAGGGTACCAAGTTGGGGCCGATCCTCTTTCTGGTCATGATAAATGACGCAGCGTGCACAACAGTAAATCGATGGAAATATGTAGATGATCTTAGCCTCTTGGAGATCGTTCGCAAAGATGAACCGCCAGCACTGCAGTCACATGTAGACTCACTTGTTGATTGGTGTAGGGACAATGATATGCGGCCAAACCCTACTAAGTGCAAATCAATGAAAATCTCTTTCCTGCGTAGTGCATCTCACCCGTTACATCTCGAGATTGATGGCATTGCTTTAGAGGCTGTGTCATCACTAAAACTACTTGGTGTCACTATCCAAAATGACCTGAAATGGGATGAGCAGGTAAAGCGACTCATCAGCAATGCTGCTAGACGACTGTTCATCCTCACAAAGCTTAAGAAAAACAGTGTCAAGGCAGAAGATCTGGTCGACATCTATAAGACCTACATCAGGCCGTTAATCGAATTCGCGGCACCTGTCTGGGCATCCGGCATAAGCAAAGCCCAAGCCCTAACCATCGAAAGAGTACAGAAGAGAGCCCTTCGAATTGTTGCTTGGCCTGATATCAAGCCGTACAATGAATTCTTGAACACGATGAATGTGAGTTCACTTGAGGACCGACGCAACCAGCTCGTCAGCAAGTTCGCTCAATCATTACTCCTCTCAAGTCGACATCGCCACTTCTTGCCCCCCACGCGATCAGTGACATCTGGTCGTACCCTTCGCAACTCCCGTCACCTTGAAATACCTCGAGCCAGAACTTCTAGATACAAACAATCTCCAATACCTCACTTTGTCCAACTTTTGAATTCTGCTATGTAATGTTCTGCTATGTAATGTAATGCTATGTAATTCTAATCTTTCATGTGCAATATGTATGAACTCTTGATTCCTTTGTATTGATTTTGTTCATGTTTTACTCATACATGTATGTTTTACTCTCAAATAATATGTATTCATAATTAAAGCAATATTAAGTAAATGATACATTGCATATGAAATGGTCAGCTCTTTTAACAGTATTTATCATTTAAAATCATATTTTTTTGTATTTTTCCCCATTACACCTATATACTTGACTATATCAATATGGTTTTTATGTAATTTGAGGTTGTTTCCTCTCCTTTTTTTTTTGGGGGGGGGGGGGGGAGGTTAAGTATTAGAACCAGCATACACACTTTTTTAAAGATTATAATTTTCAAGCAATGTAAGACTCTGGATGCCATTACTGCTATTGCATATTGTTACAGTTATCACTTTTTAGCATAATTTTTCTCTGTAACCGATTTTTCATTTCATTTCATTATTGATCAAATTAATGTCCTGTTTGAATGGTTTATTCATGATATGTAACTTTTATTAGCTTGTCCGTTGACCCTTTTTAACTGTACAATATTTTCATACATAAGTTAATATAAATTCCATATTTATATGTTATATATATGCAAATGTTAATCTTTCATTGTAAATATGACAGTATTGGTCTTTTGACTTTTGTCATGTGATTTATTGCCAATAAAACCGAAATTGAATTGAATTGAATTGAATATATACTGATATATTATGTACATACCGATAAACCGACAGCCCACGAAATCGACATTGTCGGTCTAGTGAACCTTCAGGAAAGTTGTCAGAAGGCCCACGAGATCGACATGTCGGTCTTTTGGTTATTGGTCTTGTGCGCCGTTTTTTAATTGTAAAATGCGCACCGGCAAATCAGTTTTAGCTACTTTTGGGCTCCATTCTATAAGCTATGAAGGGCCGGTCACTTATTACCGATAACGATAACGATAACTATAACATCGGTCATCACATGAAGTGAATGTGGAAGTGAAAGTTATTGGATATGCCACCGACAGCTCATTAAATCGGTGAGGTGGGGCCCGGACACCGATATTCAGTACCATTGCCGCATAAACTTTAGGACAAGGATTTGGGAACAGTTTATAGTTCTAATGATCGTTATTGTTATCATTGATATGACAAATTGCAAGAGGGTTCCCTAGAATTGATACTTCAGTCACAACGTCAAACCGATTCCAGACCAACACCAAACCGAACAATTCTTGGCCAAAGGTGTAATGTAACTTTTTTGTTCAATCTGGTGTCGGTTTTGTTTGTGTAACTATGGTATAACATGAAAATACATCCTCAAAATGCCCGAAATCTGTTTGTGTGTGTGTGTGTGGGAGGGGGGGTTACATCAAATGTCAATGGTAAATGTCTAATGCTTTATAGATTATGAAAGGAATCAATCCCAGATAATGCATCTCTGATTTTCTATTTTTCCTATTTATAATTTTTGACAGGAGCAATCTACGATCGTACGCAGTCCTACAACATCGCGTTTTGCATAATGGGAGCTTTAGATGTTTCTGCCGCCATTCTGATCATTACTCCCGTAGCCTGGCGACGATTCTGCAAAAGAAGCACCACCTGATCCTCCAGATTTTCTTATAAAATCTTCATTGCTTCTTTCTAACCGAGATGTAATGTATTAGATGGGCACTTGGTCAGGACGCATACGGGCCATTGTAGTTGGGGTTAGATTGTAAGCTCCTGTAAAATTGATATTCTCTATAATGTTCTCACCAAAAGTGGAGCGCTTATAAAAGGGAAATTGAGTGTATGTATAAAAAAAAAAACACGAAGATCTTAATATAATTTATTAACCTTTCTGTATGAAGAATATCAGGTAGTCATTATGGGCCCTAAAAAATTTTAAAAGTTACAAAATTAAAGAATTGGAAATGAAACAAAATATTTTAAAACAAATCGAGTAACTTAAGTCATATCAAATTACTACGGGAATAGATACGTTTTATGGTTCTTTTGAAAGTAGCAAGACATTTTGTCTAATATAAATTGGGATGTTGATTCCATGTTTTTGATTTGGCTAGTGCAGAAAAAAAAAATCAGCTGAAGATAATCTTGGAACGAGAAAGTTTATATTTGTCAATTAGTGAGAGAAGTGACAGTTATTGGATGGTAAGTTTTAAGGGTGACCTTAAAGAAATTCAGGGGCAAATGATTTGATATTTTAAAGACGTACTTACAAATCTTCAAAATAATACATTGGTATAGAGGTAACTATGAAAGAAGCATAATAAAGTACGAGTCCAATCACTATCGTGTTTGAGGGGATGGGGCCCAAGGGGGGCAAGTTCCCCCCCCCCCCCCCATGACCAATGACAAATTTTCAACGATAAGAAAATGATAATTGACTTTTCAATCATTTAATAAAGAAATTTTTTCGAAGTAAATTGAAACCAAATTGCTCTTTAAACCTCATAGATCATTAATAGAACTATTAATTCAAGTAGACGTTTCGAAACAAACCATCAACAAGGTAATCAAAGCTAATATTGAGGTACGTATCAAGCCAAACTGAGCTAATTTAAACGCCACTCTTATTATTCTGAATTGAAATAAAATCTGAAATATCTTCTAACATGTATACATGTTTATGAATCAATTGCTTATGCAAATCAAATTAAACCCGTCCAAACACTTTCAATCAAAACGGAATGAGGCCAAAATCTTTGCTCGCTTACTTCGCTTGCTCGCAAATAGCAATGACTTCATTGTGCTGTTGCTAAATGACATGCAGTACAATGGATTTTTAAGGCTTGAATCAGAATCAGAATTTGAATTCAGAGTTGACAAAGAATTAAAAGCGGATATAAAGAACATCCAACGTCTACCCCCGCTCCCTGCTCCCAGTGCAAAGAAGGGCCTGATAAACGATTTTTTTTTTCTGGATTAACACTGGCTCGGATGCAGTGGCGTCCGGGGCAAATAATGAAGTTGCGCCCCGCCCCCCCCCCCCCCCTCTCCATGTGCCCAAACTTATCTACGTTATTGTACAAGAGAAGGAGCAAAGCGCAAATTTTTCCCTTTTTGATTCTACAAAAACACTATTTCTTGTGCATCTTACCCAAGAAATTTTGCGATTGACCACTGCAATTCAGCGGTAGAGAAGTTCGAATTTTGTACATAGATAAACGGTTTACTATTCACTCACTTCTAAAATTGGGAGCAAAATGTACGAAAACCTTGAGAGTCGAGAAATTCAGCAAGGCGACCGAAAGTTGAGATTTTTTCAGATGTTGAACCTTGCAAATGCTGTTTTATAGACTTATCCTACATTGGGGCGGAACATTTAGCAAGAGTCAGATGAAACTTACATGATAGCGAACAAAGCAACGACAGTTACATCTTTATTTTTCAAGTTTTGAACTCTTTAAGCTATTCAAGAACTATATACTGGGGGCGCAAAATTACAAGATCCTGAAAGAAAATAATTAAGCGACCGAGCTTTAGAAATTTTCGCATTTCCAACCCTCAAAAACTGTGTTTCTAATGCATTTACTTAGCGGATTGGGGGCGCATAATACGGATTATTATTTTTCTCCATTTTCCTCCCCCCCCCCCTTTTTTATTTTATTTTTTATTTTTTTGAGGTAGAATCGTCAAATTCATACCACTGGTACATCTCTTTAAAGGCGCAGGTCAAGTCCGAACATGAGTCGAATTTGACCAAGGTCAAAGGTCAAAAGGTTAATGAACTTTCTACAAAAAGCACTGTAACCACAATAACTTTCCATGGATTTGAGGTAAAACCACCAAATTCATAAAGGCGGGTCAAGTTGGAAAATGAGTGGAATCTGATTAAGAACAAAGGTCAAGAGGTCAATGAACTTTCAGAGTCTCTAACTCTACGGCACTATTTTTCACTGACTGTGTTTTAAGAAATTAAATACATTTTTAAGGATCGACGGGGAAACTCAGGCAAAGACTGGATCTGTAATACGTGCAGCCGTATCGATAGCCTGTAGTTGTTTGTAATCATTTGGGAAGGCGGAAGCGACACCGGAGGTCCTATCAAGTTTGTTATTGTAAACATGAACTTTGTACTGGTGGACACGATAGCATGTTGTTATCTATGCAAAAATGGGAATTTTTGTACAAAGGAAATATGAACATATACTAACGTTTTGTGTACTGACTTGTGAATTTTGATAGGAGTAGCGGACCGGGTCGGTTCTATATTATATTGAAAGCAGACAGTATGAAACGATGGCAAGCCTTTTCGATTCTCCTATGACCTGTGAGGAGTGTGGGAAAGATGATAGCGGTGAGACACAAGGGTATAAAGTTGTTGAGCAACGCCATTTATGTCCAACATGTACCCGCAATCTCGCAAGCGCCATTTTGGCCGACGTTTCCCATGGAGCTATTAAGTGGCCGTGCCCGCAACACGAGTGCAAAGAAGTGGAACTGCTCTGCTGCAAATGCAAAGTGCCACTGTGCCACACATGTGCACTGACATCTCACCATGGACATCAGATGCAAGACATCGAGAAGTTCTTCGCTGAGAAGAGAGAAACCGTGAAAAAAGATGTTGAAGAGATTTCAGCAAAGCAGGTCGAGACGCAGAGGTTTCTGGAGAAGATAGAGCGCTGCTCGCTGGAGATAGATGATCACTTCAAAGACATTGAGGATAAGGTATCGGCCACATTCCAGACAAAGTCACAAGACCAGGAAGAGTGGAGAACCGTACAAATAGCCAAGATAAATACAGGAGCAGAAGAACTAATCAGACTTATAAATAACAGGCGTCAATCCGAGATTGCAGAAATCAATGAAAAATATCATAAAGAACGTGAAACATTAGTTACAAATCGCGACGATGTTCTTTCAGAGTTGAAAGTTATCATAAATAATGTTTCTCGAATGACCTCAGATGCCAAGACAACAACAAAGGCCATAAGTGTTGAGTTAGAGAGCGCGGCTGCAGTCGCGAAGTCCATGGTGGTCGATTGTGATGGTGAAACCTTTCACGAACAAGTCGCCAAGTTTCATGAGATGGATATGGAAAAGTTACCCTCCTTGAAGCACGATCATCTCGACAGGATCTTAATGGTGACAAAGAAGATACGTTTTAAGAGAGTGGACGAAGAACAAAGCATTGGTACACTGACCGGAAGGAAGGCTTCCTATGAGATGGTCAAGACGGTGAACATTTCTTCAGATGTCCCGGAGCCATTTCTTCTGGGGGCGATAGATGAGCAGACAGTGGTCTTTCGGAATGGCAATGGATCGGCGATATACAAAGTAGACGTTGAGTCCGGGTGCATGGAAACATTGTTGACTGACCAGAAGGCTAGAGGTATTTGGGACTTAGCATTCCTCCCTGATAAAGGTTTTATATATAGTGATTATAATGCAGGGTTACTTCAGATCTGTGACGAAGACGGTAAACAAGAACGGTCTATAGCTTTACCTAACGATGAATCGCGTTTTGCCTTCCTCGCTATCGACAGAAATGGCAAAGTACTCGCTACTAGCCCCAACAGTGGCGAGATCCACGTGGTCGATCCTTTGACAGGATCACATCTTGGCAAGATTGTGGATGTAGAATGCAAGCCAATCATGGGTTGCGGAACATTTGCAAACGGAGATATCATGGTTTGTTCTGAAAACTCGGATATCTGCAGAATCTTTCGAGAAACAGGTGAAGTCCAAATGAAGCTTTCAATGGCTGACTGGAGCCGAAGAATTAACTGTCACGTCGGCGCAGATGACCTGATCTACGTAACATATCGTACGGGATCGAACCAACAATACACTGGCTCCGTTAGTGTCATCTCCCCAGATGGACTTATTCGGAAAGAAAAGATGATCGAGTTTCCGACGTCATCTGTCTACCGCTATCGTCCGAGATGCGTCGTTCCTGTACCCGGTACAATCTTCATCCTGAATGGAAATGTCCTCCTCATTTACAAAGAGATACCTGGCGTCAAAGATCTCCTTTGAGGAGACACAGGATAGAAGATAGGAGCAAGGAGTTATCACAGAATAACTCCTTGATCAGAGCTTTAATTTTCTTCATGTATAGTCAAGGCAAGGAGTTATCACTCCTCGGTCAAGGCAAATAATTTGCTAGTGAAGAGTGAGACTCTGAGAAACTGTTTGATGCTCAATAATTGTACCTCTTGTCCTCGTCTGTTTTGTCTATATACCTTAACACATGTTCACACGATGGGAGCTAAACTTTAAGTTCCACTTGTAGTTTCAAAACTTTAAGTAAACTTACGGTTATCTTGTAGTTCCAGACCGTATGGACGGACTCGAAGTTTCGAAACTTTAAAGTGTACCAACCACCTGAAAAAATAATTTGTGTACAGCTGGAAAGTATAAAATCAACCTCAAAGAACTTTGTCTGGTATTCTATAGGTCAACAGTTAATGAGTATGAAGGAAATAAAGGAAAACATGAAAACGCGGAACCGAACTCAGAGTTTGGTTCCGCGCGAGCCTTTACCTTGGCGAGCGCGTACGAGTAGTCTACTCACGAGTCGCTTTTACGCTTATAGAGAGTGTAATTAAAATTGCAATATTTCTTCATAAGAGTAATATTTGTGTAACGGCACAGCTCGGCGAGGTGGCCGGTGGCCGCCTACCACCTCGCCTGGAGTCGTTGCAATGGAAGACGAAGATCACGGAGAAATAAAATGAAGAGTCTGACGAAAAAGTTTCTAAGTTCTTGAAATTAAGTTTATTTCAAATCAATGATGATGATGAACTCAACAAAATAACATTTCTGAGTCCCTGAGCTGGACGACCGTTGACAAAATTAGAAAAGCATGGCGAAAACGTTACTGGCAGAAAAATAAAAAATGGCCAACGAAGATCTGCAACCCCCAAACACCCTCTTCCCTTTTTATATGCCCCCCAGGAAATACCACGTGGAGAACCTTTCCAAAAGGGCGGATCACCACGACGCAATGCGTAAAATTAATCCCTCCCCATAATTAGCACACGTAAAAGTAGGACTTAATTAACAGCAAATTCGATTTTCCAGGCTGGAGTTCCTCGGCCCGTCATTGTTTCTTCGCACTTGCGCAACTCTCTCTTCTGCTCTCTCTCATCATTTCTCTTCTTCTACGACTCTCACATCTTAAACTCCTCTCGTAACTCACTTATCTCTATCACCTGTTCTCTTTCACTAAACGAGCCGGAAAACAACAAGCCTGGAATAAATCAGAAAGAGAAATAATTATTTTCAGCTGAACTGTCTGCAATTTCTAATTCAGTACAATTATTCATTTCCGACAACCAATCACCGTCCAATACCCCGTACATTAACATTAGTAAACCCCAGACAGCTCCGAGCCACCCAGTAACAAACTCCACCATGTGATTATTTATAAACTTCAAATATCTTTTAGAAATGTACAAGTGTTTGCATTCTCGCCCATCCACATTCCAGAACGCCAGCCTGACCCAGAAACACTGGCAACTGAAATGTACTTACAATAGAATGTGGAAGTGCAAGAAGGCAAACGAACTTTCCATCAAAACAAAAACAAATCTCAATTTCTGCCTAGCAATATTTGAAGCCCATATTTTGAATATAGTATAACGACATGCAACCTCTAACATACAGAGCAACATTATTTTTGGTGATTTGTACCCTTTAAGTTACTTGTAGTTTAAGAACCACAAGCGAGCTCGTGGCTAACGCCGAAACCACGAGCAGCGGGGGTCCTCCGTCGCAGTTTCGGACCATGTGAACGGAATAAACTTTAAGTTTCGCAAACTCGTAGTGATGACCTCGCTGTTCATGTTAAACTTCCGGGTCATACTCTTCGCGCGAATTATGAACACAAGATCTATATGTGTACTGTACACACAATCTATATCTACTCGATCGCTCGGCTTGTAGTTTCAGAACAACGAGCATGTGAACCCTCGTCTTGGTTAGTGAGTCGTTGTTTCGTTAACTTAAAGTTATTGAATGTCTGAATTACAGGACATCGCTGTTCATGTTAAACTTCCGGGTCATACTCTTCGCGCGAATTATGAACACAGGATCTGTATGTGTACTGTACGCACAATCTATATCTACTCGATCGCTCAGCTTGTAGTTTCAGAACAACGAGTATGTGAACCCTCGTCGTGGTTAGTGAGTCGTTGTTTCGTTAACTTAAAGTTATTGAATGTCTGAATTACAGGACATCGCTGTTCATGTTAAACTTCCGGGTCATACTCTTCGCGCGAATTATGAACACAAGATCTATATGTGTACTGTACACACAATCTATATCTACTCGATCGCTCGGCTTGTAGTTTCAGAACAACGAGCATGTGAACCCTCGTCTTGGTTAGTGAGTCGTTGTTTCGTTAACTTAAAGTTATTGAATGTCTGAATTACAGGACATGAGTGATGTTTTTTATTCTTCAACTTACCAACAACGCTTGGTAAGAGAAGGAAACATTGCATGAAGTATCTGATTTTAATCCTATTGTATCACCAAAGAAACTGTCTACTCTTGTTTGGAATGGTTTATTACCTGAATAGAATAAATATTACGTAATACTTGCGGTTTTGGGAAATATCAAAATTATTTAAAAATCACAAACAATGACAAACACTGGACACATTTGAAACATGGGAGGATTTCAAGAGCAATTTTTTTTATGAGACTTTGCTACGATGATGGTTTTCTACATGCGAATAAAAAGAATGAAAAAAATCACAAATTATTTTGTTAACCTTTTCCAGAACTCAACCTTCTATATATAATGATTAGGTTTCTAATAATGTTGACCATTTCAATTCTAATTTGTTAATTTTTAATAATGAAATAAATCATCTTCATGAATGGAATAATCGGGAGCTTTTTTTTTTTTTTAATCGAAGACGACCTTATTGTTGAATTAAATACCATTATTTTATTCAGTTGTTTTTAATGATTGAACATATTGTAGTATATTTGTTATCTATAATGAAACATGAAGAACCACTCACGGTTTGAATCTCTATGGCCATTAAGCTTAGATTTTTTGAAGAGATGCAATGTGATATGCACTTTAACAGCGAGGGAGAAATTATAAACCAAATACTTAGATTATGCAAACTTTAGTCATGTGGTCAGGTGTCATGACACGGCACTGACAATTCATTGATTTAAAATGTTTCTCTCTACCCGGGTGTATAAATTGGTAACTGTGAAGATGCGAGCTTCATTGTGGTTTGATCTAGCATAATTATGTATATCTATATTTTTTCTGGTCAATATATTTACATGTTAAAAAAAAAATACGTTTGTCATTATTTCGAGGGATCCACATACTACAAGCTTTGCTTTTCAGTGGATCCCTCCATTTCCACAGGTTTAACTTAAAAAACAAAAACAAAAAAAAAACACTATTATACTGGATGTCTATGTATACTTTCTATTTTATAACTTTAAACCATGTAAAATGTATTTTGTTATTGAATATTGAATTGTATATTTGATGTCTTGTTAAAATCACTGTTCTGTTGGAAATGAAAATAAAACTGAAACTGAAAACTGAAATTATAACGGCGATTGTTTTAATACTGCTTAGGAGTGGAAAGTGTACAATCCACTGTTACCATGGTGACAGCTGGGGAGTATAAAATAATGTACACTCTTAAAAATAAGCTGTTAAACCACCATTTAAAAGGACCGAGGAGTGACCACTTTTTCAAAATGGCTGATTAACTCTTTTAACCTGCTGGATTCAGCCTTTATAGTGTTGCATCCAGCATGTTAAAACTGTAAACCCTGCCATTTTGAAAAAAGTGGTCATCCTCGGTCATTTTAAATGGTGATTTAACACTTTTTTTTCTTGTGTATAGGGTATGCTCTGAACGGTGTTTAAATTGCCGAAGGCCTACATTAAGATGTTGTAAAATATTAGTGGCAGGCGTTCGTTAATGAGTCACTGTACAAAAATTGCTTTGTGGACTTCTGTTGAGTACGTGTCAAAATTAATTTTCACCACGCTGATTAAAAATAATGTTCGCCTAAAATGATTTGTGAAGTTCGTGCCATCGGCCCGTTCCCCCCCCCCCCCTTTAAAACCAAACAGTGCATATCTTAAGTACACACAAAACAATGTGCTCCTAATTGTGTTTTTGTTCCCCCATTAAAATGTTTGGACCCAACGGCATCTTTCCGATATGATAACGCCTTATTTATTGGTTGGTTGTTGCTGTTAGTTTGTTTGTTTGTTTTTTGCTTTTTTGCTTTTTTCGCAATTCCTCCCCCCTCCATACAAAATCCTTAACCCGCCCCTGTTTGTATATAACCGTATTCCCAAATGTGTAATTTAATCATGTACAAAACCGCAAGTCCGTATCGTTTTGTATATCTGCATGATTATAAACTGTTCCACAGAACATAATGGCCGTTTCGCTACAACAATCTTCCGGAATCAGTACACTAAACTATACATTGTGAGCCAATAAAAAGGAAACCCAGATTCAACCCTAAAGTTCGTTGCAATCAGTACCTATGGATTTAATCAACGATACTTATATTGTAACCTATCATGTTTCCTTTAATCTGACACCTTGATCAATAAAATCCGACCATGAACAGCTGGGCATCGTTTCATCAAACCGTCATAAGTACAAGTTCGCCGACATCCTATTGAAACGCGTGTTAATTTTAATACACGCGTTTCAATGTGATGTCGGCGAACTTGTACTTATGACCGTTTGATGAAACGCTGCCCTGAACAGTAGTAACATGTTTTCCTGATGTATGTCAAATTTGCCTCTGCCCAAGTTTTGAATGAAATGAACAGTCAACCCTCCATTCCAGTTGAATGCTCTCACAAATAATGAAAGTAAATCCTGAACACAATTTAGCCCAAACTTGGTGTTGTGTTCTGTACAAAACAAATGTAAAGTCTGGAGACAAGACTACGAGGTTCTGTTACGATGGCGAAATTAAAGTTTTGTGAGTTTTTATGATCTCGTACTTCTGGGATTTGTTTCCATCATTTCGATGTCCACTACATAACATTTGGCGACGAGGATGACGGGTCTACAACCCCCTCCACCGTTTCTGAGCACCCCAGGTCCTCCTGCCATAGCATGGAAGCAATGGAAAGGACTTTTTCAGACCTATATGATTGCAAGTGGTGCAACCAAATTTGGGGAGGAACGCCGTCGTGCCTTACTACTACATTGCTTGGGGCCTGAAGGGCAACGTGTGTACAGTACGCTCCCGGCAACGGTACCGGCAGAGAGTGGCCAGGCAGAGGCAGCCGCTGATGGGTCTACCACGTCTACGTATGAGGAAGCGTTTGCACGCCTCAACAAGCATTTTAGTCCTGCAGTCAATGTTGTAGCTGCAAGATATCAATTTCGGCAACGAGCTCAACGGCAGGATGAGTTGGTCGATGATTACGTAAGTGCCTTACGTGAACTTTCCATAAACTGTGACTTTGGCAAATTCAGTGATGAATTTATCCGGGATCAACTTGTTGAAAAGACACCTTCTGATCGTATTCGTGAACGTCTGTTGATTGAACCGGCCCTTACCTTACAAACTGCACTCACAATCACAAGGCAAATGGAGAGTGCAGCTAGAGATGCTCGCGTGATCGACTCTGCTTCTGCTACTGCTGAGCCGGTTCATGCTGTTGGCCATGCTCCGCTCCCCATGAAACAGCAACGCAAGCATCGCAAGAAGCGTGGTTCAGCTCCAAAGCAACAAAATGTGAGGACTCCTAATGGCTTTACTGCATGTTACCGCTGTGGTAAAAAATCTCACAAGGCGAATGATGTGTCGTGCAAGGCGAGAGAGGCTATATGTAATGCTTGTGGGATTAAGGGACACTTTGCAAAAGTTTGTAAGTCCCGACAGCAAACTGTTCACCACATCTCTTCGGGACAGTCACACCCAGAGAGTTTTGAAGTCTTGACCATTCACCCATCGAAGGACTCCTTCTTGTTTCCAGTTACTTTGGATGACTCGGTGAAGCTTGACATGGTGTTCGATACAGGATCCCCTGTGTCAATCATACCGATCGACACCTTCGACAGGCATTTCACGCGGGAAGCTCTTCTTCCACCCAGAGCCATTCTTACTACATTCCTACGTGATGAGATTCCAGTTATTGGGATGTTAGCTGTCAATGTTTCCCATGGTGACCTCACAGTCAAAGGTGAATTCTTCGTGGCTGAGAGAGGAAGCAGTATCATGGGGCGAGATCTCATGGAGTTGCTGCATGTGCTACCAAAGCTACCAGATCAGGTCAATACTGTCAATGCAGAAGTGTGTGGAGAGTTCAAGGAACTCTTCAGTGGCTGTGTTGGACTCGCAAGGGGGTACGTTCATCGCATCAGGGTGAAACCAGAGGTTAAGCCAGTTACCCACAAGTTGCGTCGCCTACCTTTTGCTCTACGTGACAAGGTATCTGCAGAGCTTGCTCGATTGGAGAAAGCAGATATCATTGAAAAGGTAGATGCTAGTGAATGGATCTCTCCTCTTGTGGTGGTCCACAAGAAGTCTGGTGACATCCGCCTTTGCGTAGACCTCCGTGCAGTCAACAAAGCGATTGTTGAAGACAAGTTCCCACTTCCCAACATACAGGACTTGTTTGCAGAGCTAAGAGGAGCTAGCGTATTCAGTTCTCTTGACCTAGCTTTTGCTTATCATCAGGTTCTCCTACATGAAGAGTCGCGGGATATGACAACCTTCATTACACACGATGGATTGTTCCGATTCAAGCGCGTGTGTTTTGGACTCTCTTCAGCACCATCAGCTTTTTCAAAAGCTGATGTCATCCGTTTTGAGAGGGTTGAGTGGAGTTCAGTGTTATTCGGATGACGTGATTGTGTATGGAGCCACACAAGCTGAGCATGATCTACACTTACGCGAAGTTCTTGAGCGTCTTCAAAGTGCCGGTCTTTCGCTGAATCCACAGAAGTGCCAGTTAAACCTTTCGCAGATTCGCTATCTGGGACACATAGTGTCAGCCAAGGGGATGGAGCCAGATCCATCTCATGTGGAAGCGATTCGCAATGCTCCAGTACCTACTGATGTAGCTACAATCAGATCATTCTTGGGACTTGCGTCGTATTATTCGCGCTTTGTTCCCCACTTCTCTACAATCACAGAGCCGCTTCGAGTGCTCACGAGGAAGGACGTTCCATTTGCATGGACACCGGAAGTTCAGCATGCCTTTGATAAGGTGAAGGAGATAATTGCCAACAGTGTCACTCTGCACCTCTTTGATCCAGCCCTACCAGTAGTCGTAGCTACAGACGCATCTGCATATGGTCTTGGTGCAGTTCTTCTCCAGGAAAAGGAGGGAGCTGAGGTTCCTGTAGCGTTCGCGTCACGTACACTGAGCGAGGCTGAAAGGAACTACTCAGTCGGAGAGAAAGAAGCGTTGGCCTGTGTATGGGCATGCGAGAAATGGTTTCAGTACATATGGGGACGCCACTTCATACTGAGGACTGACCACCAGTCGTTGACTACACTGCTCTCATCGAGAGGATCAGGACGCCAGACGATGCGCATTGCACGCTGGGCTACACGTCTCATGAGATTCAACTACACTGTTGAGTACAGTCCTGGTGCGCAGAACTGTGCTGCTGACGCGTTATCGCGGTTACCCCTACCTACAGATGATGCGATTGTGGATGATGATAGCGAGATTGTTATCCAAGCCATTGATATGCTTTTCGCAGGGAATGCATGTAGCGTTACAAAAGCGGAATTGCAACGAGCAACTGCAGATGATTCGGTTCTGTCTCAAGTGATCGCGTATGTGGTGAATGGATGGCCACATAAGGTTGAAGATCGCATGATTCCATACAAGAAGCTGCGTGACGAGTTGTCTGTCATAGATAGCTGTCTCTTCAGAGGGGAGAGAATTGTGGTTCCTACGCAACTTCAGCCAAAGCTCATCACTTTCGCTCATGCTGCTCATCAAGGTATCGTCCGTACAAAGCAGAGATTGCGAGATCTGTACTGGTGGCCTGCCATGGATCGAATGGTAGAGGAGGCCATCAGAAGTTGTTACGCATGTCAAGCTAGTGATAAAGTTGCCCACACACATAACACACCACTTCAGAGTGTGCCACTGCCTTCTGGTCCATGGGAGAAAATTGGAATCGACATAACAGGTCCTTTCAATTCGCATGAGTACAAGTACGCGATAGTTGTGATCGATTACTATTCGAAGTGGCCAGAAGTCGCATTCGTATCTGAAGTGACATCGAGTTCAGTCATACGATTTCTCACACAGCTGTTCGCGAGAGAAGGCCTTCCTTCTGAGATTGTGTCGGACAATGGAGTTCAATTCGTGTCTTCTGAGTTCCAGCAGTTTCTTCAACGTCTGAATATTCGGCACTGCAGATCTTCACTGTACTACCCGAGAGCGAACGGTGAAGTTGAGCGATGGAATCGCGTTTTGAAGCAGACGCTACAGATCGCTACTACTGAGCACAAGTCGTGGAGAGAAGCAGTTACTGAGCTTCTCATGTCTTACCGAGCAACACCTCATCCAACTACAGGCAAATCTCCTGCGGTGTTGTTGCACGGTAGGAAAATGATCACGCCAGTCAACATTCAAGTACAATGTTCCGCAAGTGTACCGAGTGATAGCGATTCTGAAATTCGCGAGCAAGTGCGTGAGAAGCAAGCGAAATCGCAAGCGTACACTGATAGAGTTCGAGCAGCTACTGTTCCTAGATTCAAGGTTGGAGATTTGGTGAGAGTGAAGCGACCTGTAAAATCTTCTGGTTCAAAGTATTACTCACCGCAGAGAATCGTGGGTAAGAAAGGTCGTTACACATATGTCTTGGAAGACAATCGCATTTGGAATGCATCTAAGCTAACACCATGTTTTTCAGAGTCTGTTGATATGTCAGAGCAGTTGTCTTCTGACAACACACCAAACATTGTAGAAAGAGGAAAGCGTGAGAGAAAGCATCCCAAATGGATGAAAGACTATGTTAAGTAAAATGTTTAACATGTACATGTAAATGTTATGGAAACTTGATGTTTGAAAACTATATTCAAAGTTTATGATTTTGACCTGGATATTTTCTGTGATACATATTTACCCCAAACTTTCAATACACATACATGTATCTATATGTACCTGGATTTTGCTATAATTGCTAATGGTTTACATTTACTCCCAAATCAGTTTGCACTCAAAAGCTCAGTTGCAAAATATCAAACTCAGTAGAACATGAAATGGTTTGTATCATGTTTTTTAATACATGCACAAGGTAGTTTATTGTTGAATATCTATGTGCTATATATATGCATGAATAGAATTCTTGTTTACATGTATATACATAAAGAAATATGAAAGTACATATTTTCTTTGATGTAATGCAATTGCTATGTTAAAAAGAAAAGAAAACAAGTGAAATTGTAAAGTTATGCATGCAACTCTAGATGAAAGGAATTTCCCTAGAGGAGGGGAAAATGTTGTGTTCTGTACAAAAACAAATGTAAAGTCTGGAGACAAGACTACGAGGTTCTGTTACGATGGCGAAATTAAAGTTTTGTGAGTTTTTATGATCTCGTACTTCTGGGATTTGTTTCCATCATTCCGATGTCCACTACATAACACTTGGGCAAAGTCGATTCTGACATGCATTTTGAAAATGGCCAGTGCTCAGTCATCCATCATCCCATTTTGGTGAGCAGCCATTATCAACATTATCAACTGTCATACATCTATGATACATTTCTGCGATTTCACTTTTTTTTTTAAATATTTGGGCTTGAATATCGGTTTTCTTTTTATTGACTCACACTGTATACATGAACATGTGATTACAATATCACTTACTGTACTAAGAGTCATTATTATTGTGTTATAATGAGTTTCCTCTCCGTACGGACTTCCGTTAATATGTGTACATGTTCACTTGCATGTATTTATTGATGATCTAAATGTTTACATTGTATATAACATCACTGGATCTTTGCCTGCTGTGCAAAATGCATCGAAGATATCGAAGATGCTTATAACGATATTTTGCGTACGTCTCTTTATTCTTCTCATTCACCTCTTTATGCCCTCTCTCTACCACACTGTCCATCTCTCTCTCTCTCTCTCTCTACCACACTGTCTTTCTTTCTCTCTCTTTCTCTCACTACCACACTATCCTTCTCTCTCTCTCTCTCTCTCTACCACACTGTCCCCTCTCTCTCTCTCTCTCTACCACACTGTCCCCCCCCCCCTCTCTCTCTCCTTTCTCTCTCTACCACACTGTCTTTTCTCTCTCTCTCTCTCTCTCTACCACACTGTTCCCCCCCCCCCCCTCTCTCTCTCTCTACCACACTGTCCTCTCTCTCTCTCTCTCTCTCTAGGTTGTACGACGGCATGTTCCGGCGACAATTGCTCCGCGTCAGTATCGTACACCAACCGAATTCTAAACTTCAGTCTTGGACCAAACTCTGTACCTAACGCTCACCCTAAACCTAATCTAAAACCCAATTACACCCCCAAACCTAACCCTATATCTTTGATGAAATAAAGCCCGGAGCAATTCTCCCTATCGCATATAGCCGATATCAGCCGATATCAGCTCCCGATGCCGATATCGGGGACAACGATGTTGGCACATATATTTCCGGTTCCAGTCTATAGCTATAGCGAGCATACACTGATATTTCCTTGCTTTTTTCGTGCGTGATTGTTCTGCTGAAAACACGTTTTGCATCGTCGGCTCAACATCCCACATTGGGTGGCTTCACAGAAGAATCCCATTTAAATATCACCTGTATAAAACCACGATTATTTGCTAGATTAGGAACAAAAGGGAGTTTTTGCTAGGCTGACCACGTCTTCTAACACATTGTCAATGACGCTCCGGCCGGACCCGGAAGCTCAGTTGCCAGCAATCACATGCCCAAAAATTAGAGCGCCGCATGCGTTCGGATTCGGAGAGCTATATGCGATACGTAGAATTTTCGCCGGGGCATGTGTCGGAGCACCCTTTCTATCTCCCTCTCTCTTTTACATTTCTTTTCTTTCTTTCTTTTTCTTTTATTTTTCATTCTTTCTTTCGTACGTTCTCTTCTCCAGTTCTTTTTTTTTTTTTCTAATCCATCCGGGGAATTTTACTCAACAAGCTATTATTTTTAATAGGTTCCTCCACAGTTTATATGCATTTTGCAAAGACCAACACCGGAAATTATTTATCATAAATTGTGTTACTGTATTGTTATTGTAATATGTTGTTTCATTTATACTTGAACATTATATTAAAAATTATGTATACTGAACGTGGAAACAAGTCCAATGAAATCGGAAATATAATTTGATCAAGATTCGAAATCAAATAAGAAGGTCTCCCTCTGCGCTGTCGATTGTGTTATAAAACCGAGTGGTAAAAAAACTGAAGAAGTATGAGGGGGAAGAGGGAACAGAGAGAGGGGGCATGCAGAGAGACAGAGAGTGGGTTAGAGGAAGACGAATAGGGGGACGGACAAATAGGCAGACACATACAGAGTCGGAGAGGGAGGAGGTTAAAAAGGCAGACAGATCGAGGGAGCAGTGAGGGTGAGAGGGGGTAGGAAAATGACAGAGAGAGAGAGAGAAAGAGACTGTAGACTTAAAGCCTTATCAATTTTTAGAACTATTTAAAAAATGATGAATATCATGTTGATGTGATTAAATTTATTAATCTGCGTTGTTAGTGGTAGTTATTGATTTAGAGGAGAGAGAGAGTGAGCATGTGTGTCGATCCCGGGGGAATGGGGTATAAATTCCCCCCCCCCCCTCCAATTTGAGGTGGGGGATGGCCTGTATTATCATCCCCCAATATTTTTGGATAAAATAAAGAAGAATTATGATACATTAACTTAAAACTAATAATTAAACTCATTACGTTTGATTTTGAAATACCTTCGCATTCTTTAATGATTAGAAGTAAGGAAATAAGAAATGCCATAATTTCAATGCGAAAATATCGAATAAAATTCGTTGTTATTCTTAATTAAGGGGTCCCGTCCATTGGCATAGATCCGTGCATTCCTTCTTTTCAATAAAAACCATTTTGGGATGCTCTAAAATGCAAGTTTAAAGACAGATTTTTGAAAAAGTCCCTGGTGTGGAAGGGGGGATACCCCCTCTCACACCCTCCCCCGCTCGGTCGCTTCGCTCCCTCGCCGATCACCCCCCCCCCCTCCCATAATGAAAACGGGTCAACACCCCTGAGAGTGAGAGAGAGACAAATGAGGCAGGAGGAGGAAGAAAGAGTGGGATAGTGAATAATTACGATGATACCATAATGATAAACATAGGTCTTGATAGTTCCATGTTTGCTGCATAACATATAATAGCATTTAATTCAAATATTTGAATAAGATCGAGGGACGGGGGTGGGTTGGGGGGGGGGGGTTAGCCATATTAAAATTTTGTCAGAATTTTTTAATGTTCTTGACATAACCATTGGCATTCACTAAAGTGTGTTTTTTTAATTATTTCTATGTGCTTTAACAACTACATATAACGTGTGACATGTGCGTTGGTTAATATTAAGTGTGTGTTTGTTCAAGATGAATGTAGTCATATATACTTTGCAGTAGTACCACACCCGCTCCGGCGACAAAATGATATTGCTCCACGACAATTCCGTACACTAACAACATTCTAGACTTCAACCCTAAGCCAAACACTATACCTAACCTTAACCCCAAACCTAACCTAAAACCTAAATGCAACCCTAAGCCTACACCTTTGACGAAATAAAGCCAGGAACAATTGTCGCCGGAACAGTGGTCGAAGCACCTTCGGTTGAAATGCTTCATGTATTCAGTAAACCCGCCAAATCAAAGACAAAACTATAAAAACTTGGCCGTTCGTGGCCGGTCTATTGTCGCACCAGTGTCTCTCTCAGTGGCGTTATTAAGTATCAGAATGTAATCTTCATTAATAATGGAAACGATTTAGGGTTGTGAATTTGGGAAGCATGATTGAAGAGGGTAAAGGAACCGTAAATACGACCGGAAGGGAAATTAGCTATCTCCTATTTGAGCAGGAACAGCAAGTGCAAGAGAGAAAACAAAATTGTTTTATTGTTGTTTATGTCATATTATTTCCATTAACATCTAACTTCATTCATCTTCTTTGTCTGCTGTTTTGTCTTTCTCTGAAACTCTTTCTTTTCTCTTTCTCTCTATCTCTCTCTCCCCCTCTCTAAATTATCTCTGAATTAATATCTCCCTCCCTCCCTCTTTTTCTCTCAATCTTTAATCGTCTTCCTGCCCCTTCCCCTCCCCTCTCTCTAAATTCATATCTCCCTCCTCCCCCTCCCTCTTAAATCACCCCCACCTCCCCCCCCCCCCCCATCTGTCTCTCTTTCTTTATCTCACTCACTCTTTCGCTATCTAAGTCCCCTCTCTTTCTGTCTCTCACAAACACTGTTTCGCCAAACCACCCCATTTCTATTCTCTTTCTCATTCTTATATGCATTATGCATGCCCACCCCCCCCCCCCACACACTTTTTTGTTTTGTTTTTCAACACACACACACAAACACACACGCGCCCACACACACCCACGCACAATATTCTCAAACAGTCTCCATCAGTGGTGTAACTACAAGGGACACGGGGGGGGGGGCACGTGCCCTCATCAAATGGTAAACAAGAAAAATTAAAATGTAAGAAAAATATGGGGAAAAGGAGAGATGAAAAAGGGAACATAAAAGAAGACGAAAAGGCCCTCTTCTAACCCCTCACACACCCTCCCCTAATTAATAACATTTTTCATTAACTTTGTATTTTAATCTACCGAGTAGGACTGGTGCCCCCTCCCCCATACTGCCGCTGGTCACTCAATGTCTGTACCCACGCTACGCCAATCCCCCCCCCCCCTCCACATCATACTTTCCCTTCTATTCTCAAAGCAAAATTGAAATAGAAGAAATGCAAGAGGACCTTCAAATTGCTATATAATTCTATTTACAAGAGTCGTAAAGTGGCAATGAATACAAAAACGTTCACTTGTATATGACATAAGAAATTTAACTTGAACATGTGATTATATATACACGGTGATCACAGATCACTATCAGTAAGAAAAGAGTGCAAGCCACCATGCTCGCACTTAATTACATTTTATCACAGATATAATCATCTAAGAGCATAAGTCACACCACCTCTCATGTATATATATATATATATATATATATATATATATATTCACAAAAAAATGGACAGCGTAGTAAAAGAGTTATATCTGGGATACAGACCGAAGTTTTATGCGTTATTATCCCTCCTACTGCGTTTTCTAAATTTCTCCGTCTCTTTGAAAAAAAAAATGATTACGTTTGATATCTTGCAGTACCACTATAAGCTTGCAAACGCAGGGTAGCATTTACATAGTAATAAAAGGCTACTGTTTTTGTTATTTGATTGCAGTAAATGTTTTAAATAAAGGCAGCAGTAAAGAAAATAAAACAAAATAAAGATAGGATGGAATAAATATTGTTAGAACACATGACCAAATAGCCATTACCAACACCTAGTTGGACTGTTCGCCTTACACAAAGTCTAATATTATATGATTATCATTACATTATCATGTGTGTAACTCGTACACCCGCACTTTAAGAAGCTTATTTTTAATCATTCAAACACAAATTTACAGATTCATTACCTGAAATTTCTGGCAATCATAGGGGTAATTCATTTTGGAGGTGAATTCATCTTTCAGCTCTTTAGAGGTACTTTCTCTGGGGAGCGTTTCAGCAAGTGTTTTGTCAGTGATATTTACCGACTGTTATAAGCCACTGAAATCCTTGCATCTGATTGGCTGAGAGCAAATTTGTCGGTAGAAATCACTGACAAAACACTTGATGAAACGCTCCCCTGATAGCAGCCTAAATAGATGTAGACTCTTTGATGATCAAAACAACACAAGACCTTGTAAAGACGATTCCAATCTGATATGATACATCTTCACTCGGTTTGATCTCCGGCTTTTTAAGCAAAGCATTACTAGATATTTAAGAAGAAAAAAAAAACTATTAAAGGTGCATTTCTCATTAAATATATATAAATTCGTACTCCAGTCCTCCTTTGTGCTCCCCCCCCCCCCCCCCGTGTCTGTTTCATGATGCCCTTATGAGTTATTTGGTACTTTCAAGCATGAAATCTACTTTTTCTAAAAAGGGGACTTTGATATCATAATTCCATAATATTTACCTTGTGGAATCTTGGAAGGTCACATTCCAGTAATCATGAGGGGTAATTTAGATTTTTAAGTAGGCGGAAAATGTAAGGGACATCCCACCGCGATTCTGTTGCCCCTGCTATAAATGATAATCGAAATATTACTTTAATGGAGGGAAATAATACTGCTAAAGGAGAGAAAACTCCAGTACGTAAATGACATCATCAATATGCTAATTTATTATTTTACTCTCAATACAAAAATAGCGATATACATTATAGTAATAGTCCCATTCACTGAATTTCACGTCAACGTTTCTCTAAGGCGTTGCAAGTAGCGGCCCTCTATTGACCTGTTCTCTCGGAGGATCCGACCCACATCGGTTCTTCTTGGCGTATCCCATGTCTTCGAAAGCCTCTTTGATCTCGAATAGTATGTTGGCATTGTCCAGTTCATCTTCCTCTTCCTCGATACACTCTGGTTTGGGTTCTTCTTTGTGTAGGGTGAAGGTCATCCAAGTTGACCTGTTCCGCTTGACCGTAGCGACGCGGCTCTGGGGCTCGTACCCTGGAGCCGAGGCGGTGATGGTGTAGAGACCGGGCATCAGTAGGCGCCAGAAGTCACCGTCAACAGCTGTTAATAATCAACCATTAAAACAAATGTTCAACGCAAATGATGATAATTCACAGCATTTTATGACGCCATATTTTTGTTAAAAACATTCATTAAGTGTTTCTGATCAGAATTTTCGTTATGGTACATTTAACAATCTTTATGATTCAGCTGAGGGTTTTTTTGTTTTTTTTTCTTCTTCTTCTTCTTCTTCTTTCTTTTTTCTTTTGAAAGGGCATATAATACAAAATATGGGAAGACAAGTGAGAAGGTATTTTGCCAGGCAGGACTAACAATGAAATTTACGATTAGATAATTACAAGCAAATACGCAAGGTATAAGATCCGTTTTCACAGCCTATACCCAGCATTACCGAATCTTCAAGATACAGAATATGAATTTACAACATCACTAATCATGTAATGCAAAAAAAAATAGTTCACTGTTTGTATAATGCGAAAAAAATATGAATAGAAGAAATACTTTGAATTGAATTCAATTCATTTGAAATAGCGCATGCATTATTCAGAACATATTTTATTTAATCAAAATTGGCGTATCAGGGAATTCGGCGTGTCGTCTCCACTTTTTGTTTTAGTCGTAGTTGGGGCTATACATCTCACGAGGCTACCTAGATAGTTTCATTACAATAATTCCCGTCTGGGGAGGCTTCAATCTGCCCCCACCCCCACGAGTTATCAATTTATGGTCCTGAACCTACACGTGAGGGGTATGCAGGAACATGTCAGTATCCAAAATTGAAAGTCCTTTATGGAAAACAACCCCCCCCCCCCCCCAAAAAAAAAAAAAAAAAAAAAAAAAAAAAAAAAAGGTAATTTTGGCATCTCATTAATCAACCTGTCAACACTCAGGGTTTGGGGAGCTTAATATTGGTTTTCCTTCCGGTCAGAATCTTCCTTATTATGACAGATACCGCAGGCAGATACAGTTAGCAGCCACCTAGCGGTAGAGATAATTAATTCATTAACTCCGTCTAGCAGGTTTTTCTATGAAGGCCAGTTGTTGACATCCATTTAGACATCGTAACAGATAAAAGATTAATTTGGTTAATTTAACCACCTCACCTCAAAACCATCAAGAAGATCTAAAAATATACGTTTAAAGTAAAACATCCAAACATTCGAAACATTTATGGAAGGCCATATTCATACATTAATAAATGAATAAAAAAAGCCTATAGGCACACGCGCCCACACATCTGTAACCTATACTAATACCACCTAAAAAACGATGAGCGAAATGAAAGAACGACTAGAAAAGGAGACGACATCAGTAATTTGATTTCCCTATTCGTTTTTTATGCTTTACATATCAAAGTAAAGGGATTTCTTTATCCTGAATAAAAATATTTTGTTCTGTTCGGAGCTATTTCAGTGTAACATGATACTGAAGATAATGTGCAGATATGTCAGGAATTATACCATAATTCAAATAATACGAATCTCTTATTTTAAAGGTAGTACATGTAATGATGTCTGATTATCGGTTTTTACTAGAGATTTGGGTCGGCACTTTCCAACATCATTTTCTAAGAATGGGGGTGGGGGTGGGAGGGAGGCCCAAAAAATGTTGGTTCTGTTCCTGCTTTCAAAGACTAAAATCCACTGACAAATTCGAAAGTATTTTAAGTTATTTTCATATTTATAATGAAAATTTTCACAAAGAAGCCGAAAACGATTTACAATTGATGTTGCCGTCATGTCTACAATAAGCTTATCATTATTTCAGACTTTGGAGGTTTGTGTGAAAAAATTGTAAACTTTTATTACATTTTTGTTTTTCGACCAACACACTTTATCACCTTTAGAACTGCCCTGATTTTATTTTGGTTCTCTGACTGTCGCGGGGGTGGGGTTTACCAGGAAATGGGATGACCGTTTAAAGATATTTGTATCTCCTTTAATTCTTCTATCTATATGTCTTCATCCCTCTGTTAACACTCAATCTCACGGTGTAGGTATAACGGAAAATTCGATTAGGCGGCATGCTCAGTCAAAATGATGCCAACCTCACGAGTGTTGTCTCCGGTGAGGAACCCATGATTCATATCGAGTCACATGACTCTTGCAAATACAAACGTGGAAAAAAAAATCACGGAAGAAACGTCTGGGACAGGAGACTGACTGAACGTAATAATCATTCTTATTTTATTCCAAGATATAAATACTACTAAAAACGATCTGTCATACCTCTGTTCATCATAATTAGTTTGAAATGGATAAACGACTAACAAACTGATACCACAGAAGATTTTATTCACTTTTCTGTGAATATGGACCTATACCGAGAAGGCACGATGGCTCAGTGGTAGAGCAGTAGTCTCGTAACTGGAAGGACCCGGGTTCGCAAACAAGTGGATGCGCTATAGTGCCCTTTGGTAAGGCATTAATCCTCATTATCAAATTCTGTGACGGCTGATGAAAACTTGACGGCCAGATGGATATTTTCAAGGGTAATGCGATACTTTCTTTTCTTAAAAAATAATTTTAGTTTGGGACCAAAATTGAAACCATATTATATTTTTCTTCATATTTTTTTTAGGTGGTGATGGTGGTGGGAGGGGAGCTGGGTCTGAAATTCATCAGTTTCAGGTTCTCCTATTCCCCAAATGCACCCATCCTACGCAAATATCCCACGCCTTCATTTTCAGCAAAAACAAAAGACCAAACAAGTTTCATCTTCATGTGATCTCTCATTTCCCACCTAACAAAAACACATGGAGAAAAGCGGTTGAGTGAACTTGCTATTATTCAAGAAACATGTTTCCTCTGGCTTAAATTTCACTCATTGTATCCTTTGGGGGTAATGACACCCGAATGACATTAATTCAAGCATGTTTCCCTTTCAAGTCTGATGACAAAGATCTGCCAAAATGGGAAATAATGAGTGGGCACATGCGGAAAATCACCCTCATTCGAACAGGCTCTTCGAATTCTCGTTTAATTCCAACCGACCTGTCTTTTCCTTGACATTTTCATATGACTTGTGAATACGTGATCCTTTTAACATTACTTACATCCACAGGGGTCGATCCAGGTTTGTGTTTTAAACTTTTATTTAACATGTTTAAAGTGGGGAACAATTCAGAAAATTTTCTGACAATCAGGAAAAAAAAAATGATCATAATTTTCAGGTGGCAATTTACACCATAAAATCCCCGACAAGCCTTCGGGTCGAAAATTCGAAAAGATTGGGGGGGGGGGGCACATTTTTTTTCGGCCACATGAGTATTAGAAGAAGTCGTGTGTCGGTTGGTGCCCCTACTCCTCAATCCGCCACTGAGTTTCTAGGTCATTATGAAGAATTTTATAAATTTCAAAATAAGATGACAAAACATGAGTTCAGAGTATATGCTTCGCGTTATGATTTCTGAAATGCACCCACCACTTATTCGTATAGTTCTTTAATTTTGATGAAACGATAAACTAAATAATATACTACCATGTCTATACGTTAGAGAGAATACTGCGAAAAAACATGTATAGAGACCACCTTGGGCATAGAGTAAAACAATGATGATATACCTGTAGTGACGTCATGGTTTATGGCTGGTCCCGTGACTTTGACAATGGCATCAGGAATTGGCTGTTCCTTTGTGTCGGTTACCTTCCCTTTGATTCCTATGTGTACCTGAATGAAAAGAAACGAAATTAGGAATATTTAAAGTTCAAGTCATTCGAGGGGGTTCGTAATTTCATTTGCACGAGACGACTCTTTACAAATTGCTTAGGCTAGTAATATGATTAAAATAATTCTAATCAATATATTTTAGCATTTAGAAAGTAAAAACTTTTGCTAATAACACTAGGAAATGTCACGTTGGGAAACACTGAAGAACATTCCGGATGCAGAAAACAATGTAATTTTGTAAGAAATTTAATCTTAGTTCATCTTTGCATCAACGTAACCAAGAAGGTATTTAGAAATATTATCGGCACATGTTTTAATGATCTGTGGCAATTTCTTGTCTTGATTATTCTTGTTCAATGTTATTCTTGTTTAATTTTGAGCATATTTGCCTGGACCCCCCCCCCCCCCTCCTCCCAATATGAAAAGGCTGGGTACATCAACTATTAGGATTCTTTGCTCTAATGTTCAAGCTTTGGTAAACCGTGAGTATACCACTGCTTTGTGTTACAAATGATTGATAAAAAGTGCAGTGCTCTTTGAAATGTCATGTGAACTTTTATTCCTTAAATAATTTCACGTTGATACTTGAGCTCACGCAATCTATTGATTTATTTTCAAATATTTTGCGTTCTTTCCAATTCGGAACCATGGAAACAAGCCGCGGAAAAATACCGACCTGCGTCATTTTCCGATCAAGGAGAAGGTAATTGGTTTATATTTCTCTCTTTTCAGTTGATTTCTTTGGACGTCTTGATGAGGAAGATATTTTTATTCAAAAACTCCTCCCAAGCACATTCGCATTCGCATTTTAATATCTCATATATTTGTCTGCCCTTTCTCAATCAATATTTCATGGAAGTGTATATGAAATGAAGTGGGAGCCTGAGAAGTAAACAGAGAAATACTTTTATTGAAATGGAAATTTGCAGGTGTACAACTTTTTCGAAATTCAACTGTTTAGCTTTTTACCGATAGAGAATGATTTTAGCTCCAGACGAGCTGGCACGCAAGCCTTTTCAAATTCATACATAAGTTAGATATTTTTATATGAAAATAATTCTAGATAATGAAGTCTGCAGAGAACCCTCGGAATTCAAGCAATACAAAGGAACATTATACAGAGTTTATTTTTTTATTTTTTGAATTTTATGTATTCGCGTATCTATTTATGAAAACTCTTTTCTCGAAATTAAGGAGTACCTAATCTATTACATCAATTTCCATTATATTTTCATTATAAAATAATTTTGATTTAGTAATAATCGTGCTTACTATATCAATACTTTGAAAGGGCTTTTTTATAGACGAATCAGTAAAAAAGAATCATCCCCAAATAAGCTTTTCATACGTTTTTCCTTTTATCTCAATTCCAATATTTTCACATTAACTAATGTCCTTCTGGAGAACATCTTTGGTTTCATTACACATCAAATTACACGGAAGATGCGCTTAATCAGCTTGGCCTTTAATATGAATTAAAGATGATGTTGAGTTCTGATCAAGCATTTGCATTGTGAAAGGCACTATCTGGAATAAATTGGGAAAGGGTGATTATGTAGTAAATAATAATTTGTGTATACTATAAGGTTTTGGAAATTTGGAATCATAAATTGATAGGAAACTGACACAATCTTGATAAAAGTCACATGCACTGCACACAGACATGTGTGTGTGGGTCTAAGCACGCATGTGGCTTGAAAGTTTCACGATTCAAACTTCTTGTCATATTTGGAATATGAGGGTATTTGCAGAGCAATCCTTTTTAGGGGACATTTCTTCTATGATATTCTTCCAAACTAACGTAAAAAGAATGAGAAAGCTCACAAATCATTTTTCACCTTCTCCAGAACTCAAGTCAGGGTAGATATTGTGACAAGGGCACTTGAGAAGGAGTGTAGTGATTCAGCTTAAAGTGGGAGATGACAAGACCTTTGTCGGGTCTCGGCCTCCCTGATCGACGGAAATCGAACTCATCTTCGAGAAGGAAGACGAGGAAGTATGTGCAGACAAAAGGTATGATTGTGCAGAATGCGGTGAAGAAATATGCCAAGTATGTAATACTCTTAGACTCTTAACCTGTTAAATACTGAATTCTGAATCTCATAGGTTTAATACAGGAGGCAGCCGGTTCCCGTAGGCAATGGATTAATAGAGACTATATAATTAAATTATCATCTGCATGAAAGATTCACGGTCTTTTAAAGGTAAGAGGAAATCTTAACTTCGGTTGGTGACGGATAAACAAAATGTTAAATTTATCATTATTATAAAGAAGTATACAAATTTGCAATCAATATATTCCCTGTTCCCGCCGAATTCAATGTCTATTCTTTATAACATGCCTGTTTGTAGATGATGGAAGTCGTAATCATAGACGTCGCTTACCCTTTCCATAAATCCGATGAGTGCTTCTTTGTTGTCGTCCCAGATCCTTGGCAGCCTGTTTGCTGGGGGAAACTTCAGACATCCGATCTCCACCGTGATCTCAAAACAGTTGGTTGCAAGGTAGTTATAGTCCTGCATACCTTTAAAGAAAAGAAATAAGGAGAGTGATCTCAAAACGGTTGTTTTAAATTTAGTTATAGTCCTGTATACCTTTAAAGAAAAAATATATCAGAAAACACGGTCAACGGTGATCTCAACAGTTGGTTGCGAGGTAGTTGTAGTCCTGCATTCTTATATAAAGTAAGCATGAAAAGAAACAAGGTCATAGACAGACACGAACGGAGCCTAATCCAACAATGACTATAATTCTAGTGACCTAATATTCATTTAAATCATGGAAATTAATGAAATATGTATTTTGCTCACAGGAGACAACACTTTCAAAATATTGCTACGTGATATTTGCACCCATTTACATCGTTAGTGCTGATATTTTAATAATAAAAATATATTTACATACGTAATTATGATGGGTACAATTTTGATGGAGGAAAATGTATATATTTGAATTACCCATGGTAACAAGATTTAAAAAAAACTGTCTATAAATCACATTTATAAACGTGAGGGTCATCGTTTTCGATTATAAGAGAGAGTGAGAGAGAGCTTTTTGAGAGCGTATAAATGGTCACATGCGTGTTTCAATAGCTCGTGATGTTTGTAGTCGATTTCGTCATTCCTTCCGAAGTGAAAGTATAGGAGAGGGGAGACAGGGATATGGGGAAGAAGGGGAGAGGGGAGTGAGGGAAAAGAGGGGGAAAAAAAAGAAATAGACAGAGAGGATGAAAATTGGGGGAGGATAGAAAGAAAAAGACAAGAGATGCGAGACGGGAGGGAGATATCAGGAGACAGGAATTTGACAAGGGGAAAGGAGAAAAAGATACATGTGAAAAAATAGAAAGAGAGAAAGAAAGAGAGAGGGCGAGAGAGAGAGGGGGGGGGGAGAATAGAGGTATAGAAATTGATCAAGAGACGAGAGAGAAAGACACCAAAAGTACTAAAAGTAAGAGAGGAGAGAAATAGATAGAAAAAGAGGGACATGAAAAGAGCTGCGAAAGGGGTTATGGAAAGGAGTGAAAAAACAAACCCCGATGGAACATTATTGAAAAAAGGAGAGGGAAATGTATCGTAACGGTTGATTTTAAGATTAAGGTCACGTGATGGTAAAGGGCTACAAGATGAAGTAGCTAAAAGGGGACTTTTGATGAGGTCACTAGGGTATGTAAAGAAAAGGTTAAGGAGTTACGCGTCATTACCTTTTCTTATCCGTTCAATTCCCTATTTCCTTCAACTCCTCCTCCTCCCCTTCTCCTCCTCACCCCCCCCCCCCCTCCTCCCCTCTCTCTCTCTCTCTCTCTCTCTCTCTCTCTCTCTCTCTCTCTCTCTCTCTCTCTCTCTATCGTCTGCGCGCCCGCATTGTAGACGCGAAAAATTATAATCCTACGCGTTTTACCCCTTTAAAAAATCACATACAAGGTTAGAAATTCAGATTAAGATTGAGATTAAAAACATAATGCATGTATATATCATTCTTGTATCAAAAATGAATCCATAAAACTCCTTTTGCCGACAATAATTTGACAAAACTGGAGATCATATTGATACCCGACAATACGCATTTATTAGCAGTTTCATGGTATCATTCAGACTGCGACATGTTTGCCTACGTGGTGCTGGCGATTACACCTTCATTGTTTACATTTATACTTTCAATTATTATGATGTTACATAAGCCTACACCAGGGATGGTTTCTGAATTTCATAAAAGGGGTGGGGGCACCAGGGGCGGATATAGGATTTTGGTTAAGGGGGGGGGGGCACACAAATGCAGGTTTGAAAATATTGCTTGGAGGGAGACCCATATTTGTTTGGTCTCGCCAGCTCTCGAATAGTCGCTCAGTGGGGGTGGGGGAGGGGTGGCAGCAAAAAAAAAAGTTTGGGCTTCTAAAAGTGGGGCACGGGCCGGATCGGGGGGGGGGGCACAATCCTGAAAAAAGGTGTGACAAGCATACAAAAAATATCAATGAAAAAAATAGATAAAGGTTATGGCATCGTTTCAGGTGCCATTTAGATCTAAATTTGAAAGGGGCACATCTGCTATGGTATGCTCGATTGGGGTCTAAAAGGGGGCACGAGTCGGCTGTGCCCCCCTCCCCCCATCCACCAAGATCGAACAGTATAATGTACGCAAAGTTTGAACGCACGTATCATAGACCTATACTCCGGCACTGCTCTGGCGGCTGTATAGCCATGTTTCCGTTCACTCGAAGTAGCCTAAAGGCGTAGACGCATGAGGCTCATTAGCAACGGCTAATTTCTTCTACTGACAGATTTATTCCGACCACAAGTGTATTTTTGTCGTCATCGGATGATAATTATATTTTTTTATCGACTGTATTACCATGAATTGAATTCATTTCGCTACATATTCCTTGCATTTTTATAAACAGTCTCACCGTTTCGTCGCCATGCATAGTCTCTCCCCTCCCCCCCCCCCCTCTCTCCCCCCCCCCCCCCATTTTCACCGACAAAATGCGTTTTTCTTCAATACCTGAAAGATATAAAGGATTACTGAATGGATTTAAATTCATTCACAACAATATAATATAATACCTACGACAATACGATGACATGTTACAGATCGGTTAAATTCCTATTTTTCAGTCAGTATAAAACAAAATTGATGAAATGTTATTGTCTGATTGTCTGATTCTTGAATCGTATAGCCATTTTAATAAATCAGTATTTATATGTCGTTATGACGTAAAGTTCGGTCGAAAAATGAACCCCACGAAGAATATGTTCACCATGCAGCATTCCTGGCATCAATCTATCTTCATGACACGTATGAATCATCATAGAATAGATCATCAACCTTTCACATCCTTATTTGATGTTTACCGTTTCACTACCTCATCCCTCGTATCTCGATCCGAAACAGATCAACAACCTCTAACATTCTTATATGATTTTAACTAGTCACTACCAGCAGACCAGCGTAGTGACCTATCCACTCCTCCTATCTCAACATAGATCAACAACCTTCAACATCCTTATATAATGTTTACGAGTGCCCATGCGGCCCCACCCCAATCTCTATATTGAAGGATATCAATAACCTCTAACAATCTTATACGATAGTTACCAGTACATATGCAGCACCATCCTGATCCCAATAGCAGACAGATCAACAATCTATAACATCTTTACATGATTATTGTCACTGAAGAGCTCCATTCCCTTATGGCAATATGAAAAAAAAACCTTTTAAACGTCCTCATCTTTCACAGATCATCAACATTTAACATCCTATGATGTTGAACAATAACAGAGCCCTGGGGGCGTTTCATGAAAGGACTTGTCAGATATTTTATCCGACAAATTTGCTCTCAGCCAATCAGATGCAAGGATTTCAGTAGCTTATAACAGTTGTCGGATAAAACATCCGACAACTTCCTTTCATGAAACGCTCCCCTGAACATCGTGTCAGAGATCAACAACTTTCAATATTGTTACATCCAGCTTTCCAGAGCAGTGCCCCATCTCCGTCTCGATATCAAATTATTTAGGAATGGGAATGCTTCATATCCTTAAAAAATATTATACATACATTCAATCTTTCAAATTTTATAATTTTTGTCCGACATTTGTCCGTTGAAAGGAAATGAAGTATTCGTAATATGCCGATTAGAAACGGAGATCCCAACCCACAAACCATTACCCCAAAAATCAATCATGATGTTTTCAAGTTGCACAGCCACACCTCTCATCTCAATATCAATTATGCCTCATCTAAACGAACACAATTCAAGATATTCATTGGCTTTATCACATCGTATTAATTCTATAAAAACAGGATATAAAGAAGTATCAACGTGTCGTTTTTAATACAAAAATTAAACAAACAAAAAATAACGCGTTTGGGCGCTCATTCTATATGGGTGATGGATGGATCATTTCAGATGACAAAATGGGGGAGGGGGTGGAGAGATTTGGAATAGCTGTCAGTGCCTCTCCGTGACCTTTCCCTTCTTGCTACCCACGTTTCACTTTATCATGGTCGTCTCTGCACCTCAGAAAGGAACACCGGTCACTCACCCCTCCTTGGACGCCCACCCCTCTACCCCAAGAGAGCACCACCAAATTAGATACAAATTGTGATCGTGCTTTGTAAGAAAATAACCCTTCACGGGAGCTTTTTTCCTTTTCATCTTGAACGTACCAGTCAAAACATATTTATTTACCATCGTCCTAGTTTTCCCACTTTGAGGTTGGTAGATAAAGATCCCAAAGTGGGTGTAGGAATGACCCCCTCCCACACCCCCATGCCCATGGTGCTTCTTTAGAGACTTGATACCTTTAAAGTTTAGTTATAGTTATGCGATCACAATGAATGTGCAAAAAAAGGAAGTTATTTTGAAAAATTGGTTTTGTACATGTAGTACAGAAGAATTTGTGTGTACCATAATTTTTTTGGAATCATCAAAAGGGCAAGAAATTTACCCAATCTTAATGAAAATCAAATGCATCGAGTACAGAATGGGCATATGGGATAACACACATGTGGCATGGAAGTTTTCAGATATTTCTCGTAATATTTCGAATATGAGGGCATTTTTCAGGGAAATTTCTTCTTTGATATTCTTCCGAATTCACATAAACAAAGAACAAGAAAGCTCATATTTGTTAAGGCCACCGCACACCTTACGACCGGTCTGCGATCCGATTTGTGAAATAAATTGCTACGGCATTAAGTATTGGCATTTGAACAAATGAAATCTATCTAATTTAGGTTCCTAACAATAATATGAATACTCAACATAGGAATTTGGTGCGATATCAGCCTTTTAAACATAAATAAAGGCCAAATCAGTTTCAAATCGTAGAAAATCGCAGGACTGCTCTGACGTCACTACGATTCGGAGCCGATTTTGCCTTTCTTCCGACGAGAAAGCTCGTAATATGTCGTAATTTCTATTCAGAACCTAGTCAAACAAATTTTATGTGTTAAAATGTTTATATCTAATGCTATTACATTTTCTTCAAAAATCGGATAGCAGACCAATCGTAAGGTGTGCGGTGGCCTTTAGACCTTTTCCAGAACTCAACTTCTCTATAATGGTAGATGATATGAAACTATACATGTAGACATCCACATTACCCCTTCGATTTGCTTTTCACAGATATTTCGTCACAGGTGTGGTTTTATACACATCAAATTATGGATTTGCATTATTAGACTGCCTGACGGTGTTGATGATTAATAAACAGTCCTTAATTTCCTAGGTTACCTTGCTGAATAATTATATGTTACTTTTGACAGGTCCGGGGAATAATCCATGGCGAATTACGTTAGCCCCTTCCATTTGTTTTTCCTATTTGAAATGGGATTTTAATGAGCTTAATATAAAATTGGGAGTCTATAAAACAGTTTAATGCTAAGGAAAAGACTCCGAAAAGCATTACATGTCAAATTTCTCAGTGGAAACCATGAATAAAACAGTTCCTTTCCTCGAACGCGGGATAATAAACATAGTAATATCAGCAGGGGTTCCAGACAACAGGTAAATATACGACTTTTGAAATAAAAATTTAAAGAAGAAAAAACTCACAAAAATTGTTCAAGCTGAAAGGTTTATGATGTAAACGTGATATAAGAGTGGAAGCAATCGTGTCTAATATATCTGTCAAGTCTGAGGGAGATTGGGCCGGATGAAAATGGTTCGATTGCAGAGAACCTCGGGCTAGGGGTGGGTTCTCACTTCTATCGTTTGGCCATACAAAAAATGCTTAGAAATCATACAAGCTTTGCCGTTTAGTTCGTGTTTATCATGATATCAAAGTGTAAACCATGTCGCGTGAGATTCGAGTTTTAATCGTACATAAAATGAGAAGAAAGTGAATGATATCAATTCTAATACTAATACACAGGTATTTCAAAATTTAGTTCAATGTAATACAATACACAATATTAATGCACAAGCGTAAAAAGGGTAATACTGATATTGCTCATCGTGTGTTTAAACCTCTGGAATAAGTTTCAGTTGAATGGTATCTTTAATTGAATTTTCATTCAATTCAATATCGGATTGAATATCAAATGGATGAATGAAATCTGTGCTAGCTTTAGTGTGGTCAGTGGAAAAGTAAAAAAAACAAAAAAAAAACAGGCCTTATTCTTACTCTGAGTGAATTTCATAACCTATAAAAAAAAAAAGCAGCGAGTAAAACATCTTATATAAAAACATAATTATTTTAGATAACTACAGGTTTTCATACGTGCATTACCCAAGTAACTTAGTGACTAGGTATGAAAAGGGGGGGTCATCGTATTATAGTGGCGTATCCAGCATAGGAGAGCCCGGCATACCCCCCCCCCCCCAAAAAAAAAAAAAAAAAAAAGATTCTCGGAGGCTAAAAAAAATAATCTTGTTTCTAATGCTCGAGTGTTGGCTCTCTACATAATTTACACTGCCCATTAAACGGGGAACAGACATTATTATGGTGCAAAGTGCTAAGACTGCATGCATGGGAATGCATCACCAGGCCAGGTGAACAGTTACTATGGTAAAAGAGTTTGAATCCCTCCCAAGAGAGTTCCCAGACACATTAGGGGGTCTTCCAAGTTCCAGAAAGGACCTCGATGGTGACAGCGGAACCGAAGAAGTCGTTTCGGAGTTCAGATCGTAATCAGAATGAAAGATGTTGAAGGTGTCATAATGTTTGCTATTCATATAACAAACGCTGACTTGTCTCACTGTTGAATAACTGCTCAAGTGAGATTACTCTCTTTGCCGTGTTATTAGGCAAAACGATGTGATATTTCATGCATTTGGGATTTGGTGTCTGGGTCAAAGAGTAAATCTTTTTGAAAACTTCTGTGACTTTAGCTCCAAATTGGATAATTTTCTAAGTTTAAAAGCAGATTCCGACAAACACATGCACGTAACATGTTCAAGTACTTTTAAAAACATTCTCTTTTAGTATGGTTTACAACAGGCAAATTGATATTAACCCTTTGACTTTTGTATCTGCAATATATTTTCCATGATTCTGTGACAGTCAATCGTTTCCTTTATCTAGACATTGATCTATGTTTACTACTCGTTACCAAGGAGAGAAACTGGATCCTGGTAAGATGCTACAAGGCATCGTGATTGTTTCTACCATGCACTAACGTGACAGTATGGTAGGAATACTCCCAAGTGAACGAATCCGATGATAAACATCTTATTCAAAGTGCTGTAAAATGCCTACATATTATCCTTATTGTTGTTAATGGTTTCATTATCATCATCACCATCATCACCATCAACATCACCATCAGCATCATCATCTCCTTCATCTTACCTCCCCTGATAGAGTACCAATCAGCACCATTCGTGATGCCCCCAGCGAAGACCTCTGCACCCGTGTAAGGGCACGGTTCGGTCCTGGTACTCATGAAGGCGTGTTTGGTTGCGTAAGTCTGTGCCAAGTGCTTGAAGACGGCATCATCAGGGCTTGCGGTATAGAAGCTTCTCCTGCTTCTGCTCGTATCGTAAGGGTAGTTGGCCACCATCTCACCCTCATGGAGATTGGCTGATAACACGAAGGGGTAATCTTCCAACCATCTCAGGACGTTTGCCGTCTCGGGCTGGAGCTAAGAATACAACAGTATATTTATAATGAAATAAATAAAGTCCGACCTGTCTATAAAGTTCATAAGAGGGAATTTCATAGGAAAGGTAACCACTGTAGACAGGTTGTATAAAATATCTTTTAATTTAGAGGTTGGCAATACATAAAAGGTGACCACCTACGACGGGTGGCCTTTCTGCAGAGGTAGTTACTAGGATTATGTCTGACTGTGTTTATATACCTATGGGTATCAAAACCATTTCCTGCAATCACAGAGGGAAAGGTAGAGATATTTGCTGTAAGAGGCAAAACCTCTTTTATAGAGTACCTATATTGGTGGATTTAACTTGGCACCTGGCATTCCTTACGTACACAAAAGGATTTTTCTTGGCAGAGATTTTTTCGGCATTGTGTGCCCTCGTCTTTTAGTAGAGAGACTTTTTAATCCACCCCTGGTAGATATCCTTATTATAAGAGCGAGGATTAATTCATATTTTCATGGAATCTGTTGCAGGTTGAATGAACACAGCACTGTTACACGGCGTGGATAAAAGAGGCGCCATTGGCCTGTTTCGAAAGCTACAACGACACAACAATGAAATCGAGGAAAGCGGACAAAAGAGATGATGAGCTGTAAGTTTTCAGGTAAGCTGACCTGTTCGTATTACCATCTTGCCTGCTCTACTTTGTCTATCGTTGATATCGATACTATAAAGTTACATTCCAGTCACACCAAAGAGGTATTCTTATTGGGTTCACAGTTTTGAAAAGCCCAGCAAACATTTTCAGATATTTCCAAATAATATTTTCAAATTATATTACAATATTTTGCCTATTCTGTATAATAAAGTAAGCAAACTGAGTATTACGAACTAGAAGGAATACGCCTCTGTTTTACCACTTTTTTCCATCCTCCTTAGGGCATAATTACCACAAACAAACCACTAACATTTCAGGTCTGTAATAAAATATGACTTTATCGTCTCACAGCTCTATACCTCATGGCCAACAACTCACGCGGTAGGCATTTTTCCATTCGTCATTTACACCAAATACGCATTCACCGATGAGTTGACCTTTGGTAATATTTGTATTGCCTTTGGCTGTGAAAATGAGATCTGGAGAATATTCCATTTCGTTAGTCGTGTCCTACACGTCTCTGTTGCCATGGAAACAGAATATATACATCTGACCTTTAATTACTGTTTTATATTCTGTTCGAGTAAGACAATAAATATATGAATGTGTATAATGATCAATTCCTGCGAATATTGTGATGATGCAAAATAATACTAAATCATTATCATTCACGTACAGGTTTGTTGCTCTGATAACCCAATAGCTTCTTTCTTACTTTCTTTTTTTCCTTTTCAATTAAATCCCCATAATACATCGTATCTGAAATTTTGTTCTATGTGTAATATCTCTCACTCCTATTTTTCACCTTAAGTCTCCGTATTTTCATTTATTCGCAAAATTAAATGTGAAAAGTGAACTTCCATAAAAAGTAATTTTAATTTCTGTGATGAGAATACTAAGATTTTTGAAAAATAAGCAGAAAATACTCGCTGTATCAAAAAGAGCTTAGTCAGACATTCAATTCAGCCGATATGGATGATTCACAAGGCAACTTCTTGTAGTGTCCATCCAGTGACGTAGCGTGGGTGAGACCACTGAGTGGGCACTGGTATCATGGTGGGGGAGGGGGGGGGGGCACCGGTCTTACTGGGTGGGTGAAATTGAACTATAATTTTGTCTCACATTGAAGACATGGTATTTCTTGGGGGAAGGGGTAGTAGAAGCAAAATATTTGCTAGTGCTAACAATGCAACAGAATGCATATTTCCAAATTCTGTCTTCATTTCAGCCAAGCAATACAGGAAGAACTCCTGATGCTTTTCGTTTACCACTTTTCCCCACTTCTTATCCATTCCTTATAATTCTAATATTCAGTCCTCTCCCCATTCAGTTATATATGTCCAAACCTACGAGTCGAGTAAAAATTGACATCACACATTATGACATTAACCGTGAATCCATGAACCTTTAAATGGGTCTTGGCAAACCATCTGTATGGAACACCTTTCTGGGATATGACTCAGTGGTCAGTCTGATATGGACCATGCATGGTCAAATTTCTGTCTCATGTCTTGCTTTTGGCTTCTACACTCTTCTTCTAGTCACGTCTGACTTTTGTCACCGCTACGACATTTTTATATTTGGCTGGGAGGTTAAGCTCAAACTTTTCAAAAAAGAATTATAAGGAAGATAAGAAGTCTCAAAAATAAAGATGGTCTAGAAATTTACCGATGAAGTTACTTCGTTAGTCCACTTCTCGATTCAGTGAAGGAAGATACATTTTCTAAACATTGGTTCACATGCAAGTACCTGTTGTTCCTTACATCTTGAGTAGAGATCAATTCATGAAACTACAAACTCATTTCCCTGTTGAATAATCGACGTGGGACTTCCTCGGACACCAACAGCCTTTATTCGACAACTCATTAAAAACAAAACTTATTACACAGAAGTATAGCCTCCACACCTCGCATAGTGTTTTTGAACTTTGTCGAATGATCGTGCCACTGATTTCTCCGTTGTCGATGCAACCAAACGTCAAACGCAGGGAGGAATTTTTTTTTCTCGTAATTTTAAGAAGAATTTCCTTTCAAAACAATTGGAAATTAATCGATTATTAAGTAATGACGTTGTGTGCTTGCTGATATAATATAAAATTGTTAACATCATACCTTTAAGAGATCCGACTTGAGCGGAATAAAGTGATGATTTTTGCCACCTAGTCGTTCACTCTCGTAGGCCATGTTGTTGAGGTTGGGGAAGTTCCTGTTGAGGTCCTCTCCATTCGCATTCGATCGTCCATAGTATGGCAGTGACAGACCCTGTGAGGAAGATCATTTCATTTCATTACATTTGGGAAATTGCTGGACTTCTTGATTAGTTCTAAACATGACAAAAATGCCTCCCTACCAGCAAAAAAAAAAGAATGCTTCAGACAATGCTCAAGTTACTAAGAGTAGTGTGATATGCGGATAACTGGTGCACCGGCATATGCTCCTGGCTTTATTTCGTCAAATATATAGGATTAGGGTTAGGATTTAGGTGTAGTGTTTGGTCCAGGGTTGAAGTTAAGAATTTGGTGAGTGAAGGATATTGACTGCTGAATCTGAGCACGTGAGGTACAATGATACAAAGATACTATTGGAGGCATCAACGACACTGGACTTTCAACCAATCAGAATTGCGAATTGACAGATATGTGTTTTTCTTTTTAGTCCTAGAGTTGCGGTTATTTGTCCCTGTTCTATGAGGTCGGATAAATTTGATAAAACTGTTACATTACCTGAGATGAATTGAAGAGCTCGTAGGCTTCCTGAAAGCCATCTGGATTCATCGAAAATAAAATATGTAACCTAGTCTCATTGACCAGTCGCTGTATTCGGATGTCCTTTTTGTAGTATTGCACGCAGAGAAACTCGGCAAAGTGGATGAGAAGCTCTCGACCTATCGGCTCGTTACCGTGCATGTTGGCAATGTACTTCATCTCTGGTTCTCCTACAGATATGAAAAGAAGAAGAAAATATTGTTCACTTTATATCATCGAGTCTAAATTATCAAAGACTAGCACATGACGTAATCTAGTGAATAAGTCGTCGGACAGTGGATCTTAAGGTATGGAATTCGAGTCGTTGGCACGCTAACGTTCTTTGACAAGATACTAATCTACAATTGCCACACGCTACCCAGGAGAAATAAAGGGGTACCGGTAGGGAGAAATTCCATGAATGCTTCAGTTCGTTCATCAGGTACCGTAATCCAAATCTCTTTGATATGCGCTACAGGAGAACTTTTTGATTTTTCTTAATTAGGAATACTTAAAGTGTACCAACCACCTGAAAAAAAGAATTTGTATACCGCTAAAATTAACCTCAAAGAACTTTATCTGAAGTTCTATAGGTCAACAGTTTAGGAGTATGAAGGAATTAAAGGATAACATGAAGGTGCTCGCGCGGAACCGAACCTCCGAGTTGGGTTCCGCGCGAGCCCTTATCTTGGCGAGCGCGTACGGGTGCGTTGAGTAGTCTACTCACGAGACGTTTTTATGCTTATAGAGAGTATAATTAAACTTGTAATATCTCTTTATAGAAGTGATATTCGAAGCCCATATTTGGAATATAGTAGAATGACATAGAATCTCTAACATACAAAGTAAACATTTTTTTGGTGATTGGTACCCTTTAATAATTAAGTTTTGTTTCGTTTCGTTTTTCGTTTTGTTTTTCATATAGCACAGCAAACTGACCGAAGCGCTTACCATAGCGCTTACCGTGTATTATTACTTCGGTCACTCGACTTATTTACGATACTTCTTTATCTTTATATTTTTTTATTTACATTCTTGGAACAAATTTATCCCAAGAGTATTTTCTTACAAGAGAATGCAAATGCTAACTGACAAATGATTGACAAAGTTGTGAAATGTAGTACCTGACCTTTACCGACTAATCGTTATCTGATGGATGCTATGAATTGAAAGTGGAATAGCAGAATCATTTTAACAATTAAGTATGGTGGATGACTAAGCTTGTGTCAGATTGACCTACCTATAGTTTATGAAAACCAGGTAATGTACACCTGTTCCTTTGAACCACTTGTTAACAGTCCAATTATTACATAACCTACACCCCTCGCCCCCTCCCAATGTCTATTTCCCATTATTTAATTTTCTTTATTTGGTGATTATTGTTTGGTAAAAAGATTTTGCCTTACTTTGTGCTATCACGTAGTAAGCAATGTACATTCTTATTTTGTTTTTGTTTTTGTTTTTTTGTTGTTGTTTTTGTTTAAGTTTACTACATGTACATCCGTATTTGAGAACCTCTTAGTTTAGTTTGGCTTTGAAATTATGAATTTGAATGTTAGCATTCAAGGACTCGATCGACATAGTGAATTATATTGCTTTGACTTTCAATGCACTTGTGAGATGACATGTTTCAGTGTACGACCTATTTCACAAATCTGCTTATTTCGCTCTCTGGAGAATGAAAATCTACGGACAAATTAGATATCATCACAATGATTTAGCTTTATTCAGTAACCTATTTTTTTTGTAAAGAGACTTGGCATGAAGATCAGGTTTACCGTTGTACATTCACGTAGATTAAAATTGTAGTAATTATCTACATTTTTAAAAAGAAAAGTTTCGCCCGATTACATTAGTGACCACATATCAGTTCGGATGAAGTTTGCTTCATACTTCTAAAGGGGTTCAAAAGTACATTCACCTTTAACCATTAACCTTTCACCTTTCACCTTTAACCACCGACACGGTGTCGGTATTATATCTATGCTTTGACCATGTCAATGCAACCACAACCCATAAGCGTGTAGTAATGAATGTCTTCAGTAAGAGAAGTCTAAAGGTTAAGACAAGGATCTCACTTCCATGTTTCCAAACGAAGAGGTTACCGACGGGTTACCAACTTCCCCCATGACCTTCGGATACCCAATAGTGATAGTGGGGTAGCGTGGGTGCAGCCATTGAGGGGGCACTGACCGGGGGCGGGGGCACTTGTCTTACAGGTTGGAAGAAATACGAATTACAGTAACAAGGCGATCGATTGGGGGAGGGTGTGAGAGGGGTTCCTATCTTTTTCTTTTCCCCTTTCCTAATATTATTTCTTTTTTCTTTTTTTTTCTCTCTCTCTCTCTCTTTTACCTTTAGATTAAAGGGGCACATAACCCCTGCCCCGTAGCTACGCCGCTGTAGAGAGATACCTGTAGCAGGTAGAGCATTGATGACAATGCATTATTGACGGCTTCTCAAATACATCAGGGCAACATCCTTGTAATATGATACATTTCCAACAACTTCCTGCTGAGTTTTTGCACAACCTTCTTTCAAGCAACGAGTCTCATTGATGCAACCCTGAGGAAATGAGGGCTTAAAAAACCAGGGCATGGAGTTCATACACCCCCCCCCCCCCCATTTCCCTTGATGCCCCCACTTGCGTCAAGCATGGACAAACAGTAACGTATGTGGGTTTCATTAACAGATGGAGTAAGTTCCTTTGGGAAATAATGCACAGCAAGGTGTTAGCCACGTGTAAAACATGAGTCGCTGTGTGTTTACTGCTTCACATGTGACTAATTTGAGTATTATTCCCATTGGCGTATCCATGGAGCATCAAGCATAGGGCGGGGTAAGGGCAGTGACAGTGCACACCTCCTCTCCCCCCCCCCCCCCCCCCCGTTACTCCGCCCCTCCGTTAATACGTCTTGGAAATGTTAATTATGGAAAATTTAGTAATATAACATATACTTATCCTTTACTTTATAGGCAATAGCAGTGAGTCTTTGGGGGTACGCCCCCACTGTTTAACAATATCTGGATATACCATTGGATAATCAACACTCACTATGTCATGAGAAATGCAGACAATAATCTTACGATCTGAAAGCCTTCTAACTTTGTTGAATTGTGCATCGGTATTTTTTACGTTAGAACTTAGAAGACGATATAAAAAATATATAGATACTAATGTTTTGACAGTACAGGAACGTTTTAAGGTAGAAATAAAAATTGAGAAATATTATTTGGAGTGTAAAAATACTTACTGTCCTTTATCAACATGCCTTGTCTATATACAAATATTATTCACATGGAGAAATAAAATCTTTTGAAACATGAACGCAGCAACTTTCCAGAAATATGTTTTATGTGGGCTAGTGCTTTGACCGCGTCATTTTATTTTTAAAAAGTAAATTGGCACTGATTCTGAGCTTTAAATATCTAAAAATTGAATTGTATGTGGTTAGTATTAATAATAATAATGATATTCCGCTTTTATATAGCGCCTAATACATCGGCGATGTCTCTAAGCGCTTTACAGATATGGTATTGATGGTATTAGAAGTGATAAATTGGTGCAAGGTAATTGCCAGCGATGTATATGTGATTCATGGATGGTAAGGAGTTTGGCGACCAATCATGACAGGATTCGATCAGGAAAGGGTCGAATGATTATGATTCATGTGACAGGTAAGGCCCAGATACTGTCATACCTGTTAATACGAAACGAACCTGCATCCATAAATAGTAATTGGAAACATACTGTTGCCTTCGCTGTCCCGTTACATGAGTTTGTGAAATGTTGGACCCGTGCTGTAAAAAAATGATTGTATTGATATACGAGACTTGCTATACACCTATTTAAATAAATCAGGGGCGAAATGAATCTGTACCGTCTGCTGATATTCCTTTGATTAATTTTCTCTCTTTTAAATCCCTTGATGTTGTGGTTGATGTTTAATTTCAGCAAAGGCACTTTAAATTAAACGTTGCAGCGGTTTAGAACCCAGGACCTCCCAGTTTTAGTGCCACCGCTCTATCCAATGGGCCATCTAGAGACATCATTTCATCTCGTCCAAATAAAATCCCCCTTATGAATTTTACAATGACCCTTTCCATTACACCAATCGTTTGTAGACATGTTTTGCAAGTTAGTTTATGATGATAATATTCGATTCTATAGGAAAACCACCCGCTTGCATAATCACTCCAGGGCCCTCTTGCATAAAAAGTTGCGATTAAACGCAACTCAAAAAATTAAACGCAAGTCCCAAATACGCGATCCTGATTGGTTGAAAATCGAGTTGCGTTTAATTTTTTGAGTTGCGTTTAATCGCAACTTTTTATGCAAGAGGGCCCAGAACACTACCTTAAAGTGTACAAATCACTTGAAAAAATAATTTGTGTACAGCTAGAAATTACAAAATCAAGCTCAAAGAACTTTATTTGGCATTCTCTAGGTCAACAATTAAGGAGTATGAAGGAAATAAAGGATAACAAAAACGTGTGCGCTCGGAACCGAACTCAGAGTTGGGTTCCGTGCGAGCGGGTGCGTCGAGTAGCTTTTACGCTTAAAGAGAGTGTAATTAAACTTGCAATATCTCTTTATAGAAGTACTATTTAAAGCCCATTATTTGAATAAAGTATAACGACATGGAACCTCTAACATACGAGCAAAACATTTTTGGTGATTGGTACCCTTCAAGAAAGCTACCCCTCGGACAACTACCTCTCACTAGCCTACCCCTTGGACAACCCCACCTTTACCTGTAGGTAGTTGTCTGAGGGTAATTTTGGTAAAAAAATAAGAGGGCAGTTGTATAGAAGTAGTTGTGAAAGGGGTTGATGTCTTCAGGGGGAAGTTTTGTTGGGGGTGGTAGTTGTCTTAGAGGTAAGTTGTCCGGTGTTGATGTTCCAGAGGTAGTCATCTTAATTTAATTTAATTTTATTTTGTTCCATTCATAAACTTGACCTCATTTAATAAGATTACAATCCTTCGCGACTTTCTCTTGAAACGGACGTTAAATCATTCGCTACCACCAGACCACATAGCCGTGACTCTACCACTCCAGCCCGATATAGACGGCGATAGGTCTGGATGATCTACGAAGAATTGTACGTGCTTGGATAACACGCATGTGGTAAACCTGATTATCACGGCTCATGACTCCTTGATGTCTGGTTAACCAGTTCTTAATACACAAGATTAATGACGTCAGAGATGACGTTTAAACATCTTGACAGCTTCTAAAACTCATTTGTCAAGATCATTTTCTTCCAGCAGTGGATTCATTGTCTGCAGAGAATGTGGGGTCAAAAGAAGTTCATCGAAGTTAATAAACAAGACTCTGATCAAGATCTTGAAAATGCTCTTTTTTTTTCATCTCTGACTTATTTTCACAAAATGATGTAACTGAATTATCTGAACATCTGTACTGGTTATACCTGAACATCTGAATTTCGTACTTGATATCTGAACATTATAAATGACAAATTTCATTTATGTTAATAATAAAAGTACTGACAAAAAAGGAGAATATCTATTTCATTGTAACCAAAGTCGCCACATGACATTATTTAAAAAAAAACACTTATCCATGGATTACTTTTTGTTAATTCGTGTCATTTTCCTCTGTGTATTCCTATGTATACAGTTGCATCATACTGTTCCATCCATAAACTTCCATACATATTTAATAGTGATTAATCATAAAATTGGTACAAATATATATTTCTTCAAAGGGTCATAACTAGCGAAAGAAAAATATCGATCAATATCCAAGGCGCAGCATTTTAAACAACACATGCCGAGTCATTATTTTTAATGATGTTTTGTTGAGGAACAAAATAAGATAAAAGATTTCAAAATAATACACTACCTCATTATATATGTAGTTGCATTGAGCCTATGGTAATCAAATTGCAACTCTGAATAAAAGAATCGCCTGGCGATGCCACCGTCTGGATAAGCCCAGACAAAATTTGTAAAAGATGTCGTAATTATCATTATATTATAATATATATTATTCGTTCTGTAAAAGGTCAATTACAGTCAGTCTTTCTAGGATGCATTGGTCATGTTGGTAGTACCAGGTGCTATGGAAATTATTCGTCACCCTTTTCATCTCTCTCCCTCCCTCCCCCCCCCCCCCCCCCCTCTCTCTCTCTCCCTTTCTCTCTCTCTCTCTTTCTCTCTCGTTCTATCTCTCTCTCTCTCCCTCTGTAAGTAGAAAAACCACTTCTACATGCATCTAATTTCGTATGGTGTTAGCTTCATAAGTGTGTGGAAACGTGTCTTGATATTTCATATTTAAAAAAACCAAATCAACATTACTAGGAACTAACTTTAATCTAGATAAGAGTGTTGTTTTACAATATATACAGGCCACAGTGAATTGTATATCTTAATTATCTTTTGTTCCACTTTCCAACGTGAACTTTCAAGCTTGAGTGAATGCATCTTCCGAGACTCGTACTTAGGAGAAAATGCTCTTGGCAAAATATAAAGTATCTGTAACACGCTCCAATTATCAGATTATAGTGAAGATTTTAAGTTGCTCAGTCGTACCACGTACATGAACTGCACTGTATTCTATTATCTCCTAAGTGGTCTTTGCAGTTTCGCCAGTCAATTTAGTAATGATAATTGTCTACATTTTCTGTAGCTAAAAGTGTGAATACATTATTTTCCTGACAATAATAATAAAATATTGCTTAAAATTTTGTTAGGTATAAAAAGGCGATATGTTTCATAACTGAAATGTTTTTTGAAGAAAAAAAAATCGAATACAAGAAACGGCAACACAAACTTGAGCAAAAAAAAAGGTTTTTATTATGCGCATGGCGACACTCTCCGATACCCTATCACCAGGTTTATTTGGGGTTTAACCGGTTAAGGAGAGGTTAATTGTAACCCTGGTTGATTCCCTCAGCGGATATTATGTTCTGTGCACTAGGGAACAAACAGAATAAAATTAGAAAATACATTCCCACTGACAGGCATTTCCTTTTGAGCACTTAAAGATTTAAACATGTCGAGTGTAGAGCATTTTGTGGAAACTCAATAGGGATTACAGAAGAAAAATTATTAATTGAACTGGTGATTCTAATAATTATAGCCAATAATGCATTGTCGGATATTGGTATAATTTTCATTTTAAAAAATGATGTGTATAGTGTATGCCTTTTGTAACACTATAATTACAATGCGTATTTAGAAAAGAGATATTAATGTACAGTATAGTTTTTTCTTTCTTTCTTTTGAACAAAATATAATGTATGTCAAGATAATTTGATAATATAAATATAATACATAACATACTTGCTATAAATATATTGCTAATGCATTACTTGATATAGATAAATAGCAGTACCTGCCATACCTAAAATTAAATGTTAAATTTATAGTGCATATTTTAGAAAAGATCAGTGATTCAATACAAAAAAAAAATGAAAGAGGATTTTAAAGTGTATAACTGCTTGACCTGGGGCTATAACTTTATGCATCGTTTTCACAGATGCATAGCATGTGTATAAAGGTCATAGATTACTATAATATAAAAATGGAAATATGTAATAAAAATTGCCTCTACTCTCTCTCTCTATCTCTCTCTCTCTTTCTCTCTATCACTCTCTTTTTGTCTAACTCTTTCCAACCTTCTTTTCACCTGTACCTCTATCTCTCTCTCTATCTCTCTCTCTCTCTCTCTCTCTCTCTTTCTTTCATTATCACTTTTATATTTTGCAGAGTAAGATTGCGCCCACTGATATTTCTCAAACTCCTCGTCATTGGAAACAGGCTGCCAAATGTGGGGCAGTGATCATGGTGATCCAGTCAATCAGTTTGCGATTACATCAGTTTACTTTGCCATCTTGTTATAGAAAAAAGTCTTCAGATTTTCAAATAGGTACCGACATTATAACAATTTGAGAAATGTTATGTTTCATTTTTTTAACATTACCAGACTATGAAGGCTTTTATTTTTCCGTGGCAGTATGACTTGAATACAATAGAATCGAGATAAAATATTAGTGATAGCAATAAAACAGTGCGGAACGATATACATGTACAATCAATTGAAATTCCTGTATAGAAAAATTGGCCTTCGTTGCAACCTTGTATTTTTTAATTTTTCATTGTGAAAACAGTCACATGACTATCAACTTTCAGCATCATCCAAAATCTTCTTTTCAATCGTCATGTTAATGGAATGAACAGCAATGATGATATTCATTTTTCAGCACCCTTTGAGATATTATCCATGTCAGTTTTATGCTTACAGTGTAAAGGTAACTAAGCAGTGACCATGGTTCACTAGCGTTTTAGAATAATCAATTTCGTCGAATTGCTCCACTGATGGTCTTGATTTAAGATGGTGGGAAAGATTAGTCTTGGGGATGATGATAATAGGGTGATAATTCTGTTCTGACTAAAGAAAAAGAACGTAACAGCCTTGAAGGACAATGAACTTCAAGATTGAATTCCCCCTAATGTTTCCAAGATGTCATGATGATGCGCGATACCTATTTTAGCAGTGTTTGTACCGTTGCATGATCACCAGTTAAAGAGAAGATTGAGTTCGGGCAAAGGTGAAAAATAATTTTTAAGCTTTCTCATTCTTTTAATGTCAGGTTGGAAGAAAAAATGCCCTCTGAAAAGGATTGCTCTTCAAATGTCCTTATATTCGAAATACGATGAGAAATAGCTAAAAATGTTGGACCAAACTTTCATGCCAATTGTGTGTTTAGTCCATTAATTATATCCATATTTCTGCGTGCAGTGCATGCATGTGACGTTTATCAAGATTAAGTCAATTTTTAAAATCGTTTTGATGATTCTAAAACTTGACAATATGAACCAGTTTTGATACATCAATTCTATTCAACCTTTCCCAATGTTTCCAGACAGATCCTTTCACAATGTAATCTCATGACCAGAACTCAACTTTAATATGCGAGAGGAGACGCCATATGCGATACAGATGGCGTGATATTTGCTGTGTAATATGTCATATATGCAGGATGGAATGTCAAAGGATAAACATTCTTTAGAAATATGAAGCCTGGAATTATTCCAGCATGTGATGACTTGAAATGAAATGATCTTGAATACTCCTTCCGCCTCTCTACTTCTTTATCTTCCTTCTTCTACTTTACCCAGAACCTCCCCTTGTTTCAATGGTTTTTGAAATTGTTGTTGTTGTTGTTGTGTTGTTTTTCCTTTTTTCTGTCCTTTTCTTTCTAGTCCTCCTTTTCTTCCTTCAAAGTGACCAACACTGGGCTGACGAATTTTAACCAAAAAAAAAAAAAAAAAAAAAAAAAAAAAAAAAGAGGTGATTGGCATTTACAGTCATGCTAACAATCTCAAGAGAAAAGGTCAAATGAAAACGAAATCTAGAGAAAATGGAACATGTTCAGGAGGACGCCATCAACACTGTTGCATTGTGGGGCAGCGCTAGGCCACATGAGCACACAGGTGCAAGCGATAGAGGGCCCAGTCAGTGTATACTCCCTTTAAGAAAGATGCATTCCTCAAGACATGTTGGGCATTGTTTTCATTGTTACTTAAGTTGTTTTGGTTTGTCGTTTCTCCATAATTCATTCATTCATGTCTTGTGGGATATCGCGTGTGCGCTTAATTGACCACAGATACATGGTCCATGCAGTCAACCAGTGAGTAAGTACGTTCGTTGATTGAGTTGGCCGCGCTGGTGCGTGTCACAGCCAGAGCATATCGCTCTGGTAATCTGTCAAACCGTGCATAAGCCCGTGCGTGCGTGTGTGCGCGTCCGGTGTGTAATGAGCTAACCATTCCCCATTGAACAAAAGGAAGAAAACAACAGCAATAACAATAATCCAAATATATTAAAGAAGCATATTCGTTTATCAACATTGATATTCTAACATAGGACGAGAATCATAGGCGTAGATGCACAATTTCGAAAGGGGGTTTCATGTCTACAGCCCTATATTCTGCGAGCGAGAGGAATCAAAATTTTGTCGCTTAACGATAGTATACTAAAAATTGAATTTCGTTATCAAAATATACCGGTACTATATAAGATGGAAAATAATAGACGACATCGCTGCCGAATATGAGGTGATGGCCACTTGCTCGAATACTGGTAATTTCACGATTCTTGTGTGTGTGTGTGGGGGGGGGGCTTCAAAAAACATTAAGAATCCGTCGAAATGATTGCTTCCACTTCATACATATGCTGATCATTAAGAAAATAGAACGAGCGTCTGATTTCCCACTAAATACATTTATTTTTACTCATGGCATGAATTCAAGTTCGGTGTTCAGCAGTGTATTTATGGGTTTAGACTAATCACATGATCCGGTTTCTCCTCTAAACTAACAAGATCTGGCTTTCACTTTTATTGAACTGTTCCATTTCGTTGTTTACCCAGGTGTCTTTTTCATCATCTGTTGTTTGTGCAATGTATTTTTCTTTCTTTCTCATGACTTGTTAAGTAAAAATGAAATTTTGAATAAATTTATTTTGACATTCGAAATGAAACCACTGAAAAAGAATAAGTTGTGCTTTGATTTTCTATATTAAGCCTATTTTTTTTTAATATTCCCGTATAACAAAGCAAAACTTGCTTTTCAGTAAGAAAATAAGAAATTATTTTGCTTTTTATACATACTTTTGGCAACGTGTGCTATAATAATTAGCGAATTCCATTTTTATAGAATATTTCCCCAAATCTTTGTTTTTCTTGGTTATCTTATCGACTATGATACTCTACATTGATTGCATACATCATAACGTCAATAGGCTCCTTCAAAATTATGTGTGCGGAATAGGAAATACATAACGTTGGTTATGGGCAGAGAGACCTTCTTCCTTCAAAATAATGTTCACTAAAGCGCATTAAAAGCCTAAGAAGCACCAACTGTAAAAACAAGACATTCAAACATAAAAAAATATCTTCATCCTCCAAATGATTTCATCGTTTACAGTTTTGGATATCCTTCATATGTGCACACATCTTTTTTTCTGAAGTCAGATTGGATTCAAGAAATGAATCCGCACAACGGAAACTATTTTCTCTTATTTACTTTGTTCCCCTCAAAATCTACCCTGTTTACTTATATTCTGCACATCTGGTGGGCACATTTGTTGTATTTTTTTCTTCTTGCGGCAGGGGCAAAATTGAGGGGCTGTCTCTCAAAAATTAATTTCGACAGTCCGCCGGTGATTAATGCTAAAACATCTGGATATTTTGGGGTTCCGTTTTCTTGTATGATAAAGGAAGTGCATTGTTAGTGGGGGTATAGTTATACCTCATTAGTAACACAATAGTCGAGGCCAGTCAATCATAGAGTTATGGCTCGTTTGATATCATGCGACCAGTAACGACTTGACGTCAGATAAACACAGGAATCGTTAGGCGTGTTCTTGAGATGAAGTAGAGGTAGGCTGCTTGGATTGATTCTGGGCCTTGCCCTTATATCTTTCAAAATTAAGGTACATGTACTACATTTTAGGGGGCGGTGCCGAGATGGGGGGGGGGCACAAACGCGAAATTGATCCAAAAGTAATCCAAATTAACACGAAGAAACGAAGTATCATTATACAAACACTGAATGTATAATAAAATTTAGATATTCATGGTCATACTGAATTGCAAAACAGACGGGGGGGGGGGAATATAAGCAATTTGAAACACATTAAACGATAATCGTTTTGCTTGAAAATGTTCAGGAAGGTTTCCCAATAATTCTAAGATAGATTTTAACAATTCAGTCACTTTCATGTTTGTCTGACATGACATCTGACATTGTCGTTCTAAGTCACTACGTTACATGATTATGTTTAGATTGATACTGCTCCGTTTTCTTAAATGGCAAGTAAAATCTGCTTCGTCATACCTTTGAGAGTAAATTCTAAACGAATTAATTTCAGAAATGGTCTGACTGTGGGTAGTTAAAAGTCCTCTTGTTTGGTTTGATGTCTTAATCCCGATAATTAGCACTGACCCGAAGTACAAATCCTCTTTGGTCTGACATGATAAAAATAATCATGATAATGGGATGACAGTTCGTTTGCTTTCCTCGATGGGTCAGGTTAATCTCTTCCCTGCCTCCTTTTCTCAATAAATAACCCCCTTTATCATGTTTGTGACCTCAATCTATAGTCCTCCCTCTCCATGGCCACTTTCCTACTCTTTTTCTCTCTCCCTTCCTGTCCCTTTCTCTTTGACTCTCTCTCTCTCTCTGTCTCTCTATCTATCTATCTCTCTTTCTCTTCTACCCCCTCTTATCTCTCTCCCCTTTTTTCTCTCTCCCTCGCTCCTTCTCTGTATTTCTCTCTTCTTTCCTGAAACTGTTCAGAGAGATTACGATACACAAGTTAAAAATAGCTATTCATATTAGATACGATCATTCATTAGGCTATTCATATCTATTCATCAGGTATGATAATACTTGCCAGAAAGGTCTTTTTAGTCTACATGCATGAAAATGTTGATTGTCTGCTTTATATGAAACAGCAGATATCTCCATACAATAGCAGAATGTCCTTACTGGTGGTGAGAGATAGATATATCGAGTTGGAGAAGGCGGATGAATTCGCTAATTTGAAAGGTCAACGGGAAACGGACAACTTCGCCTGAAAAAGAGCGACAAACATTGCATCGCCGCCTTAATATTATTAACATCCTTAATTTAAGATAGCAGTATTTTACATTAACTTTATCAGGCCACCTTGAATTCTATAAGAAGAACAGAATTATTCACAAGCCTCATTATAACACCTACATAGGCTTTAATCATCATAGGGCGTAACTATCTTGCTATTTTTTTTAAAATAGTATGTAATAAAAAAGCACAAGGGGAAATCAATATCGATATAAACGATATTCATTAAAAATTCATTTCCTGCGTTTGACGGATCATTTTGAAGAATACTGAAACGAGTTATAAAAATAATCAATGAAACAACGTTTAAACTAAACTGCAATTAAATATATATACTATTTAAAGGCTATATATTAAAACTTGAGTTATTAGCTATAATTCTTTATATCAAACATACTTGATCAGCACTGCAGATTAGGGCATGCGCATAAGTTACTTCTGACGCATATCGTCGAAGAGTCTGAAGCAAAATCGTAACATGATTATTTCAATAGCTGATTGATATTGATAAGGTGCTACTATCACCGCTGTGGGTTATAGTTTTCTAACTCCATCTGTGTAAATCAAAAGAGATCCCTACAACGATAGTAAATTAATCTGATTTTTATCTTCACTATCCGCCACAGGACTGCAGCTGCCCTCTCGTTAGAACATTACCGCAATAAATTGGACTAGATACTGATCGCATACATTGTTTTAAAAAAGATATAATTTCATTTCTTTTTTGGCAGGATATATTGTTGGGAGCCAGAAGGTCCTGTCAGTTTTCATTAACCACGTGTCATCATCGAAGTACACCCCTGGGGTTTCGGCTAAAAAGATCTCTGACATTTAGACTTTCATGGCGTGTATGTGCTTCATTGTTTCGTTTGTGTCTATCCTAAGTCGTCTTTTTTCCCCCATCGAGATGACAAGATAATTTCAACTTGTCGTCGTTCATATATATGTATATATGTTTCATCTTTTGATACTGTCTCCGTGTCTCGTTATTTTCAGTGATCCATGCCTGTCAAAATTAGGTATTACCTTGAGATTTATTATACTCAATCTGAGTTCTCCATTCTCCATTATTTCCCCTCACTTTATTTGTTCCAAGTTATCAGAAGAAAAGCTGTATTTGCATATTGAATGCAGAAATTGAACAAATATTTAACAGCATTACCAGACTACTCTTCAGAGTGCATGGAATATCACAAACCGACAAACCTCCATCAAAATTTATTTTTTTAAATGCAAGGGAAAATTGTATCCGTGGCCTTGACACATGCCAGTCACTGTCAAAGCCGATGTGTTGTTGTCAGCATAAATAGCGGGGGCGTAGTTCCGTAGGGGCTTTGGGGGCTGCCCCTTCCTTTCCTTTCATGTTATAGTTCTTTAATCCTACTCTAACCAGACATAAATAGATGAAAGTTTGCTCTTCTCTTACTTTGAGGCTCTTTACCTAATGACCTGTTTGAGTTAGGAGCCTAGCATTTTCCCCATTAAATTAACAAGTATTTATGCAGACCAAGGGGGGAATATGTTCGAAAGAAATAGTAAAATTGCAGGTCATAACTCCGTAATTTGATGATATCAAGACCTAAATAAGTATATGACAGCCCTGTCATCTCAATTTTCGATTAATCGTCAGAAACTGCAATAGAATTTTTCTATTATGGCACACTTTAGCCAATATAGGTGAATGGTCTCGTGGAGCAAAACCAGCATGTATTGTTCGTGGGAGGTTTGCGTTTTAGGGAGAGCAATGGAGAGTGCAGTGTGAGTTGCTGAGAATATCCATGAAATACATGCGTTTCTTGAGTATTTCATTTTCCAAAAAGGGGTAGAAGACAGAAGAAGATAACATAATGAAGAAAGAATGACAATTTCAAAGTTTCAGATATGTAACTATATTAAGATCAGATCCAAAGCATGACGTCTTTGAAACTACATCGATCAAATAAAGTCTCTGTATTGGTAGCTCTTAAATATAAGCTAACCAATAGAAGCGAAATACATATTAATTTCTAAAAATCTCGATAACCGCGATTACTCAAGGATAATAATTCATGAATATCTAGGACAATGATCATGGTTAATTGCCATCATCACTGTCATAATCATTGTCCTAATCATCATCAATAATAACATCCCTGCTTTCTCTTTCTTTTTTCATCTCAAATAATTCCTCTATCACCTTCCATTTTCTTACATTCCCTCCTCCTCCCCTCCTCTTCCTCCTTCTCCTTCTCCTATATACGAAAAGCATCATTGCTTGTTATAAATGTCATTATCAACGTATGATTCAAAAATAACATTGTCAAGTTTACGCGTGCTTTGGGTCGAGGCGAGTGGGTCAGTGGTCCGGAACCCCCACCTCGCATTATCCCCAGTGATGATGGATCCATCTCAGATCTCTACTGACATATTGGATAGGATGCCTACCACCTGCTATTCGAGGAAATTATCCAGAAATTGGGTCCGATACAATATTTGGACGCTTCGGTGTCAAAAATGGATAATTCTGATCCACGGCTGACCAGTTTAGTCAGCTGGCGATGTCATTATAATTTTGTTTTCGTTATCACGTAGAGCCGCATAATCCAGTATTCGTTTGGTTTTCTTTCTTCTTTTTTTTTCTTCAGAACGATGGGCGTAGTCTCCGGCCAGGGCAGTGTTGGGGTGTAGGGATTTTCTTACTTAAACTTTACTATTAATAACAAATTTACAGCATGGTCAAGGCCCCACAATGAACTTGTCAGTTTGGTAAAAATATATCAAAGTGTCCCAAAATAAGAATCCTATTGCTTCATATCTTTTAAATACATGTATATACATTTTGTTGGTATGCTTCTAAATGGTGAAAGACAAAACGATAGTCTGCAAGTAAACATCATTGAAATAGACTTGATGCTGTACAAATGCCTTTTCCTGGAGTCCTACCCAGTCTTTACATTACAATTGTCGAGAAAATACATTTTTTTAAATAAAAAATCATCCAATAGGAGATCGCAAGTTTTTTTTTTTGTTCTTCTTCTTATTGAGATAGGTCTACTTCTAATTATTGGGAAGAAACTGAGCAAGTCTATTTTTGAGTAAAATAATTAGATTTTAGAAATTTTAAAAATAAAATTAAAAAAAGAAAAAATCGTAATATTGGATTTAAAGCTCGTTGAACTCAATCTACTTCTCAAATATCATGCAAAAGTGAGCAATATTCATACATGGAAGAAAGTCTTCACATGCAGGCCTAGAAGTTATTCTTAGTGGTTGATTATGCCAATTATAGTAATAGAGATTATTTTGAAATAATCAAACTTGAAATAACTTGACTAAATCGTGATGACATTCACAAACAATGAATAGCACTTTAATACACAGATGTGGGTACATGGGCCTACACAAAAATGTGTCGTCAGAATTTGGTCCCAAGTTGTACACTAATTCAAGTAATGTTCTAAATATGAGAGCACTTCACATGCTTCATGAGCAATCCTCTTCACGTGACGTTGCTGCTATGAATTTCTTCGCCATGCAGTTAACAAAATGAAAAAGCCTGGAAAAGATTTTTCGCCTTTACCAGAAGTTTACTTCCTCTACAGACGACCACCCGCACTCTCTTTTGTTTCCAACTCTACCAGGTTTCATTAATTATATTTACATGGTAATGCGGTCTTCCATTGTCTTCGCATTCCTGCTTGGAGAAACATGAAATCTGCCTCACGGCACGTGTGTTCCATGCCTTCCATGACATTTCAAAAAACATGAAAATACTTATATTTGCAGACGCAAATATGGCGTTGTTGATGAATTCGTAGGAAATGTTCAGCTTTCAAACAGGAAAACATCAGAGGCAGAAATCTCCAGATATTGGGCGGCTAAATGTTACTTGTCTCTCACTCGACACCTGGACAAAAATGCACAATCATCTTCTCCTTTTAGTATGATTCCTACATTGGTTGTGAAGGAGGTTATACTGTCGCAAGATAAATTATCATGAGCATCTTCTCTTGTTGTTAAATAGGATTTGAAGTTGAAGGAATTGGAGAGTAATAAAAGTAAAGAGACAAAAATTTTGCGAAATTGCGAAATTGAAAAAAAAAAAAAAGAAATATAAGAACAGAAGAACAAAAAAAAAAAAAGTATGATGAAGTTATAATTTAAGTTTGTTGCATGTTTCTCATTATTCAGTACTTCCCGTTTGCTTCTTAACCCGTTGACTACGGAATTCTCTCTTTCCCATTGGCTTAATACAGGGACCACCCGGTTCCAGTAGCCAAGGGGTTAAAATAGTTGGAGAATTTTTCATTCATTGTCCAACCAGCTGCTTCCGATGAATTTCATTTTAATGTCTGAAATTTATTACAAAATTTTTGTTGAATGGAGAGCCAAGATTTCAATTGTTTAGGACAATTGTTTAACCATTCATCTAATGAGCAACATATTTTAACAAACTTTTTAAAGAGAGTATATTACTCCGCTTTGCATCTTGATCTTCTCTTTCTCTCTCTCTCTCGCTCTCTTTTTATCCTCTATTATCAATTTGCTGCTGAGAAAGACAACACACGCACTTAAAACAGTCACTTTACTTCTGTTAAACCAACTCTTCCACCTCCCTGGTTTTTATAAAGAAGTATGGGATACATATTTTTCTCCAAGATTGCCTGATATTCGCTATATTCGCTGTCACCGCAAACAAATTCTACATGTTTTCTATGATTTGTCATTTGAAAATGAACAGGTGATCTGCTGCAGGTTGGTTCATGACAGAAGACATGCAGGAAGACCGAAATTAGTAACTTAATCATGTTAATTAATATTTGGAGGTCAACACTTTCTTATTCAAACGTTACGTAATCTTTACAGAAAAATAGGAAAAATAGGAGAGTTCGTCGCTAAATAATTTTTTTAAACTACGTAACATTAATAATATTTGGAGAGATGGAGGCCTACTCGTTCCGATGACTTATCTCTGAGATCTGTTTTATTCTTTCTTTTCTTCTTCTTCTTCTTTTTTTCCTTTTCAGAATTTTTTTTTTTTTTTTTGATGGGTGGGGGGCATTAGAACCGCTTTTTTCAAATAATCCTGGATCCACCACTGCATGATGCTAATGGGGATGGCAAACACATATCAAGGTAAATTCAACAAAAATATTCTGCAAACAATTAATCCGAATATTTATCTTTTTAAAGTTGTTTCCGCTTCAAGATACTCATAAAGAAAGAAATAATAGATAGGAAACAGTGGGTGGTATTCCCTTATTTGTTTCATAACTCTGAAAATTATCATAATTAGAACATAATTACAGAAATCATACAAATTTCCACATCTTATCGAGAGGAATATTTGCAATAACGCTTAACATTGTTCAAATTCAAATAATTTTTAGAGGATATGAGAACGGAGCAAGGAAGACGACATCAAGGACACGGTTCCTAGGTTTGGCAAAGTGGGTAAAATCCTCAGGACGTAAAACATCGTTGGGATATGAGACACCAGGAAAGATTATCTTGGCAAAGGAAGTCGGTGAATCGAATTGAAGAGCAGTAGATGTCAGATGAAATTCCCCGAGTTCGCTTGATAACATGTTTCATATCCTCGCTAATCAATCGCATCAGGGTCTTCTTCTTTCCCTCTTTGACAGGGCCGATGGAGGAGACGAGTCCCAGGAACTCGGATGTAATCTTGAAGAGGATGCAGAGGGGCAGTTTAATAGGTCCGATGTTCCCCCAGGCTACGGGGATCAAGGGAGCTGCGTCATGACATCCCAACTCTCAGGGCCATGTATTGTATTGGAAGTGATTCCTATTGTCCTATATATCTCGATAATTTAATTTAGTGTTCACATATAGCTCGTTTGACAATAATTTGTTTCATGGAAGCCAGCAATTTTGTTGGCGGTACGTTCTGTGAATTAAGAATTTGTGTTCCACTTATTCAGCCTCAAAAATAAGATTCTTTTGGACGGAAACCTATGGAGCCTAACCAATGTGATTATTTTACTTAGGATATTTTTGTCAGCTTTTGATGTCTACTCGCATTTAAATCTTTGGGCATTTCTCTTTCCATTTTTTACCATTGGACTACATTTCGTGCTAAACTTCAGCTCGTAAGCACCGTTTGGGTTCATGCGTAATACCAAACGAAATATAAACAACATAAACGAAATTAAGGCAATTATTCTTTGTGATGACTCGGTATGTCTTAAAGCCTTCCGAGATGGCTTGCCAATAAAACAGGTGAGAAAACAAGGTTAATTAATTACACAAACATGTCTTATATAACAATTATACATAACGACAAAAAAAAAAAAAAAAAAAAAAAACTTCTAAGCAGTAAACTAGGGTCGCTAGACAAAAACACCACTTACATTTGACTGACATAACTATTTCCTTTCAAGTCAACATGTAAATACCTAATTACCTTACTTGCAAAATACACCCCTGCTAACTCCGTACTACGGTACTACCTAATCCATGCATAGTTCCCCTTCCCCGCCCCTTCCCCGCCCCTTCCCCCTGTGATTCTCCTGGTGTATATCTCTCATGATTCTCGTTCTATTATTGGCAAGTAGATGTCCGTTTATTTCCTTCTTAATCGAGTTGAAGTCATCGCAATCTTCCTTCGCATGTTCTGCATTTAATCCATGAATCATTTTTCACTCCAAACCAAGTCGACATTATTGGTGTTTAAAGGGACGTTTTTTAGCCTTGATTAACCTCCTTAATGAAGAAACTTCAGACATACTTCTCACACATTTAGACGTCAATACGGAATGTTTCATTCGGGTGGAGAGTGAATCAGGCATGTTGTACAACGTGACATGAAAATGGTGTCAGGAGTGGGATGTCATCAGCAGGCGTAATGAGGCCATAAATTCCCCATTTTGTGAGGCCTATTTAATAATTCTAGTCTGATTCTCTATTTGCAGCAATTCGATTTCCTTTTTTTTTAAAGTGTGAATATTGTCTAAATTTAAACAAGAGGGAAAGAACTTACAATAAAAAACGAAATTTGGGGAAAACTATCAAGTTTTGTTTGGACTCTTTATCATGTAAAAAAAAAAATCATTTTTTAATCAATTGCATGTTGTGCAAATAAGTGAAATGAATGAATTGATGAAACTAAATAGATGAATGAATGAAACTGAATGAATAATTGAATGAGTGAGTGATGTTAATTGAATAAATAAATCAATAATTGTAGCTCCATGGAAAGTCTTCTTATGTCATTTACCAGAAGAAATCATCACTGGCCTTTTACGCGGTCACTCACTCTATTCTGACATGTAGGATTCATACCCTTCGACATGGTTAAGAGTATATGTGTGTTTGTCACGGTCATCTTGAATTCAACTCCCAACGGCCTTACAGGAATAACATGGCGGAAGGATGAAATTTGGTGAAGTTCATGACAAATTTATAATCATCGGCAGATCGTGAGCTCAACCGCATTCCACGATCGAAGGGATGCCTTAATGACAGTGACAGAGGGAAGTTACTGACAGTTTTATTGTGTGGCGGGATTTGTGTATTTATATTAATAATGTATGATAAGAATATGAATCCCATCACAGTCAAGGCAAAAATGGGGTCGGGTGATTTTCTCTCTCTCTCTCTCTCTCTCTCTCTCTTCTCTATTCTTTTGTTTTCCTCTCCTTTTTGTGTGTAAAAATAAGAAGAAAATTCGATTTCTATTGCCGATTGATTGGTTTTCAATAGCACTAAAGCAAAGGAGATAGTTTATCTCTTTTCCGGGGGGGGGGGGGTCATGATTATAATTTTGCTTCATGATACATTTGGTGATAATAATATATAATATATGGTTACATAAAGGCTACACATAATATGAAACAAAATTGGAATAAGTTATTTCTCCTTCAAACCAATTTTTTATTCATCGCAATCATGAGTGATATTTCAAATTGTACTTGGTGTGGTATGAACTTATCATTCATCTACATTCACACTGGGAAACTCATTAAAGGCTAAGGTTACGCCATGATTGGAATATAACAGACACTCGTTAGCCCGCCCACTAATGGGACATTCTCCATGCATGCCTGGGATAAGTCCATTGCTTTCATACATGCGCTACTGAAGGTTTGATACCATGCAATATTTTACAAATAGGTATATATTTTTATAATATTATTGTCCCTTTTGGGGGAAACCAGTCCTTTTGATTGATAGGAACATATTCTATAGAATAAGGGGGGGGGGGATTCTCTCGTAGTTCAATTGCTGCATGTATTGGACACGCTATTTTGTGCAGATTTTAAAATTGTTGTTACATATTTGTTTATTACTTTTGTATCCAAAATGGACTTAAGCATTGTGTGAATCATTCATCAACACCAAGTACTCTAAATTGTTGTTTTTTCTTCTTTTTAGTTATTCTTCTTCAATCCACTCACGTCATTTCTAACATAAACCTTCTCATTTAGAGCTTGTCAGTGCTTGTCCTCTCTCGTGAAAACATTTCAGCATAACACACCTGGAGCAGATTTGAACAGTTCCTTCCTCGTATTGGTGAAGAACCTATCCCTCAGCTATCAAGAACCGTTAACCCATCAGCTACAACAGTTGCACTAACCCTTAACATTATGAGCACCTGAGATCTTAGTCTCAGTACTCGAAGGGTTTATGCATACGGGCCCCAAGCCCTACAGACAATGAACAGGTTTGATTTATTGTGTAATCAAGCCTTTGTCTGCTTTCCTGTGTTAATGTTTCAAGAATATTCGAAATCCTTCTTTCTTCCGTTCACATTTGCCAACATCATCCTCTATTATTTTCTATGATTATACGGTCACTGCACCATTAAAATACCCTTTACGCTGCATGTATACTACGATATACAGTGTATATAATAGCAAGAAGCTTTTATACTAGGATAGGATAATTCGGTATTATAAACTATTTCAACTATCGCACATTTTTGACCATTACCTTTAAAGGGCAATTCAACCTTGGTAATAAGATGATTTGTGTGAAAGCAGAAAAATAAGAAAGAAAGGATGGTGAAAGTTTGAAAGAAATCGGACAAGGACTAAGAAAGTTATGGATGTTTAAAAATGAGATCACTACATCTATGCGAATCTCAAATTGGCAATTTGGTGGGTCAATTGTGACATTTTTGTGGACAACTCTCCCATTTGTCGTACACAAAAATATCATTAATTTGCGGTTTTCTTCGAGGCGCTTTTACCCTCGGGGCTGTACTCAAAATATATTGGAGATAGCATATTGTTATAGGTCTTCATGAACGAAAAGATCCTACTGAGTAATGCATTGTGAAAAAAAGTGACATTTTAGTCATTTTGTGTGTTAGAGCGAATGGGGGAGTTGTCCACAGCTACATCACAGTGACATTACCTATTCGGCCAATTTGAAATTCCCATAAGCATAGTGATTACAACTTTCAAAAATTCATAACTTTTTTATTGCTTGTCCAATTTCGTTCAAACTTTCACCAATCTGCTTCTCTGATTTTTTTCCTCCTTCTTTCAAAGCAACTTGCTATTAAGGTTGGATTTCCCTTTAAAATCTCTCAATCTCAAAATATATTTTCAATTTACAAGACTGCAAACTATATTATAAGAATACATGAAGTATGTGTATACTTTTTATATTATTCAAGAGGAAAATGAAGATTGAAAAATGGGAAATTTTCTCATAATTATGATAATTACTAAACCGTGAAAATGAAAAAAAAAATACTATCAACGGTATACACTATGAATGATAAACACATACAACATGTAAAATACGCAAATCAGTCAAAATTTTGGGAACAACAGATAACCAAAAATGCATGTAAAAAAATAAAAAACTTTCAACGTACTATAAGCAAAATCAATATGTTACCACAACAATATAAACAAAATTTGGATGTAGGCTCAATCCCACCACAAGAGACAACTTGTCTTATAAAAAAAAGTTTTACAGTACCTCTTTTGTCTGCGCTTCTTTTCCTTCCATATATGTATCTATCATTTCTATCAGAACACATTCCAAGTTACATTTTTTCCATACTTGATTTTCAATCAAATCTGTCAGACCGCTGATCATGTCTTCTTTAATGCATGCATTAAAGATATGACGCACATCCCGATTGAATATTCACCAAACTTCCGATTCAAAGTCCTTAAATTTACCCAATAGCAGAAATTTCATTTCATTCATTTAGGGTATATCCAATGTCTATCATTGGTTGGGAATTTTACATTGTTCGTCAATAACGCTTTGTCCAGAATACGTAATGAAGATCTCTACAACAACCAAAAAAAAAAAAAAAAAAAAAAAAACTCAGAATGACAAAAAAATAGTAAGATTATTAGATTATGCATCCACCTTAGTAGCTTTACGCTAACACTATTGAAACTACTCCTAAATAATCCTAAGGGTTTACTTCGAACCATCGTGTGATCACGTTCACGTCACGTCGTCACGTTACACAATCTTTCGTGACTACTAAGCCCTAAATTCATGAAGGGTAGGCTGTAACGTTTGTGAAATACCCCCCCCCCCCCTCTCTCTCTCTCTCTCTCTCTCTCTTATTGACGAAGTGTCGGGTTCGAGACGTGAGTATTCGTAGATTTGCAATACTTTTTTATAAAGTGTCGGGTAACTGGACCCGACACTTCGCCATTAAGGGGGGGGGGGGTAATTTCACAAATGTTACACCCTACCCTTCGTGAATTTAGGGCTTAGTATTCACGAAAGGTCGTGTAACGTGACGACGTGACGTGATCACACGATGGTTCGAAGTAATCCATCCTAAGCGTTAAAGGGTCATGTGGAGTTTTGGTAACCCCTCAAAAACTGTTCGTCAAATCAGATTTTTGTTGATAAATATCAAGATACTAGCAATACTAAGACACTGTGAAGATTTCGCCTCCTAAATTTAATATTAAACAAATAAGAGGTAAAAACTAATTTATATGCCGGGACAGGCACGTAAATTCCCAACAAAGGCAGCATGTGCTATACACTATACACACGTGTAAAACCAATGAGTAGCTACACGCAGTGATACACATGCTGTCTCTATGCGAAGCCCCGATATTTCTGTGCGGGATCCGTCGGGGTGAAAGGGTCCTAGCATGATGGCAGTGATCGAGCATTCCTTACAGATATTTACACTGAAATTCACCAAAAATCATAGATGGAATACCAAACGATCTCTTACAGACATCTTTTGATACAAGGAGAACAACATGAGACTATATTTAACATGTTTCTTTCCTATTTACTTTTTTACACTACATATGAGCTTTAACTTTCAATTTTTCAACCTTTTATTTGTTTAATATTCCGGGCACTGTCTTATAAAGAGTTGCAGTTGATCTGAATCAATCGCAAGTCTTCCAATCAATCGCAAATTTACAGTCTCATATCATTTATGTAGGCCTACAGGTTTGCGATAAATATCAAGCGCAACTCTTTAAAAGACTGGGCCCTGGTCTATATAGTCCATGATGCATTTTAAATTTATGCTGTCATTACTCTTCAAATCTTCAACTGTTTTCCGACCTCTTTTCTATTTTAATCATTGATGTGATGAATATGTGTGAATTTTGCAAACTTCAGCGCTTTGTATCTGGATTAAGAAAAGGCGCTATATATATAGATATGCTCCATATTACTATTATTATTTCTGTACGATACTATAATCATTATCCTTGATATGCTACTTGCTCCCAATTTTCTTCAAATCACTGGTTTGGCACAAAACTTATTTTCTATTTTGGAAAATACGACAGATCAGTGAAGGACATGAACTTGTTGATGGAAAAGTTGAGAGGCCCCTTTGTATTATACTGTTAGTCTAGACTGACAGGTAACATATCTCATCACTTCAGTTTCCTTGAAATGTTTACTCGTTTTACAAAAATGCTTATTCACCCATAAGAAAGTTTTTGAAATCCCATTCTATTCTTGAAGTCAACGTCTCAACTGGTTTCATTTAATGAAAATAACAAGTCATTGGATATAAATGTTTCCAATTTAAGAATGTGTAAGAGCAAATAATTGTATATCTTACCGGAGCTCAATCCTTTATATTGATGATAATATAGAATTTCTTAAGTAGCGTATAATACTCATAAAGAGTCCCTAAATGCGCTTGACATACGTTGATACATCTGATACATTCTACAGGATAATCACAATTACATAATGTTTATAAAAATATATTATCATACTACACATGAAAGTGAATTTTCAGAATCTACAAGTAACAGCTCACCCTCCATATTGGCTCTTTCAACACGTGGTATCCTTCCCCTAATATCACTCATCCGCAGTTCTTTATGAGATTGTTAAATTTATTTTGTGAAAATTTAGTTTTAGCCACTGGTGCATTTTCATAATTATGGTTGATTTATAACCTACGGTCTTCGTGGACTATTCATTAAAGATGATGACCATAAACATAAGGGTAATAAACTAGAAAACATGCGTGTGAAGAGCTTTCCCGAAACCATAAAGGAATAGAGAACTAGCAACAGTAAATTTGTCGTTTCTCCGGAATCTCTTATCCGATAAAGGCACACGCACTGATTACAATCGATAATATCTGTTGTCATGGTTACAGTAATTGCACTCCCCGAATCGTGTTTTAGAAATATAAAAAATGGAAGTGAAATTCGGTAGCTCTAAAATTGGGATAATCACACTTCTGTATCATATCCTGGCTACTTCCAATTTTCAAGAAAAACCCATGTAAAGTGTAAATCCCCGAAACCACATTCTCAATCAGGGCGGATTCTGGCCCCCCAAAAGCCTCCAGAGCTTGGTGTATATCTTGTTAATACACGCGTGTCATCTGTAATTAGGTAATCTCGATAGCAGGGTCGGCTGTCAAGTCGTAGGGGTCAGATATTACGAGTTCTCGGTAACGTTTTTGATGTGATAATTAACGACAGATAACTGTCACCACGTCAGTATTATCGAAAATTATTCATCCCCTCCCCTCGCCCATAAACCATGCTCCTCTCCTTCCCCCCTCTCGAGGCTCTCGGTTACATGTCGTTTTTCCGAAGGTTCATAATTCCGAAGGTTCGTTTTTCCGAAGGTTCGTATTTCCGAAGGTTCGTTACTCCGACGGTTCGTAATTCCGAAGGTTCATAATTCCGAAAATGAAAAGAGGTTCATAATTCCGAAAATGAAAAGAGGTTCATAATTCCGAATATTAAATAGGGTTTGTAATTCCGAAAATGAAATAGGGTTCATAATTCCGAAATGAAAAAGGGTTCATATTTCCGAAGCTTTGTAATTCCGAAAAGTTATGTAGGACCCTATTGCATTTTTGGAATTACGAACCTTCGGAATTATGGACCCTTTTTCATTTTCGGAATTATGAACCAGATTTCGTTTTCGCAATTATGAACCCCTTTTCATTTTCGGAATTACAAACCTTTGGAATTATGAACCCTATTTCATTTTTCAGAATTACGAACCTTCGGAATAACGAACCTTCGGAGAAATGAATCAAATGTTCGGAATTATGAACCCTATTTCATTTTCGGAACTATGAACTCCCTTCTATGGGAAATTTGTTTTTTCGGAATTACGAACCTTCGGAATTATGAACCTTCGGAATTATGAACCTTCGGAAAAACGAATCTTGGGAAAAACGAGTGTCCCCAAGGCTCTAGTGCAACCACATGCAAATTTGCAAAAAATGTGCACTCTAAAAAATGTTGGATAAAATTTTACCAATATTGGGTAAAAGGGGAACATGCATGTTTGCTGGGTAACTTTTAACCAATTTGGGGTACTTTTTACCCAGTATTGAGTAAAATTTTACCCAACAAACATGCTTTTTCCATTCTTACTCAATATTGGGTAAAAATTGACCCAGCTCTTAAAGAGTCCGCCTCTCTTATTTTTTTATTTTCTTATTTTTTTAGTCATTGCATGTTCTTCCACTTCTTATTCTTCCACACGGACCACAGTACACATACTCATTCTTCTTTTCTCTACTATATTCTTTTCAGCTTTCCGTTACATCGCAGATCGTTCTTTCGCTTTGACACCCCAGCCACACCAAGGAGACCTACATAAGACCGACAACAGAACGATCAAAAAATTACATCACCTCCGAATGGCCAAGAATCGGCCGGTTTGTAATCGATATGCAATCGGTTGGACGGTGTGACAGAGGTACCATTCGGCAGAGAGGCATGAGAGGAATTGAACGTTCTTCAACCTTGTTCAACCTTGTCACAGTATGACATAGCAACACGTATCTCTCTGTGGTTACAAGGGCAATTATGGGACCTAGCCTCTCCCTTGGCAGGGTAGCAAGAGAGCAGAAGACATCTTTAAGAAGATAGCATCCATCACCACGAACACAGCTTGCTCACTTTGTAACATGTCAATCTCTTGATCTCTGGCCTAGATGTGGGAAAATGTCGGTAATTTAGCGCGTCAGATTCGCTCAAGAAAACGTTAGGGACATTGTCACACGCGAACATGTCTCCAATAATTACGTTGAATCAAAATACCTCAAAGAACTGTCTCGGATTTCACCTGAACAAGTACTTGAATTAGGACGAGGAAATCTTCCCACAATCGAATTGTGGATTTTCGTGATGTAACTGTTCTTCACGAGGAATGTATATTACATGTACATCTGTCCAGGGACGGCGCCAGGGTATTTTGATAGGAGGGGCAAGACGACCTAAAGATGACGTCATATTTTTTTCTCCATTAAATAACAGGGGTAATATAGAGTTATATCTTTAAGACCTCTCTTTTTAATACTCCTTTCTTCTTTCTTCCCTTTTCTTCCCTTTTCTTCCTCCTTTTCTTCTTTTTTCTTTTTTTTTTTCTTTTTTCACTACTTGAAAAATCATAGGGGAGGCGGTCGCCCCCTCCCCCTGTAGCGCCGCCCCTGCATCTGTCTTACTTTTATCAGGGAAGTGTAACTACTCTGTTAGAACGCATGATGCGTCCCAAAACTCGTTGGACTATAAATTGTCTGATATGTTTTCATCGGTCCTACCTGTTTTAATCAGTAATTGTGAGTTTATCATTCTCACCATCTCATTTCAATTAGCGGATTAATTAAATAGTTTCAACTTTTCACATGAGAAGCAGTTATTATATATTTAAAGGATTATGTACTTTAATTTATATCATTTCAATTATCTTTTTAAAAAACCGTCACGAATATTTTTATCGCATTTCGTAATATAGAAAAAACATCACTTTTTATACATGTTCATGATGTGATTGCCTAGAGTTCATCTGCAGGCCACATGGGAGCCGAGGGCAGTATTTGTACATCGCCATTGTCGTCGAAATTGCATTCAGTTTGAATTTATAGGAGCAATTCCTTTTCTCACTAACAAGTAAATAAAACATCAAGATAAAAAAAGTGTTCCGAGTTCCCACGTTTCTTTTTCTTCAAACTATAAAGCGCCAACCTTGAATATGTATTCATTTTCGGTCGAATATTGACATAGCATAATTATTCAACTCGTGCTTCATTATACCACAACATGGTTCCAAATATATCGCCTGTATAGACTACATTTCCACTTTATTTACTGACTTTTGACATTGTCACTCTTTGTGTCTTGAAATAAATTAATTTTCTATTTGATTAAAGTTTGCCGGACAATGATACTATGGGGTTTTTATCCAAGAGCACGACTTACTTTTTTTTCTTTTCCTTTTTTACAGATTTTATATATCAAATCACACGGAATCATTTCTTTACGATAGCCTTTATTTCTAATTGATCTTCATTTCCTTTTCCTTTTCCTTTTCACGCAATTATTCTTTCTTCTTTTTTTCGTGCTGACTGTCCTCTAGAAAAAAAAATCGCTCCCGTCTTTTTCTTGACATTCCCTATTCTGTAAACCTAATATTTGCTGTGTTCGAAAAAAATATATATATTCGGTTATTTTTGCAGTTGACTTTCAAAATTCAGAGTTAAGGTACTGGTAACAGAGTTGCAAGAAAGAATATTGGTAATAACTCTGTCATTGTAGATTTTATTCTGATCTTGTTTCATATTACATTATCGGATTAAGAGAGGATATTGTTCATTGTTCATTTGTTAGATCCAACCCAACAATGTCCAAATCTAATGATGATGAATATTTGTTTGTTTGTTTGTTTGTTTGTTTGTTTGTTTGTTTGTTTGTTTGTTCATTTTACCTTGAAACATGGAGACCTATTTCTGTAGCTCAAACTAACATTACAGACATCAGACGACGGGGCATCTCGCCTCCTTCAACTCCGACCTATCCCAGCATGCATCATCACGACCATGGTGATAACTTATTTTCATGTTTTGATACAACTCAAGGATTCTCAGCACGAAACGCAGATGAGACAGATAAAACTCATATTTGATTTAGACGAGGATCTTTACTAATATTTTGGCAGGCAAGCTATATTTATATCATCATATTGTTGTTCAAAAATTCACGATTCACCATTAGCGAAATGGAAGTGCTTACCGAGCTGAAATACTACACTATTGTTGTCCAGTCAAGTTTAGGGTTATGCCACTGGCCTACTTTCATGTTTGGAAATGGAATGACATCAATGGACAGTTTATTTGAAGAAAGTGTCCAAACTCTCATTAGCTATTTACAATTCCTTAATAGGTGCGCTTCATATAGAAATAATTATTGGTTGTCAAGTATTAAGTTCTGCTAAGAAAAGTTCTCCGAATAATTACCAAAAGGGTAGGAAAAGAGTGGCGATACGATAAGGATGTTCATAAAGAATAGATTTTCTTTCATAATTTTGCGGAATTAAACTTCCAAGTCGTGATAAATTTCGTTTTTTTAGCATGAGAGTTATCTGAAGATTATACACAAAACACAGAAGGAATTGGAATAGGAGAACAAACAGAGGTGAAGAAAAAGAATGAGAAGAAGGTGGACAAAAGAAGGATGGGGAGAGAGGTGAAATGAGAAAGATGTAGGACTCCATCCATTTCAAAAAGGATCGGATAACTTTAGAGAGGATCTTTGAGATATCTCGTTTCTTTTTAGAAGGGTATGAGGTTAAAGAATACCTTCCGCCTCAAAAAATCACGACACCCTATGGAAAGCAAAGGGCTGGTGAAAGGATCCCTAAATCGGGCTCCGTATTCAACAGGTATATCATATTCACGTTCACCCCGGGAATAAGGCTAAGGGGATATTACTTTGTGACTGGAAGTTATTAAAGATATGGTATCAATAATTACAAGTACATATTGTATTATCATCATCATCATCACAACACGTTCGCATCTATCAAAATAACTTATGTGAAGTATTAATTAGCCAAGAACAATAATATTTTACTTTCTATGATTTTTATTACGAAGAATCGTCAATTTATCTATAAGATGTAAATGTATTAATCGAAATTCGATATCGAAAAAAAAATAGTCATAATATGTCATAAACGTAACAGACTAAATCTTAGTTTTGGTTTTCGCGTCGTTAGGATGCCTCTCTTATACCATGGACCTACTAGTAGGCCCATGCTTATACTGAGAGGGTTTGGGATAAGATAAGATAAGATTTATTGACTCTATCGACCCCCTCTCGGGGTATGAGAGTACAAACAAAGAAACATATTTACAATTATTATACATACATTATAAGTGTGAATATATAGTAGATAAAACATTGTATAAAAACATTTTTACAAAACTAGCCATTCTGGCTGTTTGACTATTCTACCACTACGAGTACATATAGTTCTATCTCTCTTACTTTCTGTACAATGGTATTCTTTACTCTTCTCTTTTGGTGACTGAGTAAATTGCATCATAATAGTTTTGGCAAATTTTGCTATTTTCTTCAGCTGGCAAGTATTAGCAAAATTGAATAATTGGGATATTTGTAACCCACTTGGTCTACTGTTATATATTTTTGTTGATAAATACATGCGCCTTTCCTTTTGAAAAAAAGGACATTCGAAGATGTAGTGAAACTCATCTCCTAAAATTGAAGATACGCAGAGTGAACACTTCATTTCATCTAACAAACTTTCATCAAATCTACCCTTATTTACAGGTAATGCATGCGACCTACAACGGAATTTGCTGAGAGTAATAATATCTCTTTGGCCTAGGACAAAAAAGTATCTTTCAATCTTAAGGTCATTTTTAAACATTCTGTAATTTGTACAGATTCGGTTAGTCCACATTGCTGATCTCCATTCCTGTTGGAACATGTCAGAGAGTCTCAATTTCAAAGCATTAAGTATCCATTGAGAACTATAACCACTGCCTTGAGTTAGCCAGACGTTCCCTAAGCCTGCGTATTGAAAAGTATCTTCAATAAACTGAAACCAAAGTGATGTGAATGGCGAATCTTTGTCTTTATGCATGTACCTGAGTAAGTTATAAAAAATATTTGAATACTTCTGCTGCTTCCCTTTAACTATCTTCAACCAAAATCCGACCATTCTACGTTTTACGTAGTTTAATATCAATCCACGACCAGTTTCACCGTACACCATACAGTCTGGCGTACACTTATTTACATGCAAAATTGTCCTTAAAAACTTTCTATGGAAAACTTCAATTTGTTTTATACATTCAAAACCCCAGACTTCACTACCATGCAATAATATAGGTATTACTAAATGATCAAATAAGTAGCATTGTGTATCAATTGATAGCTGTAATCTTTTTGCTTTCACCAACATACTATATAAGGCCTTCCTAGCCTGTGTTACTTGCTTAGAGATTGCTTTTTTAAAGTTACCATTATAACTGAATCTAACGCCCAGGTATATAAAATCATCAACTACATCAATCACACTACCATCGTAAGTAAAGGTTGGCATTTTTCTGATTTTCCCTTTGGAGAAAATAACAATTTTAGTCTTACTTGTGTTTACAGTTAATCGCCATGTATTGCAATAATTTGCCACGCCATTCAATGCCGATTGCAAATCTTCCTGACTTTCTGACAAAATTATAGTATCATCTGCATATAAAAGGCAATATAGTTTTAAAAAAGTTTCCACTTCTTCAGCATTTAGCATTTAGCATTTTTTGGGGAAGTATTCTTTCAGTTTATGTTCCGTAGTTGCGCGACACCACCTTTAATACCGAGACTGGATCGGGTTCTGAGAGAAGGAATTCTCGTATTTCTCGTTCAGGTATCACCTGGGTTTGAATGTGTTAACCTCTTAATTGATGACAAATTAAGGTCTTCATCGGATTTGAATCCTATAAAACCGCTTGTAACCTGAAGATCAGCCCAGTGTCGATTGGGTTACATTTTGAGGTTACAGCCTTGTTCTTAACCTATTTCATAGAAATGTAGAAAGTGCAAGAACTTATTGTCCGCTTACAGCCATGGACATGGTACCGGAGAAGTCTGTATTCGCCAACATCATATTTAAGGAGTAACGATTTACTTCATCTGAACATTGTAAAAAACAAAAAACAACAACACAACAAAAACAAAATCCAACAGACAAAACACGAGCTATAAGAAATGCTTCATTGCTTAACGCACTGAGCGAATTGGTCAATATTATCATATGCTTATGTGTACATTGTATATTAAACACCGTATTTATGAAGATTTTACCCCTATATTGAGAGAAAGAATGAGAGAGAGAGGGGGGGGGGGAGGGAAGAGAGAGATAGAGAATGAAAGAATGAGAATGAGAGAAATATTGCGATTAGAAATATAGATTATCTTGACACAATAACATAGCGCCCATCACAATTAAGCATTCTTTCATGTCGCTACAGACTGAATTACAAAACTGGAAATGAGCTCGATTTACAGATAATAGGCAATAATATTCTATAAGAAACCGTAATTTGTATGCCATAAAAACTTTGAGGTCATGATACAAGAATCTCCAGGAAATCAGAGATTTGCAGTTACTTTTGTGTATAGAAATAAAGAAACGGATAGATGGTGTGTGAGTACTCAAATCTACAAACATGACAAATCCCATTTCAGGACCATTTTGAGAAATCGGTCAACTGTTAAATTAAAGTTCCCGGTCTTTTGAACTGTAAAGTAAAGATCTAACTGTACATGTAGGCATACACCAAATACCATTCGGGTCTGGTAGTGAGGAAAACTTGGAAAAGGCACGAAGGTGAGAGACATGGGGCCAATAGGGGTGGGTTAGATAGAAAGATATAGAGGGGGTGGAAGGGAGAAATAAGAAAGGAGCAAGCAAGAAGCATGGACAGAAAGGAAGCGAGCGAACGAAAGATAAAGAGATAAAGACAAATAGGAAATATGAAAATTCAGAGTCAAGGAAATGGAGAAATAGAAACAGAGGGAAAGATAACCAACACCTGACGAAAGAGGGGTTAGAAAGAAACGCGAAAGCAATGAATGGAGTTAAACAGAATGGAAAATAAAAGCATAACCCAAAGTGCCAAACCCATAACCTGAGAGTAAAGAAGGAGAATCGGGAGAGGATGAGGAAGAAGCGCAAGAACCGGAAAAACAAGAACAAGAACAAGAAGAAAAAGAAGAAGAGAAAGAAGAAGAAGGAGAAGAATAAGAAGAAGAAGAAGAGGAGGAGGAAGAAGAAAAAGAAGAAAGAGAAATAGAAGAAAGAAAAAAGAAGAAAGAAATGAAAGTTCGAGTGACTGTTCGGACAGAATACATTTACTTCACTAAAATGTTTTGAAGGCCATATTTGGTTATACAGGTGAGCGAAAAACATCAGCGCCATCAAAACATACAAACATCTGCTCAGCGGCCTGCCAAAAACATCGAAGGTTTGAGCTTTTGTATGTTTAGAGAATCCTTTAATTGTCACTCAATCCCATTACCTTACTTAACTTTCCATCGAGGTATTATTTTCAAGGCCTTTATTGATACCCGTTTCCAGAGATAATGGAAGGTATAAATAAAGTTCTCGAAGGCATGAATTCTCGTCCTTGATCTTATGGTGGTTAGTTTCGATCCCGTTTCACCCCCACTCGTCCTGTGCTTGTTGCCGTGCTACTGGCGATGAAACGGGAAGCTAGTGTAATAGAGCTAATCGTTTGGATATAATTTTTGTTGATCTATGTCACGCAGGTGTGTGCATGTTACTCGTCATATCTTTCGAGAGCGGATTTAGTCAGACAGTCTATTTTCAACCACAAAGGGGGCGACTTTGTATTTGGGGCAGCCCTCATTGGGTTTGGTATTTATATTCCCTCGTGCTATTGATGCATTATCATTTCAACCTACTCGAAATGTAAATGTAGGCTGTATACGTCCAATTCAATAATTCTTTGATTTAGGAAATCATTTTCCGCAGTAACGGAAAAATATCTTTAACTCAAGAAAAAACAACCCCAGTGCAGTGGGTTGTGTTTTTGCTATAATGGCTATTACTTTATCTGGGGGTACATTCCAACTGCTTAGTAGTTAGTCCTATACCATACACTGTAAATTTTAGAGGTAGGGCCTATAGGTGGCTTAATCTGACAAAATAAACTTGGCTTTTTGCACTTTCTATACAATAAAGGCCCTATAAAGGTGTGAAAAGGGCAAAATAGCATTGCAATGTTTAAAGAAATTCTATGTTCAAATGCCCCTTCAATGGATCGTTTTGTTCGTCGTTTTATCCTGTTAATACATTTATTTTCTTCAAGAAATGAACCACTTACCAACTTCATGGACTCCAGGATTATCACTAATTTCCAGCACATACATCTCCCGCCCTTTTACGCTGGTTCCAATAGTGTATACTCTGCTCAGTTGCGGCCATCGCAAGCGAAAGTCGTCCAATTCTTGGTGTAACATGGCATAATCGTGGTACTCCCACCGAATCTGTCCGATGGCCCCAGTCGGGCAGGGCAGGCAGGCAAGGATATAAGCGATCGCCAGGAGACTGACAGATAGCAGCGAGAGGTGTCGTCTGCTAAATCCTCTCGCGAGAAAATTTTGACAAGATCGTCCAGAGCTAATGTCGTTGTCATGGCTATTAGCCATTTCGGCGCTGCAGTCTTTGGTCAAGTGGCACACACAATCACAACACATGTTTTGTTTGCTCCTTTTTCTTTCAAAATCAGAAAATCGTTCTTCCGTATCACTTATGTTAAGTGGAAATTACCTGAGCACAAAACGACATCTATAATGCATGTTACCGAGTCATGAATGATTCATTAACGACTTTAAAGTAATTTGTATTCTTCCAAACCATATAATCTTGCGGTTAATTTGATTGAGTGTCCTCTGAAATGTAATTTTTATTCCATGAAATAGTCCGAGATTTCGATGACTCCAAGCTCAAGCAAATCATGAGTACAAACTATCTCAAATACGACGGAACCAGTTCCATTTACTTTTACCAAAAATTAAAGAGCCGAAGGAGATGAGGATGTGTATTTCAACCTCCAGTGTAAAGATCAAATTGTCAGAGCTCCATCTTCTCCTCCTGATAGGCACCCGACATGGAACTGAAGTGTGAGCTGGTTGGAAGCCAGAATGACCAAGGTGAGAGACCGGTTAGGTTGCAAACAAGTGTCACCGATTCACAGCTGGAAATGCACAGACGAGTTCCGCACACAACGAAGGAGGTACTGGGCAAGCAACAGTGCTGTGCTCTTCTTGACGCGTTCGTTCGCTAAACCTTCGCACGCTCGCACCATCCCCCTCCCTCACCCCCCCCCCCCCCCCCCCCCCCTCAATCTTTCTCTCCTTCTCTCTCTCTCTCTCCCTCTCTCACCCCCTTTCTCTCCCCTCTCTCTCCCTCTCTATTTCTCTCTCCCTCTCTCTTTTTATCACACACAAACACACACTCTCTCTACCCGTCTCTCTCTCTCTCCCCCCCCTTTCTCTCCCCCTCTCTCCCCTTCTCTCTAACTGTCTCTAGCTCCCTCACCTTCTCTGTAACTGTCTCTCCCTGCACCTCTCCCTCCCTCCCACCCATAGCTCCCACCCTCCCCGTCTCACCCCCCCCCCTCTCTCTCTCCCTCCCTCTCTCTCTCCCTCTCTCTCTCTCCCTTTCTCTCTTCCTCTCCCTCCCCCTCTCTTTCCCTTCCCTTTGTAGGAAGCCGGTTTCACGCGGAAACCTCTCATCACAGTCATCAAGCATATCTGAATAGCGGATATTATCAATATGACGTCGACCTACAAGGCAAGCAAAGGTCTTCCAGAAAACCTCTTTAAATTAAAAGTAGTCAGTTCCTTTAAGATGAACCGTTGTGATTAGGTGTTCTAAAGCCGCAAGTTTGGCGGGAAATAGGAAACATTCACTTGCATTTATTACATCAAAATGTACACACGTTATTCATCAAGAGTTCTGACTGTCCCGCACTTTTTGTTTATTTTTTTCCTTATGATACAAACATAACGGAAGAATAAAATATTCTGTTGAACATAATTTTTTTTTATTATACTTGATCCTCACTTTAGAAATCATCATATCATTTAAAGGGGCAGTCTAATGAGAACTCATGGGGAAATGAAATCGTGCGGAATTTGCAAAAGGCTCGTTTACTTGTACACATAGCACGCCCGTTGTGCGAGGCCGTCGGACTAAGGTCATAAATGATCGGACGGCACGAAGTTGACCGAACTGGAGCTCGGCGAATACTTCGGGTTTAACCAGTCCCGGGCTCTTAGTCTTGTAACTGGTTGTAACCTCGTTCCCCCAAACAAGTTTAGTGTAATGCTGAAATATTTCCAAATACAAAACACGGTTAACTTCTGGTTGACTAGTCTAGCCATCGCTTCTGCACTGCCCTGCCGCGACTCGTTGTCGCCACGATTACGTAACTAATCCCAGGCTCTACCAGAGAGCTGGCTCTGTAATTACTTTTCCATATGTTTGATTACTTTCCCACCGCGCGAAATTTAAAACACAAGCCAGTCTTATCTCAGAGGTGGTCCAATATGAATCACATGTTTTAGCACGTGCGATGGAAGTCCTTGTATCGAAGTGACACGAAGCTCCGAGTATATTTTCCTCTCTCATCGGAAATCGCCCATGCAGGCCTACCAAAGTATCCCTTTAAATGCTTATTAATGTGAATTGGTTGTGATACAACGTCACATGCTAAAAACTTTTTATTTTCCCCATTTTCTGACTTCTTGAAATTGGCAGAGGGTAGTATGCCCGGTGGAGGGGGTTATGTCTCATTGAGGCCTGTACGGCATCCGCGTCCATGACTTTCTGAAAAGCACCCTAAACGAGGATTTAAGTCGAGAGATTTTTGATACCCTATTCAGGGAAACCCGCGAAAAATGTCTGATTTTTAGATCCTCAACAGGGATTTTTTAGATCTTGCATAGTACTGTCCACCCTATTCGAGGATTGGTTCTTCTTGGCCCTTTTTTGACCAAGAAGGAAGAGATAAAGAGAAATATTTGCTTTAATTTGGAACACTTTACAGAATTATGTTTTCATTGAAAGAATAAAGAACCTCTTTGGATTCATGAGTGGACACGACACCCATTAGCATATTCATCGGTATGAAGTGCGGGGGCGCCTCTGTAGTTTTTCGTCCATTGGTACTACATCTCATTGGTCGTATGTGTGCCACTTTGAACTCCTATACTTTAACGAATTCCTGTAAGACCAAAGGAAATTATTACCCCCTTTTTCAGTCTTAACTCCCTTGTGATTAGTTCTTGAAAGGTAATGAATCCGATGTCCTATATGTTCTCAAACAGTTGGGATTAGAATATGGATATAATTAGGGTTGGGTTTTATAGGACCAGTTAGAACGTAGGACGACTTTGACATAGGACCAGTGAGACGTAGGACCAATGGGATCGACTTAAGAATGAAACCATAAGACCGTAGGATGAATAGGCTGTAAGATCAAAGAACAGTAGCTGATGCGACTCCAGGATTTTGTATTTGAAAAGGGGTCCAATTCCCCAAAAGTCTGACAAGAAAAAAAAAAGGATTATCGAGAATACGAGCATAAAAAGGGGTCAACACCCCAGTGACTAGCAAAATCGGATTTCCGCCTGCATGGCCCCCGTGATCTCCCCCGGATCTGCCCCTGCCTAGTAGGACTGAACCAAAAATAAGAAGCCATTTGAAATCTGCAGAACTGCGGGTTTGTATAGTTGAGATAGTACCTTCGTATAATAATAATGTACAACGGAGCAGATGGTGCAGATTTAAAATGAAAGTCTCATCCTTCCTCCGAGCTCTACCTGGTTTTCTTTTATTCGTAGCCGGATATGAAAAGATGGATTCTGCTTATAGGGTCCAGTATATGGGAATTGCTGTGTTTTAGATAATTTATCTTTCTCTATATATTTCCTTTAGATAATTTATCTTTCTCTATATATTTCCTTTAGATAATTTATCTTTCTCTATATATTTCCTTTAGATAATTTATCTTTCTCTATATATTTCCTTTAGATAATTTATCTTTCTCTATATATTTCCTTGTTTCATTTTTTTGTTGCCTTGTTTTGTTTTGTTTTGATTTTTTTCTTTTTCTTTTATGTTTCCTTTTCTTTCATTCTGAAGATATTAAATTGTCTCTAACGTGATTGTAAAAATGCAAATATTTTACCAGGTGAAAGTTGGTATTATAATGATATCAACTACCAATGTTGTGCAAGAGTAATGATGTATCACTAAATAAGAGGGAGAAGTGAGAGAATGGGAGAGGGAGGGAGGGAGAAAGAGGGGGGGGGGGTTAGAAAGAGAAGTTGAGTTGGATGGGGGATGGTCATATTATGATTTCTCCTCTAACATTCAAGAGTCTCTTTAAAAAGCCAATGATGTGAGAAATGAGGTATGAACAAATATCACTGAAATTTATTTGACTCGGTCCTCAAGGACGTGCAGACTATATTTTCAATCGAAAATTTCACTTTAACACATTTTGAAAAGAAGACTTGAATAAAACACGGTTGATTCGTTTTTATATTTTATGTGTCTGGCGATACTCATGTGTCCAGTCGACTGGATTACTAATCAATGGCCTCATTGCAGTCTCTATAAGATTACTCATATTCAGTCACCTGTTGGACAATGTAATTATACAAGGTGGCAGAAAGACGGTGTAGAGTTTGCCTGAGGTATTGCTATAGCAGACAATGTAAAACATGGGCATTGATAATTATTTCTTTTATTAGCGCGACAGGATTAGGCAGACCATACTTCTCATGGAGATAAAAATGGACAAAGTTTGTAACTCATGATGACTCAAACACAATGGCAGCGAAATAGTGGACTGTCCGGTTTCCAATTAGTGTGACAGTTATTGTACACAGATCACTTTGGAAAATTGTTGCACAATAATGATCCTTATCTTTTAGACTGTTGCTACTAAAGTGTGAAGTTTTTCAGTTTCAGAACAATAGGAGCTAGCGGAAAGACGACCGTTAAGACATTTATTGATTAAATCTATTATGAATAATAAATATATTAAATATATTTAACAGCATTTGCTTGCATGGATTTTTCCTAAGGTTTTCTTGATTCAGCGCCATGCCCTTGAAACATTTTTTTAAATTGCCACCAACACGTGCTTTTTATGTTACGTAATTGTTATATCACGTTGTATTTAATTTGTGGTGATATTCCCTTCATGCGAAGTTTTCATTTCAATAAACGACATGAACGATATGATAATATTCTGGATTTATATAGCACCTACTACATCTACTATGTCTCCAAGCGCTTTACAGACATATTATTACCCCGTTCATCGGACTCACGGCTTGCCCGCATATAATGTATGCACCTTCTCCACTCCCTGGGGAGCATTCCAGCCAGGCACCTTTTGCAGACGCTCACAATGCTAATCAAACTACAATCACTTTCGCATCCTACCGGGTACCCATTTAACACCTCGGTGGAGAGAAGCAATGTAGACAAAATGCCTTACTTAAGGACATTAGTACACCGTGCCGGGGATCGAACCCACGACCTTCGCATCTCCAGTGAAGAGTTTAAACCACTCGACTACGACACCTATGATTTCATTAGATTCGTATTTGTCTTTACTTGTTTGATGTAATTTACTGTTTTGTTTTGATCTGTTTTGCCTATACATTCAAATTTGTTTTGATATACAATGTATCTTGTTGTACCATGTTGTTTGCCTTCTGTTTTCGTAGATAAAAAGGACTTTTTCGTTTGTTTGTTTGTTGTTGTTGTTGTTATTGTTTTTGTTTTGTTTTGTTGTTGTTGTTTTTTTTGGTTGGTTGGTCTTTTGTATATTTTTTAAATGATAATCCTCGAATATTAGGGTTTTATTTCAATAATTTCAATAAAATAATATGATGTCCTCACAACTAACCAGTATATAGAGAATATAACAATGATGATAATAATAATTGTAACTGAACTACCCTATACAAATAAAACTACGAATGAATGAATAAATCAAGAAATAAGAAAATGCATAAATAAATCATGAGAATACAGAACGCAGAATAGCCAAGCTACCGGCATATCTTAAGTATAGGCATGATAGGGGCCGATTCACGCCCACCCATCTCGTGACCAGACGATGAAACGACTGTTGGGACTGTTCTTTTTCACGATCTCTAACCAGAGCTGACACAAGAATGAATATGTCGGGCAAAGGGAAAGGGTGTGGACAAACCAAGTGATGGGAAGGTTTCCTTGATACTCATGGGCGAAAAAAATTAATGTGTGGGAGGTCAGGAAATACGAGGATATGAGTTGATTTTTCTTTTGTGTCTCTTGAATGTCAAAATGACTAAATTGATATTTCAGCAATATACTGAACACATCAGTCTGTAAATTACTATACAGAATAAATCTCCCCCTTTCTCTCTTTCTCTCTCTCTCTCTCTCTCTCTCTCTCTCTCTCTCTCTCTTCTTTCTCTCTCACATCTGGCTTCAAAGCATGACGACTGATTTTACTTGGGCGAGTTTATCTTAACAATCAATAGACGACAAACATAAAAATTAAAGGATGGTTTCCTACAAGTACAAGCTTTTACTTTTCTAAGCAGTCGGGTAAAATTGATCATCAATTAAACAAAAAAAAAATCATTAAATTTAAATCGTGAAATTGCATATTCTTCATGTCTATGAACTAAAATGTCAGATTCAGAATCATTGCTATGGTATTTTATACGCGCATTGTAAAATCTGTGCAAGTCAGTAACACTACAGACTACACACTGATCGTGCGTGTTTTTGCACGCGCGTGTCCGCAACTGCGATCGGCTGAGGGCCAACTCCTGTAATTCGTACGTCCTTCTTTTGTCATGGACTTGGTAACAACCAGTCGTGGACCTCTCTGCATCTCCTCTTGGGCGTCTTGCACCCTCTTCATTACTATACCCCATCTTACCTGTAATAACTCTTGAGGCAAACGTACAACCCCGTAAAGGTACCGTGCAACCGACGTGCAACCGACGCGCGACATGTCACGGCTCCCTATGGAGCAATTGGCTTTGTGAGACCTCCGCAAGGAGCCCGCGCGATTGTCGCAAGAAGCACGTGCAAGAAGTACGATGGCTGCGCGTGTCACTTGCGTTCATCACAACACGTAGCCACACGTAGAGATTGTTGGACATTTCAAACAGCCTCCTTGCGTGTCCTGCGTGCTCCTACGTGCTTGGAAAAAACGTGCAGACCCGTGCGTGCGACGCAAGGATTTTCTGCGAAATCCGTCGCAGACCACACACAAGGAGGTGCACGAGCGGTTGTGACCAACCTTTAAACCAGTATAGGAAAAGTTGTTTATCGTTCATTATACATCCTTACATCCAAATAAAGAAACGGGCTTGGAAGCCTTGTACTTTGAATGTAATTAAAGAAGAGGATCTTGTTTGTCCTATGCCATGTATGCCCTTATCCTTCAATTAGATACCATTGTTACAAACTTAACTTAAAGCTGGATTTAGTCAGCTTTCTCGGCGGAAATATTGCATTATCTGACTTACTCCGGACAATTACACATGTTTCCTTCACTTGGACGGACATCGAACCAAAGCCAGAACAATGCCAAACAGAAAAATAATTATACAAAACACGCTCGAAATGTATGCACGTATGGATTACAGTCCAAGGAGACTAGCTGAAGATTTTTTGTCAGTGGGGAGGGTGGAGGAGGAGGGGAGTTCCGACCAAATTTGCAGATAAGAATTGCCTCTTTTTTTGCCAGAAATGAATTTGCCATGCAGGTATATAGAGTCCTCAAACTCAGGAACTTGGAGAACTTGGAGAATGATCATCACAATAATACAAACTTACGTCGTTATTAAGCCCCGGCCAACCCCCTCCCCCTCGCAAGCCATTGATTGTATCCATTGTGATAGTCCATTGTCAGCCTTGTACACAGTAAAAACGCTGTTAAAAAGGTTGTTTAAAACTCATACATCCTGTTTAATATTCAAACAAATTGTTTACAATATGAACTGTACAAGGGGTTGTTCAGTTCATATTGTAAACAACTGTTTGCATTTTTAAACAGCGTTTTCTCTGTGATATGAGTATGAAGACTGGCGATACACAGTGATTGGTAGACGGATGGAACATTATTAACGGACGATGTAGAGATCTGACTAAGGTTATGGTTGCGCATCAACGCTAAGTACTTTCCGACTTCAAAAAATAACGAAATACGAAAAGAAAAGAAAAGTTCAATATTTCATGATTTGCGAGGAGAAATCTCTCAGAATCTCTCAAAATCTATTACAAGCAAATTTTTAAAAAGAAAGTGAAATAACATTGTCTATATCCAGGAGAGCACTGTTGTGATTGATATGCCATGGCTGCTCATAGCCAGAAGGAAGTTTAACGAAGATCATTCAACGCAGAGTTAACGCCCAATAGAACTATGATAATTTTTTTTATGTGAAATAATATCTCAAGAAACTGAGTATTTTATTCTGCATTATTACGATACCTGGAAATTCTATGTTCCATAGACCATTTACAGAACAGGAGGTCATTTATATAGTCAGACAAATTGCGTATTGATTTAAACCATAACCAGATAACTCTGCAAACCATTGACAAACACGAACTTAAACCGCAAACAAATATGGATATTATCACTGATCGGCTAATCACCCTATATAATATCATGAGTCACCCTGCGGCCAGTCCCACTGGCTCCAAATTCTATAGATATAGAAAGGGGGGTAAAAGATACACCCTTGATCTTGAACACTGGGAACGTATGACTGATACCAATGTAAATAGAGGGGTGTGGCATACAGGTAAGTACGTGAGGTAAATGCTGCATGTTAGGGGAGCTGTCGGCAAAGAAAGATCTTAGCAAAATAGTCTCGTTTTTGTTGCGCTCATTTGCAGATATTATACAAAAATTCATCGGACACCAAGGAGAGTGCATCGTAATATTGGATATGTTTTGGATATTGGATACCGATAACAAAATACACTTTCAGTTTTCAGTTTTGAGTTTCAGTTTCAGTTTAGTGCTTTCACATTCAAAAAAAAATGTCAATGTTATAAAAATCGACCAAAACTATAATATTATAAAACACTAGCCTTACCTAAGTAAGGAGGAGGAGGCTCCCCCCCCCCCCTCCCCTCCATTTCAAACAGAATCGTTTGATAAAGTAGCATCGTATACCTTCCAAATCATACATGTTGTTTTCTTCATATGCCTGATTTTTGTTCATAACCTTATTTTGAACCCTCGTTTACACTTAGGATCCTCTTTTGTTTTATTATTATTATTATTTATTTTCATTTTTTAAAACTTTGTTTGGCGTATTTTTTGTGGTGTTAGGTAAATACCAGGAATACACTGAGAATTGTAAGAAATGCAGATTTAGGAATTACACTGAATATATCTAGGAAATAACATTTCAATCCTTAATTCCACTAATTAATCAAAATGTAAGGTATGCTTTCTTGATAACAAGATTATTTCCCTAACAATGAAATGCTAATCTGAATGCACCTTTCTGCACAAGGTCCTCCTAACTCACTGCGGTTCCGCTTTGTTTCCTGGTGTGCACTGATCCACGGCGCAAATCGGAACTATTTTACTTGGACCTCAATCCGGTATTCCACCAAAAAAAGACAAAACAACACCATTCTCTCAAAGAGAAATCGGAAATCATATGCCAGTATGACAGGGCTATACCACACATAATAGTTCAAGCATTTGTCAAGTATATATCACCAGTGTACATACCAAACGTTGACTTATCTGCATTTAGGTGTTCAACAAACGTTTACAGGACATTGAAAGAAGGGTTCGAAAAGGAATATGATCTCAAATCTGGCCTACTGAATAATTAGTACATTTAAAAAAAAGAAATTTGGAGAGTCAGAGTTTATTTGCATTGTGACTTTGGCTACTGGTGATAAATAAAAGCGCGAACTTTTCTTTCGTTTTCCTCTGGAAATTGACATAATTATATAGTGACACTCTTGGTTATATTGTTGGTAAGTACACTTAATGACTTATATATTTAATTTCCTTATTTGACAGTATTATTTGCTATTTTGTCTATCAAGAAACGATTACATATATTTCCATGTGATATTTATGTCGTGTGTAAATATGTATAAACCACATATTCGTTTTATTCAGCTTGTCATTTTGTTTAAAAACTGTATACATTCTAGAATATAGATTATAGATATTTTGTCCATTACTTAATTAAGGTTAATTGCATGATTTGTGTAATGGTTGAACTATAGTCCTTTAAACAGAATATATATCTGTTTACTCATTCCATCAAAAGGTTTTTGCAATACTTTGACTTGTGCAGGATATCAAAGACCTTCGTTACATGAATCACAATAGATATTCTTACTATACACATAAATACCGGTTATTCGTACTAGTGCAGGTCATGGTTATTGATGCAATGATGCTTTTCCGAATGGTGTGTTAAAATTCTTTTAACAATGAAACAATGAAATATTATAATTTTTGCTATGAAAGCAAATAAAATAGATATACAGTGCGTCTTAGGAAAAAAACGAAACCGAGATTTATCGATGTTTAATCATATCTTAATCACAATTATGGTTAATAAATGACACATATTTGTAAAGCTTGGATCCTCTTCTTTTCTTCATTTGATGCCATTCATAATATGATACATACTTCACGTATGAGTGAATAAAGACAATATGAAGCAGGGCTACCGAAATGTCGTTTGGCCAAATATCTGAATTTCAAAGAGATAATCACATTTCTAGAAAACTTGTTCATTTTCTGCCCTTTCATTTGACACCTCAATCGGGGAAAATGAGCCAGGGGTGACAAAGCTCTACTGGTGTAAAATGATGCTTGCATTTCCCTGATTTATTAAACGAATCTGTCTGCACTGGCTGCCTGTCCTAGCAATAAACAAACAAGACAAAAGACTTCATGCATGGCTGATCGTCAACAAAATGTAGTGGTGAGTACAAAATGATAAAAGTTTATTGATCATGTTGATAGTGAAGTACGTTTTCATTAACCTACTTGACCATGGAATTAACAACAGAGCAACTAGTATTTCTGGTAACAGAATGGGGACGATCTGGGAGCCTTTAATAAATCATGGAAATGCAAGCATCAATTTACACCAACAGAGCTTTGTCATCCCTGGCTCATTTTTTCCCGACTGAGGTGTCATATGAAAGGGCAAAAAATGAACTTTCTAGAAATGTGATTATCTCTTTGAAATTCAGATATCGTTGGCCAAACGACTTTTTGGTAGCCCTGCTTCATATTGTCTTTATTCACTCATGCGTGAAGTATGTATCATATGAGTGGCATCAAAATAATGAAAGAAGAGGACCCAAGCTTTACAAATATGTTTCATTTATTAATCATAATTGTGATTAAGATATGATTAAACATCGATAAATCTCGGTTTCGTTTTTTCTGGGACGCACTGTATAGCAGAATAGTAGTTTGTTTAATCTATCGAAGAAAAAAAATGTCTTCACAAATTTTCGGTGCTGGTTTTTATTTTAAAATATCTCACAAGCAAGCAACAAGCAAGCAACAGCAACGATAAAAGAAAAAACAAACTTTATCACATTTTCATGTGCCTTTAAAAAAAAGAGGGGATTTTAGGGTTGTATAGGGTTTCAAGGGGGCACGAAAGGTTGTGCCCTCTAAATCCGCCAGATGATTTATGTACTTTATATATTTATAAATATTTTCCTTTCGCAATGCATTCATTCAAAGAGAGTTGTTTTGTTTGTTTGTTTGTTTTCGTTTGTATCATTTTTTTTAATAAATTGGAAATAAGCACTGAATTTAATTGATTGAATTGAATATATATATTTTTAGAATCAAACTACATAAACTGACATTTCAAGTATTTTAAAGTGAGAACATAACATTCAAAGAGCAATAACAATTACAATACTCGGGACAAAATGAAATGTAATAATATGATATACCGGCCAGAAATATTATACGCACCATGTGTATTGAATGTGGAATTGAATGCAACAGAGAGTTTCCTATATTTTCTTTATTACATTGACTGCATTCCGTCAGTCTGAAATGTTACCAATATGACCTTAGTCTTATTGACTTACAAGAAAACCACGTGTCTCTGTTTTAAGCTCTCTATAGGTTTACATATTACTCATCAATATTGACAATTTTATAAATAGATTGAGGTATACCCCGATATGTGACTCATAACTTTACTTCCAAATCCGATATTTGTTGGTTTTGTTTTCCTCTCAAAAGTTTAACTGATTTTAAACCGATTACTGATCAATACTGACAATTTTATAGATAGATTGAGGTATACCCCAATATGTGACTCATAACTTTACTTCCAAATCCGATATTTGTTGGTTTTGTTTTCCTCTCAAAAGTTTAACTGATTTTAAACCGATTACTGATCAATACTGACAATTTCATAGATAGATTGAGGTATACCCCAATATGTGACTCATAACTTTACTTCCAAATCCAATATTTGTTGGTTTTGTTTTCCTCTCAATAGTTTAATTGATTTCAAACCGATGATAAAAGCCAAATGATTCATTCTAGGTGTTATCGTAGGAAGTAAGAAGGAAATAATATCGTGGAGTAAAAACTTTAAATTTCCAAATTATCACGACCTATATCAAAAGTAGCCGAAGGAAATGCAAACTTCTTGATGTTGAATCTGGTTAGAAAAAAAAGGTGAAATTCACAGTTGTTCAAGTTTTTTTTTTCTTTCTTCTTCTTCTTTCAAACGAGTTGAACATTATTTTCAAAGCAAACTGGTTTACATTTAGGTGATGAGAAGAGGCGCCTGACTGTTTCCTTTGATTATTCTGTTGCAAATGAAGTGTTGCTGTTATTGTCTTACACTGTTACATTTCACTTAAAGTACATTTTCTTAAATTGATTAATTTTCGTCAAATTGTACATTATATGAAAAGATCGTACATTGTCAGTCTCAATGAAGTAATAACGATATGTCCACACAACAGGCGGTGGGGTAGCATGTGTACAATCAGGGGGAGGGGAACTTATCTTTAATACAAGTCATGTACTTGGTTAATAAATAGGAAGGGGGTCAGGGAGGGGAGTCTCGTATTATTCCTCTCATATTATTTCCCCCCTCTCCCTTTTTTATTCATTCTTTTTTCTGTTCGATAATTCAATTCAATTCACTTAATGACATTTATTTCCAACTGTTCAATATAAGTGTACAGAGTAATAAAGGAACAAAATAATGTACATGTATTTTCAACAAAATTATGACAAAATATACATTCATGTGGTACATACATAGTTGGAGGACAAGTTCCCATGTACCCTCCCCTAACTGCGCCACTGTAAACATATGTACAAAAGTACTATAATATATTACCAACCCTCCTCAAATGTAAACAAAAGCTTATCGATATTACCGTAATCATAATTATATTACTGTATATGGGAAAATCAGTTAGCTTTTATCAGTTGATTTATACCATGGTAATGACTACGTAGTCATGATAGTGTTTACGATTAAGAATTTCCTATTGACGATCAGATTGCGTGAGTTCAGCCGAGTCATGATAAAAGCATTTTCCATTATTGTGTTACACAACATGTTTTGTTTTGTTTTTAATAGGTTATCAAAATCACTAACTAATAAAATAATCACCATCATATATTAACTCTTACAATGGGTTTTATTATTTTATTAGTGATTATTTCATCGTTTTAATTTGAGTCATTTCCATTTAATTTAAAATCACTCAAATAAATTAAATCATTGGAAATAATTATGTAGACGTTGAAAACGTTGAATTCTGTTCATTCATTAGTTTCTATATTATCATTTAGGAATAATGATATTTCGTTAATCATAAAAGTGTATAGAAAGTAAATAAACATACTTAATACATCGCAGTACCATAGTAGTATGCGTCAAGTGCTTATAAATTTTAGGATTATGTGCACAAATGAAATTGTTGAAATCATTGTTATCAATATTATTATTGTTATTATTACTGTTGTTATTATTATTAACAGTGCTATCATTATTGTTATTATATTATTATTGTTATTATTATAATTATTGTTATCATTATCATCATTATCATTATAATTATTATCATTATTAGTAGTATCATTATTATCATTGTTGTTACTGGTGTTGTTGTTTTCATTTCAATTTCCCTTCTATTTTTATCCTGCCTACTTTCACTATTCCATACTAATGCGGTTTTTTTTTGTTTTTTTTTTTTTGTTTTTTTTTGTTTTTCATTTATATTCAGGCGCCAAACTTACAATAAAACATGACGACCTCGACCGGCGAATCACTGATGTGGTCAAGCGGACTCACGACCACGGCGTCGACGTCGTCTTCCGACTCGGACACGGGATCATTGATCACCAATCAGCAGCTGCTATCAGGAGACGAGTACCTAAATCAAGGGAACCAAATCCGCGATGAGATACGATGCAGTATCATACAGAAAAGGATACAGAAGGGACTAGGGGGTATACGGCTGGATTGGAAAGCAAATGGACCCGAATCGGTAGGATTATTCTCAACAACTATAATTGATCTGCTGAATAATATTAATGATAATAGTAGTAATAATGATAATAATAATAATAATAATAATAATAATAATAATAATAATAATGATAATAATAATAATAATAATAATAATATTAATAATAATAGTCGCAGATATGTTTAGTAATAATAATAATGATAATAATAATAATAATAATAATAATAGTAATAATAATAGTAATAATGATAGTAATAATGATAATAATGATCATAATAATATTTGTAATAAAAATATAAATAATAATAATAACAACAATAATAATAATAATAATAATAGTAATTATTATTATTATCATTATTATTATTATTATTATTATTATCATCATCATGATTATTATTATTGAAAATAACGATAATAATAATATATAATAATGTATAATAATATGGATAATATTAAGAACAATTACAATAATACTGATAAAATTATAATAATGATTTTAGTAATAATGATAATAATAATAATAATAATAATAATAATAATAATAATAATAATAACAATAATAATAATAATAATAATAATGATAATAATAATAATAATAACAATAATAATAATAATGATAACAATGATATATGATCTTCTAATTAGGAATCCAGCACTATTTACAATTGCAAGCTTTCAAGTTTTCCCCTTCGATTTATGTGTAGGCCCCTAATATTTCTTTCAAAATAAAGATTTTTTACATAGTAGGGGGAGATAGAAAAGGAATGTAGATAAATGCAGAAGACCACATTAAAAGTGAGAATAACAACGAGTGAAAGATGAGATTAATCAGTTTTTGGACAACATTCATTACATTATATATTTGGCTTGTATTTGGTGAACTATAAAGAAAGACACGCAAAAAAAGACTTTCGAAATGAGCAAGGGTCAAAAATTGTTTATAAGTAATTTCATTGATTATGATATTTGCAGTGTTGTTTTGGTGTTGATGATATATTTCAGTTATCTAAAGAGGAGGAGGACAAACGACGACAACGCCGCGAACGAAACCGAGTGGCTGCTTCACGCTGCAGAGAGAGAAGGAGAGAAAGGACCTTTGTTTTGGTCGAGGTACGTCAAACTTGGGCTGTCGTAAAAGAGGAAAGTGGAGTATGACCCTCGACCCCCCCCCCCCCCCATCCTCCCCCATCAGAAATATCTATCAGAAAGTTGTCCCAGTTTGCACCGCTCTCGGTTGAAAAAATAAAGAAAGAGTAAAAGCAATAGACAGGAATAGAAGAAATGAAAAATTCTACACTAAAAGGAAAAAAATTAAATTTCAGTCTCTTCAGTTGGTGGGGGGAGGGGGGGGGGGTCGAAATTTTTGTTTTTCCAGAGAAGGAAGGGGCAAATCGAAAACTGAAGAGGAAATACATTTTGATATCATATTGTATTTGTGTAACACGATTTATAAATTTATTCTTATTTTTTCAATCTCCCAAAATTTTGAATTGTTCCAGGAAACCGAAAGCCTTGAGAACAGCAAACAAGACCTCCTCGACGAAATCGAACAGCTTGAAGAACAGAAAGCCCAACTTCTCACCATCCTCACCGAGCACGATCAGAGCGGACAGTGTCAGAGGCACGTACATGTCGAGGAGCTTCATATTGATCCCTGATGTCATTCACGACCTCATCCACGACATCGTTGTCGAGATGTCAAAACTTTTGTCATCATCGTCAATCGAGAAACGGTGGATGATTTCCGAAGACTACACCTGATCGAAATACTCCAGAAACGACGAAGTACTTTATCTCATGAAGCATACTCGATCGAGATCATCGTGACACGGTTTACAAAACTTGTTAAAGGTTTATCATCTATCATCGACAAAGGTGTCACAAACTTATTTGTTTACCATTGGTTACAGCTGATCAAATCCATTTGTATTAGTAGTAGATTTTATCAATTATCGCAGTTTGCCATTGAAAACAATTTTTAAAACTTTTTTCTTAAACAGATTTTATAGAAGACGAGTAATACGTTTAGTTCATCAACATTTCAGAATATTTTTCGTAAATCTTGTGAGTAATACGGATGAGTTTGGATGGCACATCGATATAAACAGTAAAATAGCAATTAATAGATAAAGAATTTTAAGAATGTGGAATATGTGGGATATTTTCATTGAAACGGAATAATGAATATTTGTATTACATTCATTGAACAGTGTTAAATATTCAACCTAATGAATCCATGCAAACACTATGTCTGCTTCTGTTGAGATATTTCATTCTGCAATATCACCGAATCAAAAGGCAACTATGCAGTGACTGAAAGAAATCAAGTTGAATGTTTATCTATCAAACCAACCATTAATCTGCTTCGGCTTTGATCTATTCTGTGAAATCATGTCATGCATACAAAGAATTTTCATGTTTTGTTCCATTCCAGTTTTTGTATATTGTCATTTTGTACATATTTATCTAATTGTCGAATTCATATATAAAAAAAGCAAGAGCTTTTTAGATGTTTTCATGAATAAATACTTTTATAGCAAATATAACTGCGAAAGGATTAGATCTGTATATGCGCGTTCAGCTGTCGAAAAGAGAAAGGAAGAGAAAAGGAACTGTAGAGAGAGGAAGTAGTAGAAAAGGGGGTGACAGCAGCAGGGACAGAGAGAGAATTGGACTGGAGAGAGAGAGAGAGAGACAGAGAGAGACAGAGAGAGAGAGAAAGAGAGGGAGGGGGGGGGGGAGAAAGGAAGCAACATACCTTAAACAAGAAGATTTAGAAATCGAATAGAACGTCTGTTGAGAGCCAGAAGGGCGCTACCCATGGCGCTACCTCTGTGTTAAAGTAAATGAGTTAACACCCTTCATGCTCTCAGAAGACGAGAAGATGATAAGCATGCATTATAGCTTATGGAAAATATAATTTTTAATCGATCAGTCAGAATTGTGAATCAATATCATTGTACAATAGCGACGTCGGATTCCAGGAAAAAATAACATCTTATGTAAATCATAAGGTGTTTTCGACGAGTTATGGGAGGTCCAGCTGTTGGAATTGATCAGAGGTGTCAGAATTGTTGATATGTGAGAGAAAACCTTGAGTCTTGACGTAATCATGAGTGCATAATTAAGTCATTAGCTCCCCGGTTACCGACGTTTCCTATTTGCGAACCGTGAAGATGGCCACAGCTACCACTAATGAGTAGTGGACAGAAAGAACCTGTCGACGATCATAACGGCTGTTATTATACGGTAACGGTCCTTCTCTGCTAGACCATTACACTCAATGGCGGATCCAGGATTCTTTGGCGGGGGGGGGGGGGGGGGGGGGCACGAGTCAGAAAAATCTGTGACAAGCAAATGTCATATATATATACAAATTTGTGTCTTTTGGGATCTAATATTGCTGCTGAGCGCACATTTGTGTAATAATGTTAGTTACTGAGAGCACATTCTTGGAGTTACTTTGTGTGCTTAATGTAATGCACCAGATGTCAGATTGGGTTTTCCCGTGGGGGGGGGGGGGGGGGGCACATGCTCCCTTTGACCCAACGCTGGCGCTGGCTCTTCCAATCAGGTGCTGTGAATTCTTTTCATGATAATTATGCACTTAAATGATTTCTAGGTTCTCTTTTGAACTGAAATAAAATGAACTGGACTGAATTTGCCATAGCCACGCATTGAACAGAAATAAAACAGATTCTGCCCTTTTTTCACATTGACACCGGGTTTATGAGAAAGGAGAAGATGCTATGCTGACATCGCGAATTCAATAACAAGTCGTGTTCCTTATACAAGTCAACTATATCTTGTAGCTGAAAATGCGTTAATTCGATCTTTATTATCTGACAGAATATTGATGAAATTGTGATGATCTATCCACACTGATATTGATGTTGCAATGCTGTAACAATAACCATTTTAATATGTCGGTGGTTATTTTAAGACATGCACGAAGCGCTGCCTTTATTATTCATTTCTAATAATTCTTCTAGACGAATTTCAAGACGTGGGTGGCGCTATTCTCGGAACTTCAATCTGTCTCGTCTCAAAATAAAGGGGATATGAACAGCAGGTGTAATAATTATAAACAAAAAGTACGAATGAATCAAAGATAATGACATTGATGGACTATCAATCAACCTCTTCCAAGACGGATCGCTTGGGTCGTTTCCTTCTCTTTATTGATCTGTCGGTGTATTCTGTAAATTGGCAATCACGTGGTAAATTTGCAGAAGTTTTTCCAACATACAATAAACCAGGTACTCAATTAAGATGTTTTAAGGGATTGCCTATATTAGAGAAATATTACTTGATAGCAGGGGAGGGTTCGCTATTACTGTCGAAAAAGGGAGTGTGAGGCCAATTTCCCGAAAAGGTTGTCGAATTTTTTCAGCTGGCAATAAATAAGGTACTACGATCATTCCTCCCTCCCAGGGATAAAAAGGGTTCTAAGGTTTTCATATTGTCAACAAAACTAATGGATTTGCTGCCAGGAATTTGAGCTAGGGTTATCAGATGCCACCCCCCCCCCTCCTCCTCCCTTCTGGCTACGCCATGCTTGATTACTAGCTTGGTTATATTACTACTGAGTTCTGTTTGAAGACTATTATCTTTTCTCCTTATGTTTTATATTCTTTAAATGGATGAAAGTAGAATACAAGCTGATGCCAGATAGTTCAAAAATATTATGCTCTTTTTTATTGTCTTTTGATAGAATTATTTTATATAATCCAAACATGACCAAAAATCCAGACAAATTGTTTTGCACTTGTGGTTCCATCTCTTCGAAGTCATCTAGACCCAAAATAGGAACTGGTGATGGAAATAAAACAAAGGAAATAGACTGACTTTACTACTTCTTTTGAAACGCTTTGAAGTATAATGGTAGCAATTTATTTTTTGTCTTCCCTGTCGTTGTCATTCCAAATCGTGCGAATAAAGAGTAATACGCTGCAGTTATGACTGCCTGTATTCAATCGTTCGTCACAGTTATTGCTGTTGTTGTTCCAAAATCAATTTCCTAAGTTCAATCACTGAAATTCAAAACAGGATCACATGTCTCGATTTCCGCGTCATATTTTGCTTTCTCATTCTTTAACTCGCCACCAGGTACGATAAAAAAGGTGGGTCTTTTCCGCGTTGCTATTTTTAATTCTCCCTTACGGTCTGGACTATGAAAAGAAGCTAACTGATGATTCAAAGTTTTGCACAACTCTCGACATCGCACCTGTCTTGAGGTGGAAATTATAGCCTCTGTCTGCTGACAGAGGTACTGTTATACCCTTTTATCTGGTGACAGGGGTACTGTCATACCCCCACTCTCTAGTGACATGGGCACGGTTATGCCTCCCTGTCTGGTGATTGTAATGCCCCTTTGTCTAGGGACAGGGGTGTTTTATGCCCTCTGCCTCTGGTGACAGGGGTGTGCCCAGGTGATATCGATGAAAGAATAGCAAACTTTGTAGGAAATTAACATCATTTACAGGAATGCAAAAACGAAAATGAAATAAGTTATTTTTGGATGCACTGGTGGTTTATGATTAAATTGTAGTGCACCGTTATGTTTCTTTCCTTTTCTTTTCTATTCCATATTGTTTCTTTATTTTCTGCCTCCGTTCTTTCTCCCCCTTTTTTTTCCCCCCTTTGGTTGTTGTTGTTGTTGTTGTTATGATTTTCCTACCAGTTTTCAGTTTATCTCTGAAGTCGTTTCCATTTGCAATAAGCCTATACTTCCTGATTTTCATTTCATTCGTAACTTCTATGTTTACACGAAAATGCATTTCCGCTTTTACTGCATGTAATCATAATCACTTCTGCACAATTTGTCTGATTCAAAAAGACTTCTTGACTTTAAAAATTCATTAACATTATCAATTTTGCCACGTATGCTTATAGTACTTTTATTTATTCGCATCCCAAATATGCTGCTCGGTAAGTATTCACTTAAAGATTAGTTCACCTGATATGTACGCTCATTCCCATATGACCCCATTTTCATATCTGGATGTGTAACTCGGTTAAATGCCTCAAAGCAATACACTCTTCTTTCTTCACCAGATAAGTTATCTTATTGGTTTGTCATATCTATTAAAAGCCTAAGTTTGTATCCAGACAATAGAATCATAGCCTAAGAAATCAGACAAATTGAGCACAATCATTTCAAATACGACATTACCAACTCTATTCTGTAATTGATTACTCTCCGATTCAGATACAGGCGACTCTGATGGCCTCCGGTGGCGGGAAATCATTAATATCATAGGGATTCTTTATAGCTGAAAATTAAAACGTCTGCTCATATTTCTCTTGAATAATATGCAATTTGTCACTTGTAATAATTTAATGAGGACAAAATACTCCTCAATTCACAATTAGTTGTTTTTGTACTGAGTGAACTGGGCCCTCTTGTATAAAAAGTTACTATTCAACGCAAGTCAAAAAAAATAAACGCAACTTTTTTTACGAGAGGGCCAGAAGACACATAATGCTTAAATGGTTCCTGATTGTAAATATATTGAAACGTAAACCGTTATTCATTTAGATTTTAGGATAATAACAAGTATCATCGTATTTTGACAAGTTGGACGAATTACATCTCTGAGAAGAATATAACATTTGCCATGTGCAGTATCTTATTTGTATACAGATGCATAATTATATAGTGCATCCTGAGAGAAATACATAATAATATATAGTTATTGCACATCCATTTGGTAGAAGTTTTGTTTCTATCATCGATCATATTCAGTCCCTAAATTGGTATATTATTATGTTATGATAAAAAGAAGTTTGAATTTCAAAGCTACGAAAGAAACGATTGGGGAGCAGACAAAAAGATTAGATTTTAGGATCAGAGATATGATCGTCTTTGGAAAAATATGATATTGCTAGAGGGTGGGTGAACGTAAGCTGATAGAGATATTTTTACTAGCCGTGAGTCAATCATCTTAGGCTTCCTGACAGAGAAGATAACAAAACAAGACGATGTTTAGCCTCTCGAGGTGATGTTTAAATCATATAAAAATTTTATTAGCAAAATTAATATGGGGGGGGGGCGTCGCTATATAGAGGCAGTTTGGAAGTTGTGACCCCCCCCCCCCCACCCCACCCTCCCCAATGAAATGTTTTCTGACAGTAAATTTGCAGTTGTTTTTGTTTTTTTATTGTAGCCATGCGTGCCGTAGATAAATTGCAACTTATTTACTAGTTTCAAGCCTTTTCAGTTGGGGGGGGGGGGCGACATCGGGGCTTCATCCTTTCCTGGATACGCCAGTGTCTAAATAAGCTATCAACATTAACCGAAGATTAATTTTCAAGTACAGGTTGAGGGATTAACCCACGCTAGCCTAAACACAAAAATAGATGACAGTGCCCATCTGCTGAGTGCATCAACTTTCATTACATCACAAGAAGATTAATAGTCCATGTTTTAATATCACTTTATTAATATCCATCATTATCAATGAAGCAGGTAATACAGTGTGTAAAGTTGTACAACAAAAAAGAGAGACAAATAAGCCAATTTCGTGTCTTATTATTGAATATGCCGGGCTATTACGTCACATCATTTAGGATGGATTAATCAAGATTTGATATAAATAAATGACATCGATCGGTCAAGGTGTTGCAGTGATGATAAAGAGATTATTACAGAGATATACTCGTGTCGTGCGTGCGAACATAGACTTAGAAGGAAATTTGTGACAATTTTGATAGTCATTTGTGCGACCACACCTATTAACAGACTAGTGGTCAAAATTTATCCCTCACTCAATATTTATCTTATATGTTCATGCTTCTATTCGTCTTTTTAACAATCAGTTAAGGCTATTTTTGAAGTGACAAATTCCCAAATTGGAGGGACACCGTTGTATACAGGTTTCCATGACATCGGTTTAGTATAAGAAAAAAAAGGTGTCATTTTGAATGAACCAGCCACTTTTGTATTCATATTCTCCCGAAATATAGAATTATCTTAGTCGAACTTGAAATAATTTTAGAGGAGATTATTTCGGACAAAATGTTTAGGTATACCTTTAAATGTTAAATTAACCAAGGAGTTATGTTATCACAAATCCTTGAATCAACTGACAGGGTTGAGTTATTTTGTTCGGTGTCTGGGTTTGGATGAGTAAAGCCCCCGTGAGAGGTACGTCAAGGTTCTGATCAAACTCATGAACGATCAAGATTGCCCCTTCCTCTATCAAACCACTTTACCCCTCAAAGGAGTCTTCGGTGGTGGTAAAATCATGGCCATAACATTTCGAGGGGGTGTGTCCAGGAGCCTGGGAACGATTTTATTACTGGGGGTGCTGTGAGCAAAAAAAAAAGCAAAAAAAAAAAAAGATCCCCAGCGTTTGGGGGTCTCTTTTTAACTCCAAAAATCTCTGACAAGCAAAAAAAAAAAAAAAAAAGTCCTCGGCGTTTTGGGGTCTCCTTTTAACTACATGTACATGTACTTTTTAGCTACAGCCCCCTCAGCATCCTCAGCCTTCTAGGGGGTGCTGCGCACTCCCTCAAAAAATTATAGGGGTGCTGCAGCACCCCCAGCACCCCCAGCTCCATAACTCATAACTGATCCATATTTCCCCTTCCTTCATCAAACCTCTTTACCCCCCCCCCCCCTCCTTAAACATGTCACAGGAGCAGTCGAGGAGGAATACCACAACAATAATATTGCTGGGGCGGAGGGGGTGGGGGATACAGAAGCCTTCTCAAATGATCAAGATTATCCCTTCCTCTATCAAACCACTCTACGTCAGGATTAACTAAGGGGAATTGCGTGTGTAGGGTGGGGCTGATCAGAAACCAACGACTGCCCTACTTGGGAGAGGGGTGATACCATAATGGTCAAATGGTGATTTTTTTTTTAAGGGGTGGGGGAGGGACAACTTGTCATAAGATGTGAGTGAAACCCTGACGTGCAATACGAAAAGGGTAGTATATTGTCATGATTCTACCCGGTGTGACAACAGCTTCTGGTGTTAATTACGAAGTCTAATTTCACCGTTAAATATATAATCTCCATATTACCTTAATTAAAATGATGAGATGATTATCTACGACTTCTATGGTCACCTAATTATGGTTAATGTGATGAAATTTGACCTAATTACCACCATCCCCTTTAAGTGGATGTACCAGATAATATCATTAACGGCAAACATACTTTGTTGTCTGCTATACCTTTAAGAAAGTTGGTGTGTTTCAAGAACATCTTGAGCAGGTTGAGGAACTAATGATGACTTTGACGAAAAGTGGTTTGGACTTTCAGTCCTGCCCACACTTTCACGTCATGTGAAGAGTTGTAACAGTGGTGTAGCTATATATGTGGGTACGGGGACACGTGCCCCCTGCCCCATCCAATGGCAGAAAAAAGGAGAGAAAGGAAGAGAAAAAAAGGAAGAGGGAAAAAAGGGGGAAAAGAGATGAAATAACCCCTCCCACACCCTCCCCCAATTAATAGCCTTTTAATTTCACTTAATTCACCCAGATATACCTGTGCCGCCCCCCCCCCCCCAAGATGCAAATGCACCGCAATATCTGGACCCATGCTACGCCACTGGGTTGTAAGGTCAATTAGTGTTCAAGTTTATGTCGATACAGTCATCAAAAGATTCCTTTTCTTTATCAAACATCAAACATATTTAATTATCGTAACTGAAATGATGTGAGTTGGTGTAGCGGTCGGCTCTCTGCATAGTCTGCTTACGAAACGACCTGGGTTCAATCCTGAGTGGTGTCTTTCGAATAGTGAATAATCTTCTTACATGGGCGTACTAATTTTGAAGGTGCCCATATTCGGGCAACTACCACCTCATATTCGGGCAGCGAGGTGCCCAAATATCCTCATATTTTGATATTTTTATGCCCAAATATGTTATTTCTGTACATTTTCACTACAAAAAGTGTCAACATGTTTGCTCTCTCGCTCCGCTCTCTCGCAAAATTTAGAAACTGGAACTTGATATTCGGGCAAAAAGCGTCAGCTTCCCTCGCAGAAAATGTGCCCGTACGCCTATGCCTTATAACACGTCTAATATCGTTCGCTGGTTTCTTTCCTCATTTTATAAAATATTTATTCTTCGTGACCTCTATACTTTTGTCCTTGCCATCTACTCTAACTATTTGCTCATCCACTTCCAGATTTCCCCGTGGCCAATCATCGGCGTAGCCAGGGGGTACAAGGCGGTCATGCCTCCATGTTCATCCGCTAAAAGAGGTCATCTAGGGAATTGTGTGTGTGTGTGTGTGTGTGTGTGTGCGTGTGTGTGTGCGTGTGTGTGTGTGTGTGTAACTTTGTGACTCTGTCATTTTGTGTGTCGACCCCCCCCCCCCCCGTTCAACATATCTGGCTACGCCAGTGTAGCCAATCGTCATCATTTTTCATCTTTCTTCCAAATTTCCTCAACCATTCACTCTTCCAGCACCCACCGTTTCGGATGTTATCCGTGTTGCTATGGTTACTGTTTCATCCTACTGGTGCATCCTGTTTCATCCTATTTCCCATCCGCGTTATTAAGACATCCCGCCCTCCCACCATGCTCAGGCACACCATATGTCCTCCCTCTTCCCATCTCTTCTCAATTTTGAAGGAAACATGACCCATATTATATTATTTTTACACATCTTAAAGACACACAGAAAAAAAAATGCTTACCATATTTCACTAATTTTCATTTGGTAATAATGGAATTCCCTTGAAAGTTCGGCATGAGTGCACCAACAAGCTAATTAATCTCGGGTAACTAGTGGATCTAGTGAGACCTTTTTATATTCCTGTTGAACAGTTGAAGGCTCCACAAACTATATGAGGCTCCTTCATATTTCTGACGTATCTCAGACACCGCCTGATATGAACCGATATGACACCGTCTGTGCTTCGGTACTAATATTCGTCAGGCTAATCCATTCTAATACTCCCGGATAAGGGTCTGTTCTCACTGACGACCCATTGCGCCGAATCCCTGGCCTGGCACAGACACCGCCTGATATAAACCGATATGACACCCGTCTGTGCTTGAGTACTGATAACCGTCAGGCCAGGGGCGGCGCCAGGGTATTTTGATAGGAGGGGCAAGACGACCTAAAGATGACGTCATATTTTTTCTCCATTAAATAACAGGGGTAATATAGAGTTATATGTTTAAGACCTCTCTTTTTAATACTCCTCTTTCTTCTTTCTTCCCTTTTCTTCCCTTTTCTTCCTCCTTTTCTTCTTTTTTCTTCTTTTTTTTTCTTTTTGACTACTTGAAAAATCATAGGGGGGGGGCGGTCGCCCCCTCTGCCCCCCCTGTAGCGCCGCCCCTGCGTCAGGCTAATCCATACTAATACTGTTCTCATTGAGTCTGCCTTCCCGTCAAAAGGTAAAGTAATCGGTTGACATTTCTACAACCACTTCAGAAAAGCAGTTTCAATGAACATTTCGAAAATTCATAAAACATTTGATTTAAAGGGTGGTCTAGGGGAAAGTTATGCCCGCAACACAAGAAGCCTCATTTCCATTGCATGCGTTATTACCTAATCAAGCCCTGTGAATGCCATTGACCATGTTGACCCATAAGCCAGTAATTCAACGCAATGTTTACACTGTTCATTTTGCATTCAATGTCCAATGTCACTTTCACGTGATACGTCAAAGACCGTGCCAGTCGCTGATATGAGTGGGTACTCATTCTTCCGAAGGTTCGTAATTCTGAAACACAAATTTCCCATAGCAGGGGGTTCATGATTCCGAAAATGAAGTAAGGTTCATAATTTCGAAGGTTCGTGATTCCGAAAATAAAAAAAGGGTTCATAATTCCGAAAGTTCGTAATTCCCAAAATGCAGTAGAGCCCTACATAAATTTTCGGAATTACGAACCTTCGGAAATATGAACCCTTTTTCATTTTCGGAATTATGAACCCTATTTCATTTTCGGAATAATGAACCTTCGGAATTAGGAACCCGCCGGAGTAACGAACCTTCGTAAATACGGACCGTCGGAGTAACGAACCTTCGGAAATACGAACCTTCGGAATTATGAACCTTAGAAAAACGACATGTAACCGTCACTGACGCAGTCCTGCGTCAGTAAAATGACTCTTCGTGCCCAACGGGCATTACGTACTTTTCTGTCAATAATCGGGGGGGGGGGCGTTTCTTCAAGTGTCTTGCCAGTGATTTTTACCGACAAATTTGCTCTCAGCCAATCAGATGCAAGGATTTCAGTAGCTTATAACAATTATTGCAACTTGTCATTGATGACAATTTTTATGGAACAGGGCCCAGAATAAGGTCATTAGCGATGTAGCGTCAAATGCAACACTTCTAGTGTATCTTCACAAATGGCAGCCTATATAAAACTGTCGGTATCCCGGGGATCCTGGGAGGGAAGGGTATCATGAAGAATACAAGGAAAAGCCTGGTAATTATGGGTATATGAGTATGCTGTGAAAGGGAATGAAATCGGGAACGTTTTCTAAAATTAAACGGTATAATGAATAAGTTGATTGTGATATCCTGCGCCCTCGGTGGGAACATGACAAAACCTGGATGAAATTAAGCCAAAAGTAGCACTGTACCTGTCACTGAACGTTAAAGATGTACATTCCGTGACTCCTAACAGTTCATTCTCTCTCTCTCCCTCTCTCACTCTCCCTCTCTTTCTCTCCCTCTCTCTCTCTCTCTCTCTCTCTCTCCTCCCTCTCTCTCTCTCTCTCTTTCCGTCTCTTCCTCTCCCTCCCCTCTTTACTCAAACTCTTTCTTTCTCTCTATAGTTATCTCTCTCTCTCCCTCTGTCTTTCTCTGTCTTTCTGTCTGTCTGTATGTCTCTCTCTCTCTCTTGCTTTTTGTCTCCTAATCAAATGAAATCTTTGAATCATTCAAGGGGCACATTTTTATTGGATGAGTGATAGATTTTACAGCCTGTCTGATTGACAATTGATTAGACCTCGACAGGAGATGGGGGAGGGAAGGTATGAGTGTATGCGTGTGTGTGTGAGGGAGGGGGGGGGGGGCTTCACTGTCTGGGGTAAGCCTAAAGAATAACCAAAAGGTGTGGCCTATCATGTGACGCAGTGTCATTATTTTCTTGATCAGAACACATATATATTTCACTATATATATAGGCCTAAACCAAACGTCTGCTTTGGTTGTGTAACTGTCAACTGTGTAATGCAAAAAACAAAACAAAACAAAAACTGTCGCTGTTTTAGCACAGTGAATTTTATTTGATATTAGGTACTTTGCTACTGAAGGCATCAGGACTTCCCCCATCCCCCCCCCCCTAATTTTTAAAGAAAGTTTGGGTGACAAATCAGTTGTCTTTCTCATCGATTTTGTAATTATAACCAAGTACTTTGTGGAAGAACGTAGTCTGTGAGCGCTGACTTTAGACGAAAGTACAGCTATTTCGTGGTCTCCCATTACCATTTACATTTGTAAATACCTTGTAAATATGTTTCATATTTTGTTTCAGAAATGGTAATAAAATTAATTCATTCAAATTAGTCACTGATAAATGTTTGTGTCAACAGTAATAGTACTGTCATGTGTTTAAGTTCATTTGTGGATATCATTCTTATAAGCCTTTAATCGACGACAAATCGATTTATTTTATTATTTTTGTTTACAAAATTTCTTTTTTAGTTGTTGCTCAAGCTAAAATTTAGATATATCGGTGCTTTGTTATCTTATTTTCAAGAGCATTTAACATTTATACTGCAAACGATATACCTGATGTCAGCGTAAATGTTTTACCATGCACAGTCATTTAGACCTTACTCGTCATTTTTCCATTTTTGTTTTTTACATAAAGTAGCGCCTGTGGTATGAAACCTATCAGACAGGAATTGAAAATGAATTTGGCAGACGTGTACGATGAGAAGATGAAATTCTATTGTCATCTAATGACCCCCCGCGGAAACATTCTATCAAAATCAGTCGGAGGTGACAAGGAGGGAAAAATTGAACGTCTGATGGACAGGGAAATGAAATAAAAATAATGAGAGTGATGACTCGGACCCTAGCTGCTGCCGTTTTGAGAATATCTTGGGGGACAGTTTTGGAAAGGAGATGAGATAATTATGAAGCAGCAATGGGTAGAAGAAGAAGAAGAAGAAGAAGAAGAAGAAGAAGAAGAAGAAGAAGAAGAAGAAGAAGAAGAAGAAGAAGAAGAAGAAGAAGAAGAAGAAGAAGAAGAAGAAGAAGGAGAAGAAGAAGAAGAAGAAGAAGAAGAAGAAGAAGAAGAAGAAGAAGAAGAAGAAGAAGAAGAAGAAGAGAAAGAAGGGTAACATAAAGGAACATAAGAAAATGAACAGACAATGAGGAGGAGGAAGGAAAAGAAATTTGAGATAAAAACGAAAACGGGAAAAAATGGGGTTGAAGGAGAATTACAGAAGGAAAAGAAAAAGCGTAAAGGGGGAGGGGGAATCAGGGAAAGGAGAAAGAAGATAGGAGATTATAATGTAGGAGGAGGAGAAGAAAAAAGAAGAAGAAGAAGAAGGAGCAGGCGCAGGAGGAGCAGGAGCAGGAGAATTAGGATAAAGAGAAGAAGGAGGAGTATCACTAGAAGAAGAGGAAGATAGACTGATCAGGATAGAGAGGACAGCTGATGACTGCAGAAGAACTCGGAAGGGGAGCATGGAGGAGGAGGAGGAGAAGGAGGAGAAGGAGAAAAGACGAAGAAAATAAGTAAATGATGGCAGGGAAATGGAATCAAAATAATGAGAAATGATGACTGGTCTAATTGGAACCTGCTGCCGTTTTGAGAATTTCTGATGGGCAATTATGGAAAAGGAGATGGGATAATTATGACGAAATTACGAGTGAGAAAGAGGAGAACAGGGGGATAAGTGGTGTACAGGGGTGAGAAAAGGGATTTTAAAAAATAAAATTAAGGAGATTGATAGGAATAAGTAGAAGAAAGGCATGAACTTGAATGACAGATAAGGAGAAAAAAAGCGCAAAGGGGAAAATCTGATATATAAACCGAAAATTGAAAAAAAAAGTTATAAGAGAACAGAGAGATAAAGAAGGAGGAAGAGTAGTTGGGAAAACAGAAGAAGGAGGAGGAGGAGAAGAAGAAGAAGAAGATGATGATGAAGAAGAAGAAGAAGAAGAAGAAGAAGAATAAGAAGAAGAAGAAGAAGAAGAAGAAGAAGAAGAAGAAGAAGAAGAAGAAGAAGAAGAAGAAGAAGAAGAAGAAGAAGAAGAAGAAGAAGATGATGATGATGATGACGATGATGAAGAAAAGGGGGTAAGATAGCTTTAGGAAGAAGAACAGATGACAATATTACGTTAGGTTGAAAAGAATGTACTCTCAGGGACATTGAGCCCATGCATGCAATATTTTATTTATTTCCCTTGATCTTGAATCCAAGAGAAGGTTAAATGAAAAATTGTGTCAACCACCAACCACTTGTTATCTTAAAAGATCAGATACAAAGTTTGAAAGGTGTGTGTTTGCGTTGGTGGCTTATACAGGTATGAAACATCCCCTTTGTTTAACCAAAAGATTATTCATGTCGAATATCTTTTTCGATTGAAGAGGTTAGATTTTTGTCTCTGTTTGCTGAATCTTTGTTCGTGCTTTGGTCGAAGTTTTGAACTTGTGTTTCTCGTTCCCTTCTTGCAGTTTGTTTATTGTAAAGTTGCTGTGCAAGGCTGATTAATTCCATCTTAAATGATGTACTCATCAAGATTATTGATCCCAAATATATTTTTTTCCTGATATCCATTATACCTCAAAGCGAAGAATTTGTTGAGATTTTATCAAGGTAAGTTGGCACTCAAGAGGCACTGTGTAATTGGTAACTGGTAACTCTGCTAATGACAATATGACCAGTAATCATAGTGAACCAAGAAACAAAGTATCAACTCCGCCTGTCCCCTAAAGATATCGATAATGATTATCGACCCTGCATGTATCGTGAGGATGAGATGCTTTGGACGCTCATCATTTGGAAGATGTTTAAGGATCGGACGAGATGGAGTATCTAAAGTTCTGGATGTTGCTCATATATTTCTACTTTTCTTGTACAAGGGCTAGATCTCTTAACTCCGGAGAAAATGTAAGCTTTTTTAAAATTTTCGTACATTATATTCGCATTGATCCGTAACCATAATTATTAATTTAAAAATTTTATTGCATAGATATTTCATTTTTAGTTTGGATAGGTAAATATTATGTTGAGGGGGGGGGGTTGTTTTGCTTGTGAATTTGCATTTATATATAGATCTCGGTGTTATGTGTAGACTTGAATAAAATACTTGATTGCATCAACACTGATAATAATAGTTTACCAATGTTCTTGAGTCGGGACCTGTAAGCCTACTCGATAAGGATAAGGGCACAATTTCAGCGTGTGTGGTGGAGGAAGGAACTTTATTCAAATATGAACCCCGGAATATCAACTCCTGTTTCTAAATTTTGTGAGCGAGCAAAGCGAGTGAGTGAAAATGTTGTCATCAAATCTATACAATACAATATTTTTTTAAATGACATATTCGGGTACCTAGTTGCCCGAATATGAGGTGACGATTGCTCGAATATTGGTATTTTCAAATTCTTGGGGGTTGCAGCCCCCTCACACCCCAACCCCGCCTCGTACGCCTAGGGCTTGCTCGTTATGCCATGGACCCTTCCAAGTCACATAGGTCTCGTCTTCAATTTTGTGACACTTAAAAAGAAACATTTTATTTACGTCGTAGTATTCTCCTCTTGACATTGGCTTAGTATGACTCATCCTTTACAATGGTATAATCCTATTACTTAAGTAAATTAACATAGATCTTGTCAAAAAACTGTTGACACTCTCAGTTGATAATTTGCTCAAGGTATCTGTGATTGCACGATACATGTATAGGCCGGCTATTTGCAAATATTCCATCCTCACAAGCTGCAATCTTGCAATAAAAAGGCAGATATAATCAGTTTATGTTTGATGCACTGTTGGGATATACAGTTCTACAGTTGACACAATATATTATTTTAAAGGAAAATCGTAAAATGATATATTAAAATGTTTTTTTCAAGTGGACTTCACTTCTTCGCACATAGACATGTGCTTTAAAGACTTCATTGTTTTTGTTTGTTATCCTGATCTGTTGATTATTGTTTATTTTCGGTTTTGGTTGTTTTCGTTTTTGTTTTGTTTTTGTCTTGTTTTTGTTTTTGTTTTTGTTGTTGTTTTGTTTTTGTTGTTGTTGTTGTTTTTTTTTCATTACAGGAGGGAAAGATACTACAAAGGGCTGTTCGAGATCTATTTATGATATATCAGCAAGAGCGCATCGAGACAAGATTAGTCAGTGTGATCCAAGGTGATTCGGGGAAACCCCTGGATGAAAACGATTATCACGTGACCATGTCGTCAGGTGGGTGTGTCCATTACACCTTCGCTGTCATGTTCATGTCTCCTCTCTCTCTCTCTCTCTCTCTCTCTCTCTCTCTCTCTCTCTCTCTTCTTTCTCTCTCTCTCTTTCTTTCTCTCTCTCTCTCTCTTTCTTTCTCTCTCTCTTTCTTTCTCTCTCTCTCTTTCTTTCTCTCTCTCTCTCTCTCAGTCTTCATTCTTTGCGTCATGTAATTCTCACCTTTCTCTTGCTTTCTCCCTCTCTATTTTCCCATTCTCACTCTCTTTCCCTCACTCATGCCCCTCCCTCTTCTCTCTCTCTCTTCAGTCTTCATTCCTTGTTTCATATAAATTACAAACGAAACCATTTCTAAATGTCGTATTGGATTTGTTTCTTGCTCCGAAAATGAGCAATATTTTCATCAATACATGGGAGAAATTTGGAAAGTTCCAACATCATTACAGTGTAAAAGAATTATTGATGTGACCGTGCACTTTGTTTATACCTCAGATTCAAATCATACATTTAATTTACAATACGTACATAAAGTGAAGTATTGTTTGCAATGATGATTGTTATAGTCCTTACAGTGTTTAATCGATTAATATCACTGTATCAGCAATTCCGTGTCTTTTCCCTCCCAAAACAGGAAAATTACCATGTTCCGATGGACGGTGCAGTGATGAAAATTCAGGAATCCCCTCACCACTTCTGGACGCATACTACCACGGAGATGACGATGAAAAGATCGATTTGCTTTTTCGAATCTATGCCAAATTACGGTCAAACTCTCTCGGAGGTGAAGTCGGAGAGAAAAATAAATCGGATGAGAGAAAGAACAATCAAGAACTTTCGGAAGATATCCAAGAAGAGTTAAAGGCAAATTCTGGATCGAACGATGGCCGATTTATTGCGATATCATTAAACGAAGCAAACGGCACCGATGATTCCCATGGATTCGATAGCGGTGGTAAGGATGAAAGCAAATCATTGCTGATTAATGAAACCGCCAGTGAAGGAGAATGGTCCGATGTTCAATCATCAATAATTGATTTGTCGTCAAAACTTCAGGAAAATAACGGTCTTGATGACGTGACATTTGGGAATGCGGATGACGATGTTGATGTCACAAACAAAGATACAGAAAACGACGCCCTGATTATCAAGAGCTCATTCAGTCACGGATATCCAGGGAGTAATGACAGTGAGTCTGACATGAAGTATTTACCGGTATCAAGATCAGATGAGAAGGAAGATGACAGCGGGGAAACAGAAACTGTCAGTGAGAGGTATAATGAGTACGATTTCATTAACTTTAAACGGAGCGACGTGGACATGCATTTTAAGACTCTGGACGAGATGGACAAGGATAATTCAAAGAACAAAACCACTTTAGACGTAAATGATAACGATGATAAAGGCGAAGTCAATGATGAGGACGATGAAAATGATGAAGAGGACGGTGACGACGACGATGACGACGATGATACTGACGATGAGGCTGACGATAGCTTTGGGTCCGTCGTGAACCTTAATGATCATGAAGAGCTTGAACAAACCAATGGGAATCAAGAATCAACTAATCACATCACCATCCCCGATGACCACGGTGGACGTATTAACGAAATGGTTGATGATCATGATGATGACGAGGGTCGTACCACTATCAGAGACGAAGATGCAGACAAATTTCTACGCTGGTTGCTAAGGTATATCCTTAGGAAAATGAACGACAGCTCCGAATCAGAGAAGGACACAATACCAAACAGGGACGAGAAAATACACTCGCCACAAGGTTTGTGCATTATATAGAATTTGGATTTTTAAAATGTCAAGAGAGGATAACAAAGATGAGAAGAAATGAAGTTCAGATTTTTTTTTTTAAAGTAAATAAATATTATTATTGTACTAGAAAAATTGTTGTTCGTAATTAAGTATTCCCATATAATGAATAAAAAGGAAAATATTTACATCTATATACATTTATACAATACTTGTGACAGGAGCAGTAGACCAGATCAACTAATTACTTTGATGATTCCAAGTTCATCACTTGGGTGGGACCGAGCTTACTAGGTAGATGACATGCGAATTAACAAGGTCATCGAATGGGGGTGGGGGGGGGGGGCTGGAAGGGGTCCTATTGTAACTTTTCAAGTCTCTTTCTTTTTCATTATTGTCTTTCCCCCAATTTCTTTTTATTTTGTTTCCTTTTTTGCTCCATGCGATGCCCGCCCCCCCCCCCCCCCCCGCCCATATGACACTGTTCGGAAAGTCTAATGATTTTTTTTTTTTAATGTGCTAATCAAAACTTTTCCAAATTGTCACTTTCATTATATGAGTATATGTAACATCAAAATATGTTTTCATCTGTTCTTTCCAGACGAGGCCACTGCCAAGATTCGAAAATATCTTACCAACGGCGACAATAAAGGTCAGCTAAAACAGCAACATTCATTCGCCGGAGAGGGCACTAATGAGTCTCACAGTGATGTTTTGGCACAGAGATGGAGCGATGGGCTGGGTGAAGGAAATTCTGTAGAGTCACGCTTTACTTTAGAAGAGAAAGATGAAGATCCGGGCACACTTCTGCGGAAGATCATCAAAATGAAAGGTTAGGTTCAAAATTGCTCCCCCCCCCCCCCCCCCCCCCCGTAGAGTTTACCACTTAGTCTTTATTCTCAATATTATGGCAACCAGTTGTCATTATTGATATTATTATTATTATATTACTGACTAAAAAAAGAAATATGTATGTAATGATTTTGATGCTTCTCATTTTAATCTACCCCCCCTCTCTCTCTCTCTCTCTCTCTCTCTCTCTCTCTCTCTCTCTCTCTCCACTTCTCCAGACATGGAGAGACGGCGCCAAATCCGAGATCTGGTCGCAAGACTCAGGAAAAGGTCGGAGAAAGGAAGTCACATGAAATCTACATCGTATGTCTGATGTAGAATGGAATGCACGCAGTATTTCATATCAGTATTCAATGAATAATGTATAAAGATACAGAATTTTGAAAAAAATAAGTATCCAGCAAATAGGCTTAATCAGGCATTAAAAATGCATTAATTCCCATCAGGCTAGCGTATTAAGTTGATTCAAAGGTCATGTCATATCTATTGACTCAACATTGTTTTTCATGCTTATTATGTTGGTAATATTCTGTCAGTCATATAGATTATACGATGTAATTACTTTTACATTTTTTCTATAAGACATTGTCCTGTGGTGATGAGTTCGCATGGTCGTTACTGATCAATATCAAAGTATTACGACTCCTCATTGTTGAGAGTCTGTGAAGGTATACAGCCCACGAGGGTTCCATGACATTTGCTCCTGTGACAATTGCTCCGGTCCAACTTTGCCATGTTAATCCTAAACCTAAACCTAACCCTAACCCTAACCCTAACCCTAATCCTAATCTTCACATTGTCCTGAACAAAAAACCAAATCCTGACCTTGACCTTAACCTTTGACCTTTCGAGATATGGACGGCAGAGCAAATGTCGCAGGAGCAAATGTCGTGTCACCCCCCATGAGACCGACGATCCACGACCACCTACACGAGACCGGCAACCAATGTATATAGCAAGAACTGGATGAAGCCGACGTACGCCCGCCCCCCCCCCCCCCCCCCCCGCTCCGTTTGAATATCCAGACAAAACATAAGCGATGCATTCATATTGCAATGGGTTGTCAAGGTTCCAATTCAAAGTGAGCTAAACATGATAGAAAAGTGGCAGAGTCAAGGAAGTTTTTCTTTATAGCAATATTTATTCAGCAGTAAGTTAATTCTCTCTCTCTCTCTCTCTAAAGATCACTTTTTCTTAAAAGTTAGCTCTTCTGTTTACGTGTTGAAATAAAATGCAAACATAACCGGAATGTCATTTCTAAGAAGAGAAAATAATTGAACATGCAAAACATATAACTTTAACATCCTGGACGAATCTGGTTCGTAGATGACTGCATGATCCGTTGGTTGGTTGTTTGATTAATCGGTCGATTGATTTATTGATTAATAAATTGACTTATAGATTGTAGAAGATTGCTTTGGTTAAAATTGGTTTATTTGTTGATTGGTTGGTTGATTGGTTGATTGGTCGATGGTTGATTGATTGATTGCTTGATTGATTGAGTGATTTAATGATCGATTGATTAACTAAGTTGGTTAATTGATTGCATGATTGATTGATTGATTGGTTGGTTGGTTTGTTTGATTGGTTGATTGATTTCATGGTTGATTGATTAATTGATTGATTGGTTGATTAGTTGATTGATTGATTGGTTGGTTGATTGATTGCATGGTTGATTGATTGATTGCATGGTTGATTGATTGATTTTTTTTTTTTGATTGACATGGTTGGTTAGCTGTTCTTTGTTTGGTTGATTGATTGAGTAAGTGAGTGAGTGATGAGTGATTGAGTGATAGCTTTTTTGTTTTTGTTTGTTTGTTTGTTTGTTTTTGTTTTTTTAGAAACAAAGGGAATTGTCGTCCGCATAAATAGATGTATTCAAATGTGATGTTAGGAAATCACATTAACAAAATTACTCAGCTTGAACCATGTACAAATCTGAAATGACAAAATCACTGACACTTTAAATGTAGTTGTCCAAGATTACGAAGTTGTTAGAGTTCTTCTCAACCGGTGAACCGCTCTCCGCTCTCAACCAAGTAAAGGTAGAGATCGATGCTCTCACTCTCAACCACTGAACTGCTCTCAACCCTCTGCTCCGGATGTTTTCAGAGCGCGTTGATGGATAGCTCTGGATGTTTTGGTATACCGCCCCCTTTTGTTTACTGCATGAAAAGCGCATGTTGCAATGTTTATTTTTCTCCACCGCAAGCGCAAAGCAAGCATGCATTATATACAGTGCACGTATACAGGTATTGTGCATTGCATTGCATTCTGTTCGATTGCTCCAGCTCTCAGTACTCGCTAGCCTATGTTTATGGCTGCTGCATCATGATTTCCATTTGATCATGATCAGAATTTTCATGTTTCGTGCTGGAATCAGGATGATCTAAGCAGCATCTTCTAAGTTGTCTAGTTGAGCTTTATCAATCAAGATGGATAGCATTATCCCTCCAGAGTTTCCAGAAGGCGTCTTTGTGGAAGATGGTAAGATTAAACTAAGTCCAAAGATGGATTGAGTTGCATTTAATAAAGCCTAAAGGTTGTTAAAGTTTCATCAGTCTTCAGTAATTAAATGAAATTGTTATAGTCCAGGAAGCATGCCATTTGTAAAGCAAGAATAACAAGTCAATACAGTTGTTTCGTTCTTCATGTAAAGAATAAGGTAGATGTGTGCATCTACCATGTCTACATGTATGTAGTCTGACTGGATGACTGGAGAAGAGTAACTTATTTGTCTGTCTGAAAAATTCCCTCATGAATTCAAAGAATCAGACTATTTGACAATGACTGTGAATCCTGAGAGTTGTCTTATTTGCACCATAACATATTTATGATGTTGCGAATGTTCTCTTAGACTAAATGACTAATTAATATGAAACCTATATACCCACGTCTTTTTAATGACACTCCCAGGGTGGTTATCCAGACAGGGCAGTAAATTGCACTAATTTTCATGCAAATTGTCATAAATCTTTCACAAGATAGGTTAACAAGAGTATGAATCACAAATATTCATTGTTTTTAGTGTTATTTCATACAGATTTTTTTGTAAAATCTGATGGCAAAATTGACAGCTTAATTTTCGTTCAGTGTCCAGACGTACACAACCCTCCATCAATTCATAGTTCATACTCAATGGAAAACATAGTTTTATTGGATCTGAAGTCACAGAAATTTGACTAAGGCCCAGGGAAAGAAAGCAGACTAGATACTATGTCTATGCTAAAAAAAAAATTCTACACATGGTCATGATTGAGGACACAAATTTTATACAAGCACAACAAATCGGTATATTGCATGTTACAGAAGTGATATTGACTCCAGCCAACAGTAGAATTAATTAATAGTAAATAAATATATATTCAAAAGCTGAATTCGTCATTAAAATAAGGATATTTCAGTGTGATGTTTTGTAACATAAGCGTAACAGTGGTGTCCTTTATGTGAATTTTTTTTTAAATGGTCTTTTCAAAACATTATAATTTGAGATGTAAGAAGATTTATGACAGTTTTTCCTCTTTTTTTTTGCTAGCAATGAGTGTGATTGTATCATTTTAAAAATGCAAACAAATTGCCCATTACTAATGGTTGCTCTCATATGCAGCTCCAAGCACGGCTCAAATGCAAGAGAAAAAAAAATTATGAGAATGACAAAACTTAAAGGGCACCAATGACCCCCAAAAAGTTTGCTCTCTATGTTTTTAGAGGTTCCATGTTGTTATACTATATATTCAAATTATGGGCTTCAAATATTACTTCTATAAAGGGATATTGCAAGTTTAATTACACTTTATAAGAGTAAAAGCGACTCATGAATACTACTTAATGCACCTGTACGCACTCATCAAGATAAGGGCTCAGTATACATGTAAGAACTCACTCGGATTTTGGTTCCGCGCACGCACCTTTATGTTATCCTTCATTTCGTTCATACTCCTTTAATAATTGTTGACCTATAGAATGCCAGATAAAGTTCTTTGAGGTTGATTTTATACTTTCTAGCTGTACACAAATTATCTTTTTCAGGTGATTGGTACACTTTAATGACTATTCAGCATTAATAATCTGATCCATATCAAGAATCGATATCCATTGTTGTTTTGTTGAGGAGTTTGAGCTACAATAAAAGAGAATAAGAAAATGAAAGTGGTAGTGTAGTTTCATTTTTAGAATGGTTTTAGCATTCATTTTCAGATATCGAGACTCAATATCCAGTTGTTAATAAAGAGTGAAACTACATGTACAATTAAAGAGTTATGTAGAATTCCAAAACTGAAGTGGTATTTTAGTTTTATTTTTTAATGTACTTTAGAATTAATTTTCTTATATCAATTAGAATCAATGTTTTGTTGCAGAATGGGTGAAGCTACGATAAGATAGACTGACAAAACTGAACTAGTTGTAGTTCCCTTTTTAAATCATTTGATTTTATTTTTCTTCTTTTTTTACTTAACATCCAGAACAAATATCTGTTGGTTAAGGGGTGGAGCTGCATGTACAGTAAAAGAGAACTGGGAAAAACTAAACTGATAGTAGGCTTACTTACTATAATGTAAACAGTCTTCAGTTTCAAAGTTCACTACTGGAATTATTTACACAAACATTGAAGATTGTGATCAGTGTTTAATGCATCGAAATCCAAACTAAGATGCAATGCCTGTATTAACTTTATTGTGATCTGTAAACACGAAAGGAATGTGCTGGGTTCAGAGTTTGTTACCTGGGGTGTCGTTAAAGCATAGATCTGTGAGGGGAGTGTACATGAAATTCGCAGACAAGTTTCCCAGAAACTTTGCAGGAAAGAAGGGTCTCCAATTCTCAATTCATTTCAAGGGGTACTGACATTTACCATTATAGTATTGATTTACTAACAGAAATCTTGAAAGGGGGGGGGGACCCAACCCATGCTACCCCTTGCAATATCCCCTTGATTGCCTCAAAAGAAAAGAGTTTATGAGAAGAGATTTAAAAAAAAAAGAAAAAGAAGATAGAGGGAGAGGGATGGTGAAAGATAACTTCAAAAGGAATAAAGTGGAAGAGAAAGAAAAACTCAAATGGGGGGGGGGGGGGGGGGGAGTAATAATAACTAATAAGGGAGAAAAAAACAAGATTTGCACTTGCATGCAGGCTGTCATTTTCAAGAGCATTATTCTTTGCTGCCTTTTCATATATTATGTTGATGATGTAAATAAACATTTTGTGGTATGTGTTATTCTTGTACAGGACCTGCAAATGATTATTCTGTCGTATGAAATGGACATTTACGATGAATCAATTACCTCTTTTGTTTTTTTAGGAAAAGGCAATGAACCAGCTAAGGTAGAATCGGCAGAGAAAGGTATAATTTTACCATCCATGCATCCTGCTATTTCCAGCAAAAAAAAAAAAAAAAAACGGAAAAAGAGCTGCTGATGTTCCCCATAGCAATATAATCTGCATTGTAATTTCGGTGAAAGCATATCCAAATGTAGTAAATGTATCATTAGATTCATTGCAGTCTGTATGTGCCACTACAAAGTTTGTTCAATTCATGTGGACATATTATACACTACATGTACATACGGTATGAGTCAGTACCCATTTATTATTATATTGACTACATGTACAACTGATTATTCATGGTTACATTCCACCAATCCAATATAAACAGACATGAAAAGAAGAGCTGAAAGACTGTTGAGAGTGATGTCAGTGCATTGCAAGTATGTTTATGTACTACTTGATTCACTTATTCCCTATAAGTTCGTAAATGTTTCTTGAATATAATGAACTGTCTCAAGGATACATGTAGTCTGAACATAATATTTGATTTAAAAGGAAACTGTGAGTATTTTTACATGATTGAGCCTGAGGTCGTTTCCCTATGAAAAGAGAAAACTAAAGAGCACAGCAGTTGAAGCAAAGTGGATTATTTATTGAAAAATATTTACCCTAGGATTGCCTTAAGATTTCACTCTCCTTGATATTCACCCCCAATAAAGTAAAATAAAATAAAATAATGAAAATGAAAATAAATATATGAATGAAAAAATAAAAAATTAATGAATTAAAAAGAATAATTAATGTAAGTTTCATTTTTTGATAAATCCAATAAAATGCTACAATTATATGTATATTTTGTAAATTAGGGATAAAAATACTATGAGATAAAGATTAAGTAATGATACCTCAGCTTTGAGCATGTATATCTGATAATTCATATCAATATTAATAATATGCTCTCTAATGAAAAAAAATGAAGCCACCATTTGTACATTTGAACCGGACAAATCAGTGATCATGTTCATTTAATCATATTCATTGATTCAGGCAATTCAATGAATTCATGTTATCTGGGCCCCGTTTCATCAAACTTTTTATCAATAACAAGTTAAATCTGATTGGTTGAGAGCAAATTTGTCATCGAAATGAGGCAGTTGTTGTTGATAAAAAGTTTTATGATACAGGGCCCTGAAATTGTCCACCCATTACCATTTCATACAAGTATGAATGTTTTGTGTATGTTGCATTCTCACATTTGTACAAATTACATCATCATCTGATACAAATTGGCCTTGCATATATATATATATATATATATATATATATATATATATTTAAAATCTGATTTATGTGAAGGATTAAAGGAACATGTGGTAAATGGTATTAAATTGAAGAAGATGATTCAAAGACAAAGAAAATACAAAGAATAGGAGGAGTATGGAAAACATATTTTTCTCAATTTCCCATCTCTAAAAAATAAAACTTTATACAATAAAAGTAGTAATAATTTGGAGAAAAACTACAAAATTTTTAGATGTGAAGAAACTAGAACCTTCAAGAAATACATGTACATTAGGTACAGCAACAACAACAAAAATTTTAGATTTAAATGAGGAGAGAAATCGATACTACTATTTTTTTTCGATGATCTACTCTGTTCTCGCAAACAAGTGCGCATCTGAAACTGGAGAAGCCTTGAATTGATGAAAGCTAGACTTTGATAACAGCTCATTTTGAGGACAGATGGTCTTATTCACTCACTTGACATTTGGAAAGTTCATCAACCATAATATGATGCAGTGCCTACTTGTAGTTTCAATCAATTGGTTCACACAAATAAGATACCGTTATTCAATAGTGAGATTCGGTAGATTTTGCTGTTCACACAGACCCAAAGAATATGCAGGGAGGGATCCAAAGTTTTGTAAAGAAGGGGGGGGGGGGGGGAGAGAGATCCAATTCCCCCAAACCAACAACCAACGACAACAACAACAAAATGGTCCTCAGATCTTCAAGAAATTGTCTTGACAAAAAAAAAAAAAAACAGTTATTGAAACGAAGGCTATCTGGCAGAAAAAAAAAGGGGGGGGGGTCTTCCAAAAAATCTCTGACAAGCAAAAAGAAGGGGTGTTCAGAGCTTTCTCACCCTGTGACCCTTCCCCCCCCCCCCCCTCATCCACCCCTGACTTATTTGCTATGTAAAAGTAGTCATCTACTTGTTAAACTGTTCATACCCAGACAGTGTTTCAATCAAATAAAAGGTTGTGACGTACCTGGACAGTAAATTTTAGGTACAGTGTAGCAGAAAATCTTGGCTAATATTCAGCCGTCACGTGCATTCCCACTGCATGTATGTACAAACATTGAACTGAATGAAAATGTTTTGTTTTTTTCAAAGAAATGTGTTTGATGGTGAGATTTCACCTTCCATATGATGGCTTATACTACATGTGTATGTGTGTTCCCTCTTCAGAATTCAGAAAGATAAATCGTTGTGCGGCTGGCAGAATTGCTGAGCGTGTTTGCGCCATTCTGCTTAAAGTGGACGTGTACTTTTGCATCAAGCAGATGGTTGTTAGCATCGAAATACAGTACCTGGGGAGCGTTTCATCAAGCGTTTTGTCAGTGATTTTTACCAACAACTGTTATAAGCTACTGAAATCCTTGCATCTGATTGGCTGAGAGCAAATTTATCAGTAAAAATCACTGACAAGACACTTGATGAAATGCTCCCCAGTAACCTCAAAAATATGTGCTTATTTGATACTAAACTTTTAAATTTGGGCAGGTTGCCATCCATGTATTACTCGATAAAGAGAGATATTCCTGTCATGTTTGAAAATGTTATAATGTGTCCATGTATAGAGCAATCAAAACATTGGAAGTGAGTTACCAGAAATTTGTTTTGTGGCGTGCGTGCGTACACAACGCCGTTAGAACTGCCAGCCAGGCAATGATATATCTTTAGTGATTTTTTTAATAAATATTGATATTCAATTACATCTCACTATTTACAATGTACAGGTAGCTGTTGAGTGAAAGGCCTTATCATGTGACATCACATAAAATGGGTCTCTTACCGTATTAACCAAAGTCTGTCTGTTTTTCTCAGTAACCACTGCTGTGCCCACAAATAATTGTACCTGGCTGTAGATCAATCGTTTCCCTGTACATGTGTCATTTCACTGTATATATTTGAATGTAAGCCACAACGTATCTATTCTAGTACTTGTAAAAATTTTAGGCCTTTCATAAAATGTTTTCAATTACATGTACATGTCACTCTCAGCACTCCTGGCAATGAAATGTGGTGTGCATCAATTGTTATTGTGTACATTGAAATAAACCATGTAAATTTGTACAGTTTATCTCATGAATGCATTTTACTGCTGTATTTCATGCACGTGGGCTACATGGGCAATAAGCTTTTCAGAAACCCCTCACTCGCTTCTGTAATCCTTCAAATCATGCTCATAACAAAGTGACAGATAATCAAAGTTTGTATTGTCGATTTATTCATCAGTATTCGGCGTATTAATCCTTGAGCAGTATGGTGATCTACAAATACAAATGTATGTATGTAAATGTACATGTACAGTTATACGATACAGTAATTGAACATACATGTACATGTATACATGCAATCATGCATATTATTATGTTTCATCCCATTAGACGTACATGGAAGTTGCGGGTTTTGTTTGATAAGAAAAGAAGAGAAAAATGAAAGAATCATTACATTTTCCATACATGTTTGTACAATCCTTTCTAGATGTCAAATTATCTCATTGTCATTTGTGTAAATGCCCATCATTGAAAAGTGTCAAGCAAAAGAGTGAACCTGTGACTATGTATATACATGTGTATATATGCAAAAAGAAAAAAAAAGAAGAGAGAATCTTCTTAACATCTGCTTGATATTACTGAAATGAAATTGTTATGACAGCAGTTGTAACCATAGCAACTTTATTAATTAAGAGACATTAATGGTCATGCAAGATGTCATATGATGCCTCATCTGCTGTACTTCTGATTGGCCCTATTCATATATGTACCCCCTCCCCCCCCCCCCCCCCCCCCCCCCTGCTCACTAGTATGTAGCATTGTGCTTTTGAAATAGGAACTACATATCTGTGTACATGTATTTGTGGGGGTTTTTTTGCCTTTGTCAAACATATATTGCGAAAGAAAATAGAACAAGAGGCTCTGGAGTAGGAAATGTATGTGTACATGTAGAACTGTTTGTGTATCCTAGGAGTTTGTAGTATTTATTATTTTTTTTTTTTTGAGGGGGGGGGGGAGGAGGTGCTGCTAGTTTCAACAATTAAGGGTTTGAATTTTCAGTTTTATTCAAAAGTTTCAAAGTTCAAAGTGAGTTCTAACTTTCTAAACTTTGAGATATTTTCTACTACTTTTAGAAACTCAGTTCTAACTTTCTAAACTTTGAGATATTTTCTACCACTTTTAGAAACCCAGTTCTAACTTTCTAAACTTTGAGATATTTTCTACCACTTTCAGAAATTTCAAGATGGTTTTAAAAGATCTCTTTTAATCTGGCAGAGATTCTGATGTTTTAGTCATTTTAGTCCTAATCTGGATATGTGATGATGAAGTACATGTACCTCTCATTATTTTGGGGATTTAAAATGCATAATATGCAACAATTCTAAAAGTTATTTTTTTTCTGTATCTGCATGCACTTTCAAGAAATCCCACAACGTATTGACATTTTCAATAAATCCCACAACTTATTAACATTTTCAATAAATCCCACGACATACTGACATTATCAAGAATGACAGTTCAGCATTTGCTCTATCCCACACAGAATCTATTCTCTGACAAATTATGCTTATCTAGGGGGGGGGGGGGGCTGATTAAAGAGTCAAAACAGAAGAGAAACTTCCAACCACTTCCTTTACCTGTTGTACTGATGAGCTCACCTCTATCATGAGATGCAAAACTGGCTGTATCAAATTCAAGAGTTTATTTTACTTGTGTACCACTTCGCCAAGTCAGACATTGAACTTGCTTATCTCTGACCATATCTCTCCGTACAGGTATATTCTCATTGTACTGGGATTTTTATACTGCTGCAAAAGCATGTACATGTAATTGTAGTTCTAGGATTCAGATTTTAGTGGGAGCATCACTTGGTATTGGGTATTTGACTCTCATTCAAGAGGTCCCATGTTTGATTCTTGCTCTCTGCTTAAAGATAAAGTTGAGTTCTGGTCATGCAATTGCATTGTGAAAGAAACATTTTTTTTTTTGGATCATGTCTAAATAAGAATTGGTGTATACTGTGGGGTTTTGGAATCGGCAAAATGAGAAGAAATCAACCCAAACTCGCTCACTGCACCCAGAAATGGGTATATGGGACTGCACACAGATGTGGCATGAATGTTCGGCCTGAACACTCTGACAGCTATTTTTCGTCATATTTCGAATATGAGTGCATTTGAAGAGCAATCCTTTTCAGGGGACATTTCTACTATGATGTTCAAGATTCCAAACTGACATACAAAAGAAATGAGAAAGCTCACAAATTATTTTTCATCTTTCCCAGAACTCAACCTTCCCTTTAACACCCTTGGAAAAGGTGTTTTGCCCACATTTATCCCTCTCGATCCAGGTGTGCAATGTAGTAAATAGTATTGTATTGGAAATGTCATTGAATTTGTAAATACACTTAATTTGCAATGTGCAAATTACATTTACATGTATCTCTGCTTCAGCATTCTAGGAATTCTCAAATAATTTTTTTTTTCAGTTGTATATTTTTTTTGTCTGCTGAGAGCTGAAGGGTGCTAACACAACGCAGTGTTAGCACCCTTGTGACTCCTATTAGAGATATTCATTTATGCTCAGATCATTTCCTTAAAATGAAATTGTGTGTAAAGTTCCCTCTGCAACTACAACTACCAGGTAGTACCAGTACATGATAGTATGTTTCATCATATATTCCATTCATGGTTCTTGTTCATGCATTGGTGGGTGCCACTACAAGAAACATACCAGCCGTTAGAATGACACCTTGCTGGGCGATATAATAATAGCAATCATATTCCCATCATTTGCATTCTACACCTGACTGAGCATTGTCTGGTCATTGCTACAGCTCTATGAATATTTATATGCTAACTACTGTATGTATAAATGCATTGCAGCAAATGTCTTTTACACCATACAAGCCAGTGGCGGATTTAGGGGGGGGGGGCAATCCCGGCCCGTGCCCCCCCTTTTGAGGGAAAACAATGCATTGTGCCCCCTCTATTTGCGATTGTGCCCCCCCCCCTTTTCGAGCAGAAAACCTTTTTTTTTTTTTTTTTTTTTTTTTGCTTGTCAGAGAATTATGGAGGGGAACTGGACCCAATAACCCCCCCCCCCCCACTGAGCGACTTTTGGAGGGCTGGCGAATTTTTTTTTTTTGGTCACCCCCCCCCCCCCCACTGAGCGACTTTTGGAGGGCCGGCGAGACAAAAAAAATATGGGTCTCCCTCCAAGCAGTTTCCCAAAGTTGACAATCCTGCATTTGTGTGTCCCCCCTTATACGAAATCCTGGATCCGCCCCTGATACAAGCGCCGATAACCACTGACAGATTAATTGGGGGGGGGGGGGTGGTACAATTGGCCCACGTTCCCCCTTTTAAAACCGATGTGGCATACCTTAAGTAAATTCAAATTCAAATTCAAATTCATCTATTGCTTCAAAATCCAAACATATAGGATCATTCTCAATTTTCAGTTTACAGAGCACAGCAGGTATACAGAAGTATGCATAGTAAGTACAAAAGGAAAATGTGCCCCCCCCCCCTTTAAAAAAATGGGATTCCTCAGAAATCACTCTTCGAATTATAATAATTTCAAGGATTTTACTGTACAGCTCTCATTTGACATAAACATTAATTTGGCCTATTTAAAAGAAAAAGAAACACATATTAATTTTGTCTTAACCTGTTGAGTAGACTTTATTTTGTTGTACATGTAAAATGCAATTTTCATAGACCCCACCAAGATATCTCACGCAAAGTCGTCAGCAGATTGATAACTCTTAAAAGGAAAAGACCACCCTGGTATTAGGTTTATTTGAATAAAATAAAAAAATGAGAGAATCAGATCAATGAAGGTTTGAGCAAAAGATTTTCGAAGCTTTAGTCAATCAAACACAAATTAGTAACTCCGTGACATATCTTGGGAGCTCCTCTCCCATTTGCACTGTATCCCCAAAATCATGAATTTCCATTTTCTGTAAAGAAAATATTCAGTTGTACATTCACCTTAAATAATTATAATCATTGCTTATATGTTTTTTTCACTAAACATGTATGAAACAAATGTATTCCTTCATCAAAACTAAGAAAATTAAAATTTATGAATGGTTGAGGAGTTCGCAAGATACATCACGGAGTTCCAAATTTGTGTTTGATTGATTGCAACTTAAAAAATTATAACTTTCCTATAATTTCTTATTGGATTTTGCTCAAAATTCAGTAATCTGTTTCTCTCATTTTTCTTTATTTTATTCAAATCAACTTAATACCAGGCCAGGGTGGACTTTCCCTTTAAGGGGTATATTATAACATGTACATTCTATGACAGATCGATTTGATAAACCATTCACCTACTTTCACTACTATGTCAAAATCTATGTCTGTTATGTCTGAGGGCTTGAGTTGTCTCAAAAGACAAAGACAAGGAGTGGTTGTTAGGAAGCTATTTCCTGGGATGGTAGGAAGTGAAAATGTGGTGCTTGTTGTTACATTCAATTCAAGTACATCCTTCCTTTGCACTACGGCAACATGCTTTCTTAGAAATTGTAAAAATTGCAGTTATCATTCATGGACATGTACATGTACATCCTGTATTGCAGTTCAGGTTTGATGCTGGGATACGTTTGAAATGATTATTAACCTAATGAATGCAAATTCCAAAATGAAACAACCTGCACAGTATGCTTCCCATGCTAATTTAGATAGACAAATTTATTACAAAATTATAACTGCTGCTAATCTGTATCTATGAAAAAAAAATTATTTCAATGAAAAAAAAAAATTATTTCAATGAAAAAAAAATTTATTTCAATGAAAATTTTTTTTATTTCAATGCTGGAAAAAGGGATTCTGGAGAAAAGGAAACTGAGCCATACAAGTATCAGTTCCTGTTCCACATACATGTAAGATTCAAACTGAATGTAGGCCTACACTTGCTGTTAAGCAATAAAACTGTAATTTTGAAATTACTTATTCTAAAAGTTGTGAATACAGTCAAACCTGCTTTTAATTGCGACCACCTGGATAGAAAGACCACCTGTTTATATACATCTATGTAGGACCATAATTTTTGTTTTCCTTGAATCAAATTGGTCATTGAAACATGCAAGAAAAGAGCCTGCATATAAAGACTGCTTTTCTTGTCTTCCCTGAGTGGTCTTTATATATAGGTTATTGTGTATCTTTTTATTTTGATGCATTACAGAGAAGCTTTTAGAAGGAGAGGATGTCCACATGTCCAGCTTCTTGACCGACTGGGACACAGAGGCTGACCAGGGTGGACGCATGGTCACTGCTGACAGCGGTGATGACCGGTCAGTCGACAGTCTTCCCATGTCGCCAGACGAGGCCAACTCCAACCAGAATGCGGACATTCAGTTGCGAGGCATGGCACCGGTCCTGATAGGCGAGGAAACCAGCCACGCCTTCTTCTGTTTCGCGTGGGAGGACGACGAATGGACCATAAACGTGATCCGCAAGCTAGAATCCTCCGCTTATGGATTCACGTGCGATAACAGCAATCACAAGTGGGATCCGGGTGTCGCCAAAATGGACAAGATCATCAACTGCATCTCAACCGCCAAGAAGCTGGTGCTTGTCGTCTCGCCAGACTTTATGCGCAGTCCTTGGTGCACGTATGAGAACTTGCGCGCCTTGCGTGTTCATTATACCAACACGGCGAAGGTTATAGTGGTGGTATTGAATGAGATGGATCTTCCTGATTTTCTGGAAGGAATACCGACCATTAATGCAATGTCAAGGAACTTCTGGCAGAGGTTTATTGCTGCACTGAGATTGGGTAGGTTGAGTCACATAAAAAGTCGGCCTAATCGTGGAACAAGTCCCCTTTTATTTAGTGTATACACACACACTTGCGTATTATGACAACTGAGGGGGAATTACAATGTAAGTCCCCATAGCACTGCACGCAATAAACCGATACTGTGCGGAGTAAATGAGGGGGGACCTACGTGTATTTCGCGATAATGCCAAAAAGTCTGTCTTCATGACAATTTTAGGGCATATGAGTGTGTCTTTTATCAAAAAAACACCAGTGTGTCACCCAGGAGACTTTTAGCAGAATTAGGGAGTACATGTACATGTACATTAGTACATTACTGTTTGATTCTTTTAAAGAGAAATACATTTCCCCTCATTCTGAAATATATTTCCCATGGTATTACAAGCTCTATTTCTTTTAATAGTAGCTGGTTTGTGAATATTACGGTAGTTTATTATTGACTTAAGTTTTGAGATAACTGAAGATTGCAGTGTTATGTGCAAAAGTAACATGTTTGTCTGATTTTCACAATAATTGCCAATAATCTGTACTTAGCTTCTTTATACTACCGTACAGTCACATAGCTTAGCATTGCACAGACAAGACCTTGGGAACATTGTCTAGAATCCAACAAAAGGAATGTGACAGATAAAGGCTATTAGTTATTTTCTCTTTCACTTTCAATCTTTTATTAGGATCTAGCACCCCCTAATGAGAATGATTTAATCTGTATTTTATGGTCTCTAACTCTCTATTCCTCTGATTAATTGTTAGGGTCCAGGGCCTCATCTTATAAATAGTTACGATTGATTAAAGCTCATTTAGAGTTTTGGTAGCAAAAAGGAAATATGAAAGAAACATGTTAAATATAGTCTCATGTTGTTCTCCTTGTATCAAAAGATGTCTGTAAGAGATCATTTGGTATTCCATCTATGATTTCTGGTGAATTTCAGTGTAAATATCTGTAAGGAATGCTTGATCACTGCCATTATGCTAGGACCATTCCACCCCGACGGCTCCCCGTACAGCAATCTTGGGGCTTCGCAAAGAGACAGCGTGTGTGCACTGGTTTTACACGTGTGTGTACAGTGTATAGCACATGCTGCCTTTGTTGGGATTTTACGTGCCTGTCCCGGCACATAAATTAGTTTTTGCCTCTTATTTGTTTAATATTAAACTTTAGGAGGCGAAATCTTCACAGTGTCTTAGTATTGCTAGTATCTTACTACTTATCAATAAAAATTGAAGAAATCTGACGAACAGTTTTTGAGGGCTTACCAAAACTTTACATTACCTTTAAAATCATTTGCAACTTGATATCAGTCGCAACCCTGTATAAGAAAGATAGGATTTTGTTAATTTGCGATTGATTGGGAGGACTTTCGATCAGTCCGAGTCCGTCGCAACTCTTTATTAGACAAGGCTTTATAACATGGGAATGGAGCCGTGTTTCATAATCTCTTTCCCTTGCAATGTGTTTTTTTAGGTTCCAGTCTGGATGCTCACGATGCCTCTGTCAACAATAATGTGCCTGGTAAGTTTATGATATTTAATCCATTGTCTACTGGACGGTCTGGTGTCTGGACCTGGGTGATTCCTGTATTAAAGGGGAAGGCTACCCTGAACGCAAGTTGGTTTCATTAAAAGCAGAAAAAATAATAGATAAACAGATCAGTGAAAGTTTGAGCAAAATCTGATGAAGGACGAAAGTTTTACAATTTTTGAAAATTCATAATCGATCAAATGCAAATTTGCAGCTGTGCAATGTTTCCTCTGATCACCTCTCCTATTTGTTCTTTACTTAAGATACCATGAATTTAATTTTTTTTTTCTAAAGAAAATATCCCATTATACCTGTGCCCTAGATATGTTATGGGACACATGTTTTTACACACTCCCTTTATCTCTGAAAAAGATGTCGGCCTAGTTCTTCATCAACAATCCTGAAAATGGATATTAATACAGACCAAAAGGAAAGGTGCTCACGATAAGTCACAAAGTTGCCAAATTTGCATTTGATTGATTACAAGTTTAACCCTTGCTGTACTGGGCTATTTCAAGCACCTCTCTCTGACTGAGGGGGGGGGGGGGGCCTTGGAGGCCTCACCCCCCCCCCCCCCCCAATCTCAGCCATGACATGACCAATCAATGCAAAATTTTGCATGGACCTTGAAAATTGTGTAAAGAACACAAATCCATCATTATTTTTATGTAAAACTTTATTTTTTTTTCATTTAATTTATGCAAATTTATGCATAAATATTCATTTCCACTGATAATCAAGTAAAGAAGGGGCTTAGAGATAAAAATGTTAATGCAAGAAGTTCTTTCTAAACCTTAAAAACATTACATAAGAAAAAAAATGAAAGTGATTTCAATTCTTATGTATTCTATTGCTTTACAAATTTCTTATGTATTTATTTCTTTTTCAACTTTAACTTTTTTATTGTTTTTTTAAGACTGCTGTTTCAGAGTGTTATCTGAATCAATATTCAGTTAGAATAAATGATAATGACAGCTTAAAGAAGAAATTATTGGTGATAAAGGAGAAACATGAGGAAATGCAGTTTCCTATTCGTTTTGTACACAGAACTCAGAAAATTTCCGCTTTCGGGCTGACATGAGGTCACAAACGGTCACGTGACTCAGTAACAGTATGACCAATTTTTGAAAACTTGGTGTCAAAAGATGAGCAAGACTTGAAAGAAAAAAGTTAGAAGTGGTGTAGCGTGAAATGGAGTGGATCAAAATGTGCGGCGAAATTTGTCTAGGGGGGCCTCGGAGACCCCCCCCCCCCCCCCCAGTACAGTAAGGGTTAAAAATGGATAACTTTATTATTGTTCATTGGATATTCCTCAAACTTCTGCTGATCTATTTCTCTCATTTCTCTGCTTCTGATATAATCAACTAATTTTCAGAGGATGAGGGGCTTCAGGAGTCGACGGGTTAAGTTATTTGGGTCAAAGTCCGAGTGGGAGGTAAACATGTCGGGAGGGAGGGTTTGACTCGTTGAAAGAGAAAGGAACTCATGTTTGCAGCCATTTGTTTAATATTGACATTTTAGTATGTTGACTTCTTTGTCGGACTACATGTACATTAGGTTGCAGATGAATGTAGCCTGTAGTCAATTTACAAAGTTTTTGTCCAGAATAGATCAAATACATGCAGTAAAAAGACATCCTCAGTCCTCACTGGACAATAGAGTAAACAGACTCCATCCCACGTAATTGTTTGCTGTCCTTGTCAAAATTAAGAGAAACCATAGTAGATGGCAGATGATTTTTTTTTTCACTTCTGCATTGTTGAGTTATCCATGAGCCGGAATGCTGCAGTTCCGGTAATATGATGCCCAGTCAGTGTGAGCTCTTTTTTACCTGACATTTACATCCTCAATCATACAATGTATGGATACTTACAAAAACTTCAGAATAAATATTAACTAACACTGTATCATGTTTTTAGATATTTTCACCAGAATCATTTATATCCTTCAAACAGGAGGAATTTTCTCTTTTCCAATAAGAGTTATCATTTAGCACTGCCCACATTAATGGGAAAGTCCACCCTGGTACTAAGTTGATTTGAATAAAAGAAGAAAAATAAGAGAAACAGATTAGTGAAACTTTGAGCAAAATCCCATAAAAAATAAGAAAGTTATGAATTTTTGAAGTTGTAATCAATCAAACACAAATTGGCATCTCCGTGACGTATCTTGCGGGCTCCTCTCCCATTTGCTCAGTATAGAAAATCTCATGAATTTTATTTTCTTTGTTTTTGATGAAGGAATAGATTTGTTTTATGCAGGTTTTGTGTAAAGATATATGAGCAATGATTATTTAAGGTGCATGTACATGTATGATTGAATATTTTCGTAAGAGAAAATGGAAATTAATGATTCTTTGGTTACAGGGCAAATGGGAGAGGAGCTCACAAGATACGTCATGGAGTTGCCAATTTGTAATTGATTGATTACAACTTCAAAATTTCATAACTTTCTTATTTCTTATCGCATTTTGCTCAAACCTTCACTGATCTGTTTCTTTAAATTTTCTGCTTTCTTTTAAAACAAACTTGTCCTCAGGGTGGACTTACCCTTTAAAAGTACTGGTGAGACTCCTTTTATAAAAACATTGGTGGAAATGATTCATACTAATGTTAACCACATTTTGCTGTCTTTATATTAGACTTTCTTCCTGATATTTCTTCTATGATGTTAATTCCAGTCCGCGTAACCTCAGCCATATTAAAGTATCCATTGTTTGTACAAAAAAATACTCCCAAGATATGAAAGTGCTCTTTTTTTAAGGATTTAGGTGATACAGTATTTTGTCTGTAATGTGAAATCACTATAAAATACTATGAATTATCTTCATAATCTCTACATGACTTACATGTATCTTGTTTCTCTTGTCTACCACATATTATTGCCCTTCTTTGTTTCTTTGTTTCTTTCTTCCTTTCTTTATTTTCTTTCTTTCTTCTTTTCTTTTTTCCTTTTTCCTTCTTTCTTTCTTTTTTTTTTTTTTCTGTTCTTTTTTTGAACAAGTTAACACCATTCTCTACAGGTTCAAACTTCCTGGCTGATCTCCAACAGGTAGAATAATGCATTAATGAATGCATGAAATACATTTGTGAGAATTACATTTTATTCTGTTATATTTTTCAAAGCCCTGTACAACAGTGCCCAGCTGGCGACTATACAGTCCAGAACAGATTGCTGTTGTAAGGCGAGATTTGATACCATTTACTGTCCAGATGAACTTGCAAGGAAAGGTGTTCAGGTATGGTCCCTATTTTTCATTTGCCTCCCCCTTTCTGTAAAAGATTGCAAGCCATTTGTATACCAGGACATGAAACCCGAATAATGTTGAAACCTAAAGGCAAGATTTGATATCATTGTTACCCAGATGAACTTGTTAGAAAATGTGGTTTGGTAAATCCCCTGAATTTCAGGTGGCTTTCTCCCCAAGATTATGAGGCATTTATCTACTCCAACAAAAGTTGTCTGACATTAACTTGAAGGCAGGTTTTGATACATTTACCACGGAGATGAAATTGCTAGGAAAGGTGTTCAGGTTTGGTCCCCCCACTGACTGACTGTAACTGTCGGACAGGTCAAATTACTTTTTGAGATGCGTCAACTTTCACTAGGAATTAATCTGGGCACTTCTTTAAAGGGAAGGTTGAGTTCTTGGAAAGGTGAAAATAATTTGTGAGCTTTCTCATTCTTATTATGTTAGTTTGGAAGATAATCATTGTAGAAATGTCTCCTGAAAAGAATTGCCATTCAAATGCCCTCATATTCAAAATATGACAAGAAATAGCTGAATTGTTCGGGCTGAACATTTGTGTGTAGTCCCATATACACATTGCTGTGTGCAGTGCATGTAACTCTCAGCAGGATTGAGTCAATTTCTTATCATTTTGGTGATTCCAAAACCTTACAGCATACACCATTTCTTATGTCCTATATAATAAACCTTTCCCAATCTTTGAGACAGTTTCTTTCACAATTCAATCTCATGACCAGAACTCAACTTTATTTTTAAGTGTAGGTACACTTTGCTAAACCATGTGCACCTTATTCATTGAGCTTGCTTCATTTGGGACTTAATATTTGCATAATTTCCAGTGGTTATAGCAGGCAGTTAGACTATGATATATTGGCATTCATTGTGCCAACCAAGGTATATCAGCAATAGTAAACATATCGTGTGAATCCCTCATCTGGTATGAAGTAAACAAAATGAACTCAATGTTTGTCATAAAATGTCATAGGCTTTATCAGACATTGTTCCTGGTCTCACATTGCTCTTATTGTACAAGAGTACTATATGAATGGGGGTTATACTGACCAACTGAAAAATATGATTTTATGATTCTTTGAGGACCATTCGGAGAAGGTGACAAATAATTTGTGAGCTTTCTCATAAATCATGTGCAAGAATAACATTGTAGTGTCTCTTGAAAAGGATTTTCAAATTTCCAGTGCAGCATGTCTGTTTAGTCCGATATGTCCATGTTTATGGCAAGTGCTTTTCCTTGATTGTAAGGTTTTTCATCAAGATTTGTGGAGTCTTCATTACAGCAATTCAGAACAGTCCTATTGCCTGGGCAGATTAGTACTCACCATCATCTCCTAACTACTTTTATTTTACCCTATAGATACCTCAGCAAGATTACACCGCAGCCATCTCGGCCATCCTCGACGCGCCTAAGATGAGATGGTACACCCTGTGGTATAACCGTTTCTTTAGCTCCCTCGTCTGTGCCATCATCACCGCCCTCATCATCGTGGGTGTGGTCGGTAACCTTAGCAACTTCCATAACAAGGAGTCTGGTGGTCTCCATGTCGGGATCTCTCTCCTCATTGCCTTTGTCTTGTCTGCCATAGTTGTTGGTCTCCTGCATCTCATTGTCTTCTATGAGAAGAGAAAGGTGGGGCTTCTTTGAGGGATACCTCTACTGCACCAATAAGTTTAGGATCATTAAATATATATGTAAATGAATATTTAAAAGTCAAAGTATGAATGTTCCATTCATTGTTTGAGTGGGCCTAGAACATCTTTCTTTCTTTTTTAACAAAAACTTTATATGTGACCAGGCACTGCAAAACGACCAAACATTCGCCTGATATGACTTTTAAGATTCTGATTCTGAAAGAGGAGATTCTCAGCTTTAAAATGATGTATAACTCATTAGCATTGGATGTTCTTAGCCCACTGAAGAAAGAGTACAATGCCCAGTCCAGTAGCATGTTACATATGAGAAATAAGGGTTTAAAGTTTGCAGTCTATTGAAGCACTCTGACTTGGGAGGTATTGTGCAAAGATGACAATAGGAGGATTAGAACTCGATTAAAATTTCTATGAAGGGATTATTAGATTGTCCTAAAACTTGACATACTAATTAGGCACATCCTCCTTAAAATAGTGGACAAGTTTCAATACAAGAGTTTACCCTGTTTTTAAAGGTATGGGAGATCGAAATGAGACAGGTATTCAGGGTCGTAAAAAAAGAAAAACTAATGCAACAAAATCTAGAGAAAACAAACATAGGTCTACTAAAAACTGTCAAAAATATCACTTTCATATTGTTTGGTGCCTCCAATTTTTTAATTACTAAGAAAAAAGTATACTCTTTCAGGAAATACCATAAACTGAAAATTTACCATGCTGACCAAAACTCTTTTCCTGAGCTCTAACTGAAAATCACACAGTGCGACTTTTTGGTGGTTTTATGGTCACATATGAACTTGTTTTTGTTTCTGAGTAGAAAATGTGGCTATTCTCTTGACAGTCCAAAATCAGTACATGATTTACATTCTTCAGTGGAATTTGCTTGCCAACAACGCAGAGCAGTTTAGGGTATATTTTTTAACACAGAGGTTTCATTTTTTTCTCTCTATCCATTGCTTTTTCACTATTTTTTATTTTTTTACATTTAAGAGTAAGATTTCACGAGACAAATCTTAAAATTTTGAATCTTCTTTTTAGCTCATCCGGCCCGAATGGGCCAGATGAGCTTATGCCGTGGCGAGGCGTCCGTCGTCCGTCGTCCGTCCGTCCGTCCGTCCGTCCGTCCGTCCTTCGTCTGTCGTCCGTCCACAATTTCAAAATGCTTCTTCTTCGCCATTTCTTACCCGATTTTAATTCCGTTTGCTTTATATGATAGCACTAGGTGGGGGATTCGAAACTTCTACACAGAATTTTGAAACTCATTAAATATGCTAATTTATGCGCATTTCTCAAAAATCACAAAAATTGCTTCTCCTTCCTCATTTATTGACCGATTTCGATTTTTTTTTGTTCCATCTGAAAGACTTTCATGAGGTTCATTGAACTTCTACACAGAATTTTGAAATTTTGTCTACAAAATTAATTATGCTAATTTATGCGATATTTATTCAAAAATCACAAAAATTGCTTCTTCTTCCTCATTTATTGACCGATTTCGATTTTTTTTTTCCATCTGAAAGACTTTCATGAGGTTCATTGAACTTCTACTCGGAAATTTGAAATTTTGTCTAGAAAATTATTTATGCTAATTTATGCGAAATTTATTAAAAAGATCACAAAAATGGCTTCTTCTTCCTCATTTATTGACCGATTTCGATTTTTTTTTTTGTTCCATTTGAAAGACTTTCATGAGGTTTATTAAACTTCTACTCGGAATTTTAAAATTTTGTCTAGAAAATAATTTATGCTAATTATTTATGCAAATTTATGCAAAATTTATTAAAACATCACAAAAATTGCTTCTTCTTCCTCATTTATTGACTGATTTTGATTTTTTTTCTTCCATCTAAAAGACTTTCATGAAGTTCATTGAACTTCTTCATGGAATTTTGAAATTTTGTCTAGAAAATTATTTATGCTAATTTATGCGAAATTTATTACAAAATCACAAAACTTGCTTCTTCTTCCTCATTTATTGAGGAAGACTTTCATGAGGTTCATTGAACTTCTACTCGGAATTTTGAAATTTTATCTAGAAAATTATTTATGGTAATTTATACAAAATTTATTTTAACTCTTTGCCCTGTCCATTATGAAACCCATGGCTGCTGGATTATTTCAAAGGCTATACCTTTCTACATGATTTCTGTCGACATCATCGACAGAACCGAGAACCCAGAAGTGACAGTGATCAACAATAGCGGGTTATGAGCTAATAAAGACTTGAAACAGTGAGGGACAATGCACTGAAGCCACCCTTAAATGTCCCAACCTTAAAATTCTTTTTTTACACCAATGCATAACTTATGTCATTCAGTGCTTTTCTCTTTTATTACAAATCTTAACCTTCAAATCTCTCTCAATAAAGATTTCACAGTTGGTAGAGATACCTCACCTTGACTAACTTTATGCTTTATTTCAAATTTCTCTGTCACACAGTAAAACTATTAAAATTTACATTCCCCAAAATCTTTTAACTGAAGTCGTGCAACTTGAGTTGTCAATTTCCAGACTTTCATTCATATCTACATGTCACTGTCTCCTTCCAAAACCACATTTAGCCAGATCTGCAATAGGCACTTCATCATCTGTACATGCATGTAACCAATACATGTACATTTCATCGATTCATTACAATGTCTACTGTGTTCAAAGTACAAATTGCATCAATTTCTTTGCTGCATGCCGGATGAGCGCCACATCATTGATGTGCTAGTTATTGTTTTATGTTGATATAAGCAGTTTCATGGGATTACTCTGTCACAATCCATTATCATTTTTTTTTTTTTGGTGAAGTAAAAAAAATATGGAAGTTTTATAGTGTCAGAATTTCTTTTAGAATACAAACAATCTGGGCCCTGTTTCATAAAGCTTTTTATCAATAACATGTTACAATAATTGTTATAAGCTACTGAATTTCTTGAATCTGATTGGCTGAGAGCAAATTTGTCATAGAAATGTGGCAGTTGTTATTGATAACAAGTTTTATGAAACGGGGTTCTGATTTTCCCCATCTATACTGGAAATTTTAGTTCTTTGGTTACTCAGTTTGTTTTCTTTATTTCCTCTCTTTTCCCAGCTGAATGGCTTGATAGAGGCCAACCTATCTCGTGCTAACATGATCTTTTGTAAACATAACATTCTGGTTGGAATGACTGATAGATTCAACTGGTGCTGGAACAGAGCTGTGGTATCCTTTTAAAAAGCAAGAGAAATATATTTTCACCTGATGAAAAAGAGATATACAAGATATAACAAGATATAATATGACTAGAAATGAGCAAATGAAATATGTTGTAGTGATTAAAACGGTAGTAGCAGCAGCAGAAGCCTCGAGGCCTTGAGGAGAGGAAGAAGAAGAAATAATAATGATGAAGTATTATTCTGTTAGGTATGTATAATATGAAGAAGGAAAGCTCTGATCATGAAATGGCAGAAATGCATTCATTGAGTAGAAACATGAGAAACAGCCAGCATCAGAAAACAATCAAGTTAAATGATTATTTAAATTTCTCTGTTTAAAAATGTGAAGATATAGCATGATTTCTTTTTCTTTCCTTTTAAAGGGGAATTAACCTCAAAATATAAATGTGCTTATATTCATAGATGTAATCTATTCCTTTTCGTTGTCCTACGTAGTTTTGCATTAAAATATACGAGGTGGGTATAAATCAAGATTTTCTCAGCAAAATTTATCGTCTGCTAGTGCTACCTGGGGGCTGCCATTTTCTTGATGTGTACATAAAGATATTTTTAATCCGAATGCAAATTTGTCTCTGTTCCTGATACGAAATCCTATTTGAGATTTAAAATATTTAACAGATATATACATATATTCTGAAAATGTGTTTTATATTTCTTTGAAAATTACTATTTTACTAAACAGAAATCTATTTTCTTAATACTATGACGTACTCGACGGAGCAAATTAATTCAAATTTATGGATGATAACTTCCAGAGCGTCAATAGTGATAAACTATGCATTCATCTCCTTTAGATAATGGACTTCAATAGTCAGAGTGCGCATTGTATAAATTATGTTCTGCTCTGCCAGGCAAGCCCAAGAATTCGATTTCTATTTAGCAAAACCAGAGAATGTAAAAAGAAATCTATAAATTTCAAATTTTAGAATATATGTATACACCTGTTATATATTTCCATCTTATATAGGTATTTTTTGTAATGAAGAGAAGCAATTTAGCTCTAGGATTAAAAATATCTTCCTGACCGGAACGGTTTCCAATGGTTCATGTACAACTCCATATCATCAAGAAAATGACATCCCCCATGTAAAGTGTTAAGCAGATGAAACCCTTTTCTGATATTTTATTTCTAAAGTGAGACAGGCCAATGATTAAGAATACATTACACCTTTGAACATAAGTACATTTATATTCTGGGGTTAATTCTCCTTTAAAAGTAAAGATTGTGTTTTTAGGCAGTGCGTTTATATATTTTGTCTTAACTTGAACAATTTCAGCTCCACTTTGTATACTTCGATTTGACTGATTGCAGGGTGAGTTAATATTTTCTATGTCTCTTTTATTTCTAGAGATTAAGCCTCTTCTTCCTTGCAGTTTTGCTGCAAAAACATGTCATTCAAATGTAAGCCAATATTGTACTTTTACTTAAAGTGTACCAAATCACCTGAAAAAATAATTTGTGTACAGCTAGAAAGTATAAAATCAATCTCGAAGAACTTTATCTGGCATTCTATCGGTCAACAGTTAAGGAGTATGAAGGAATTAAAAGATAACATGAAAATGCTCGCGCGGAACCGAACTCCGAGTTTGGTTCCGCACGTACAGATGTGTCGAGTAGTCTACTCACTAGTCCGTTTTACGCTTATAGAGAGTGTAATTAAAATTGCAATATCTCTTTATAGAATTAATATTTGAAGCACATATTTTAAATATAGTGTAACGACATGGATCCGTAACATGCAGAGCAAAATAATTTTTGGTGGTTGGTACCCTTTAACCTATTGCCTACAGGGACCAAGTGATCCCTGTATTAACCCTTTCAGGACAGGAATTATTTAAGGGCTAAATTGATGACATTTTGTTCTTCACATTGGCAACAATAATATTTTTCTTTTAGTGCTACATGGTTCTAATAAAATGCAATGTCTTTGAAAACAATATACATGGTTAGAAACTTTGTCGAAAAGTTGAAAAAAAATTACCAATTTCGGTTTAAAAAAATGATTTTGAATCTATCAATGTGTTGCCAATTTAAGGATTTTAAAATTTATTCTCCTATTTAAAATTCCTGGCATCAAACGCAATATGGTCATGCAACAAAAGTGGACACAGTGTGTGCAGAAATTTTTGCTCTTTCTACTCACGCATCTGGTATGATTTTTAGAGCTCTTAATCAAAAGTTACTGAGGCAAACCACATAATGTGGTCAATTGTCTCGAAAGGGTTAACCCTATGGGAATTTGAGAATTCAGTAGCCAACGGGTTAAAAGCAAACTGAATCAAAGGCATTGATTGATGTTCCAGTTTGTTATTGCAATATTGATCAATTATGAACTTTGCTTGCATTGTACAATGGATTTCCATGCACTATTAGAAACAACTAAAACAATCCAAAACCAATTCTGTACAGCTCTGAAGAGGGTACTATTTATATAACTTATAAGCAGATGGTTGGTCTGTCCTTTGGTAAAGAGCAAAAACATCAAAATGGAGCACAACCAAATTAAAAAGATCTATATAATCTAATTTTCCTAAGTATTTTGTCCATTGAATGATTTCAGCAATATCCTATGTCAGCTTTCAAAGGGGCTCAAGTATTTATTCCCCTCTTTTCTTTTTATCCCCTTTGAAATAAAAGTCATTCGTTCCTCCTCTTTTTAAAAATCATAACAGAAAGAAATGATCCAGTTCTTGAATGATAATCGCAACACGGGAGATGCTGATGCAGGCATGAACCAGGTATGTTTGAATGATAAAGGATGAAGATTCTTCGTAGAAAGTTTGTGATAATGATGATTACAACTTGGTAATACAGTGAGACCTGTCTGTGAGGACCACTCAAGGGAGACAAGAAAATTGGTCTTTATAGACAGGTGGTCTTTATGCACAGGTTCCTTTAATACATGTTTCAATGAGAAATACAATTCAAGGAAAACAAAATTATGGTCTTTTTTAACAGGTGGTCTTTCTATACAGGTGGTTGCTAAAGCAGGTTGGACTGTATCATGCTTGAGCATCATAAGTGTTTAGCATGACATGAGCACTATACAAGAGCCCACAATAATTATTGTTTTGTATAAACTATCCAGACCCCAGAGTTCTTGAAACAATGTGGGCATCACCAATTGTCCTTTCCCCTGTTAAAAGACAGAAAATTGGAGATGTACAAAAGTAAACCCCTCAAAAAGAGTTTGGAAACTCTAGTATGATCGATTATATCTCTCTTGTCAGGGGATAATCATCGTTATGTTTAGTATTTTTAGAAATTGTGTTTATACCTCTTTATTATGATGCCCTATTTGTTATGAATTTGCAGTCACTGAATGTGCAGTATATCAGAATAAGGGGCAAGGTCAAAAGTGAAGAGCTGCAAAATGCACTGCTCTTGTTCACCTGTGCATTCTTCTCTCTTTGAAGAGTTGTAGGGCTGCTGTGTTTTCAGATGAACTTCCGTGAGCAAAATACACCCTGTACTGGGTGAAACAAACAAGCATGAAGTCGAACAAACATGCAAGCACTAAAACAATCATGTGTTATCACTCAAACAAACATGCATGCATGAGCGTTCAAACAAACATGCAATACACTTCATTTCACATGAATTCATCTCTGTAAAAAACAAAAAACAAACTAGCACGAGAGAAACTTTGAGGCTTACATGTACATGTAAGTTCAATTTGTTCATGTTTGAAATTTAGACAGTGCATAAATTTCATTTTGAGGATTCTTAAGAATTTGGCATGAATGGCTGACCAGTTCAGAACAATAGCCCCACAGTCATTTACAAAAAAACACAAAAACACACAATCTCTTATGTCAAAGAAAGAACAGTGCTCTACATAACTGAACGAGTGCTTACCAATGCATTTTGCAATTTTTCACTTTTGACACTGCCCCTTATTCTGATGTACTGGTCATTCCATGACTGCAAAATCATAACAGATATGGCATCATTTTAAAGAGGAATAAACACACTTTATAATGATACTAAACAAAGCGATGATTATGCCATGACAAGAGAGATATAACCGATCAGACATGAGTTTCCAAACTTTTTTTGAGGGGTTTATATCGGTGGGATTATTTTTGCTTGTCTTGTGTCTGCTCAGCTCAAAGTTATAGATTAAATATGTGTGTATGTGGAAGGGCTTGTCAATGTTCGATTTTTATTTTTGTGTATTAAGGCTGCTAAGCATTTAGTAATCTTACTTACCAGAACACATCACTGAATGTTTTGATGCTACCCTTATCTGGAGGGGATGGTGATTATACCGCTCTGATTACCATGGATACAGATTTTTATTGTTGTTGATGATAGTCATGATAGTGATGATGATGATGATGATGATGATAGTGATGATGATGATAACAGTGATGATGATGACAGTAATGATGGTGGTGGTGATGATAATGTTGATGATGGTGGTGATGATGATGATGTTGATGATGGTGATGATGATGTTGATGATGATGACGGTGATGATGTTGATGATAGTTATGTTTAATGTCCTCTTTCTTTCCAGAGCTCATCAGTGAGTGTTGAGATGCTACCGTCATCGGGAAGAGATGGAGATGATACAGCTCGGCTCACCATAGATACCAGGCTCAGGACACTGTCTCCTCAGACTCTCATAGCGGACACAGATCCTAGGTCCATAGCCGTAAGTCTGCATCTGTTTTCAGAAAAAAACATTGGAGATGAGGGGAATGATTTACGATTTTCTTTTATTTTCCAGCGCTAAAAGTAATGGGGGGGGGGGGGAGAATCAAATACTTTTGTCACATCAAAATATATCAAAGTTTTATTTGAGGATATGTTATAAGATAAGGAAGGAAGAACTGTCTAGACAAAAATGAAAGCAAGAATCAACTGGGATCAAAGTACCCCAAAAATGACTTCCACTGCAATAATCTAGATCCACAAGGGTTGTAGGGAACTGCAAAGTGTGGGGAAAATGTTTCAGATGAGCTCTGGACCAGGATATTTAAACAACTATTTATATTTTACTTTAAGGTCATTATTAGAGATAATGAAAGTCTGGTCTTTGACAGTTTTGTTGCTATTATTTTTAAATATTTTTTTGCATTTAAGTTACCAATCATACTCATCCCTTTGATAAATTATAGTTAAGGATTTGATATTTAGTCCAATGATGATTGTGTGTAGAATGGTTTTTAATTATAGTATCTGTGTAGTTGGTTTCTTTGCATGATTTTGTTCAAATACTTGTAGGTGTTGAATGTATTTACTATTTCTCCCACCCTTGATGACTATTTCATTTAGGAGGAAGCAGAGTTGTACCTGATGCAGCACAGTGCTTCCTACATCAACAAACTACTCAAAAAGCAATTGGTGGGACCTTTGAGAAAGAGACACTGTAGAACAACACTTTGCCTTTGTCAGTATACCCAAAAGACAGTCTTCAGTGTTCCTGTATAGCACCAACTTCATTGGGCATGATGTCAGTGTGCGGCACCTGCATTTTACTCTAATTTGCAAGTTTGAATTTGGGGATACCATACATGAAGTTTATTGAGTGCAAAAGTGGATATATTGAGTATTCAGTCAGAAAGTGTTTGATTGAAAAGGGTATAGAATTTTTTATATGAGATAGAAAGTATTGTTATGTGTAAATTGTGCCTTTTTGTCAATAATTGAAATGGATTTTGCTCTGATGACTGTGTTGCTCAATCATTTGTGAATATGTGAGCATTATATTGAAATTGATGTAAGTGGTGTGTGTACAGTACTCCAATATTACAGATGTAGTACTACCCTATTTGTTCTGTTGAATATTCCATAGGATGGAAAAACTTTGTAAAGTACTAACATAAATGCTCTTTAGTCCAGGTCCAGGTCCAGGTCCAGGTCCAGGTCCATTTTCTGTATTATTGTTGTTTCTAAAGGATATCTTTTGGTGAATTTCTTGTCATTTTGTTTTGTTGGGAAACACATTTGGCAGTTGTTATTTTTCTAGGTGCTCTCTAAGTGCTATCTAACACTGGTTAGATAATGGTCTATCGTTCATATAGCAGTAGGCTGTGTAGGATGGATCGCATGAATTTACTTTGTCAGCATGTGCATTCTTTTTCATTTTTGTGTCTATTATATTCAAATGCATTACAAAAGTTCTTTGAGTTAGATTTTTTATTACTATTTTGTATAAAGATAGGGAGTATTATCATTATTGCCAAAATATGTTTTTCATGAAAAATATCATGGTATTCCATGCATGAAAGGTAAAAAGAGAATGGAAAAAAGTGATGAATCCTGTCCCAACGTTCAGTGGCGTAGCTATAGGGGTTAAACATCTCCCCCTCCCTCCCATCCAATAACAAAAGAGAGAGAGAGAGAGAGAAGAGGGGGGGAAAACAAGAAGGGGGGGGGGGGGGAGACAGCGTGAAAAGAAGAAACTAGTACCCCTTCCACAACTTACCCCTTATAGGTGGTGTGGTCTTGTAAATTCAACTTCCAACCAGCTAGTTTAGTAGTCCTCCCCCTCAACGCCCCCCCCCCCCCCTTAATAGCTGGACCCAGAGCCATCCATACACAGAGTTTGGCCAACTCGGTTTCAGTTGGGCACAACATGGCGTATATTGTTACCATACTGTTACAAACTAGAGCAGAGTTGGCCAAACTCTATGTATGTACGGCTCTGGCTGGACCCACACTACGCCCTGCCAACATTTGAATGGCAAGGAATTTATTGTTGAGTTTTCATATTGGTGAAGATTACAATCACAGAATTCAACGAAAATCTATGCTGAATGTTATCTGCCGAACTTTGTGATAGAAAATGTATGATCATAGCTCTTTACTAGACCTAGTTATCACAGAAAAACGGATCCTGTATGTGCAGACCTTTGTTCAAAGGATGAATGGCGGAAGGGGGGAGGGAGTTCAATTGTTCTATGATACATTCTCCAGTGACAGTTGCTCCGCGGTCAATATCCTGCACTAACCAAAATCTTAACGTCAGCCCTTGACCAAACACTTGGCCGAACCCTAAACTTAAACTAAAACCCATTAGACCTGTTTACCAATGTATTTCAATTTGTGCATGTTGCTCTCCAGAATCCTTGGTCGCCAACTATTCAGTGCCCCTGCTATGCATAATGGCATCTCTACGGATGGAATCCATTTTGCATACATTAATTAGGTGTTGCTATGTTGGGCAACCCTATGGCAAGCTTTTGAGTAGCCAAAGAGAAACTTCTGTTCAAGAAGTATGTATAAAACTAGAAAACGGTCTATTCCAACCCTAACTCCATCCATGTATCTTTGACAAAATAAAGCCCGAAGCAGATGTTGCTGGAGTGAATTTGGGTTACTGGTTTAGTATAATTATGCAGCAACATTCATAAGATTCAGTTCAATCAAGTAATTTTCTATATGATTCACATTCTAGACAGCCATTAAGACAGTATCTCTGGAAACTCAATTTCATTCTCCATATTTAGTATTACCTTTGATATGATATTCAGCCAAAGACATGAAAAGTATTAGCTTGGCTTTCGTGCAGAGTGGTTTTCCTCTTTTTTTTTGTATTTCAAAGAAAATTTGAAGACCAGAAGTTCAAGAAGTTTCTTACCCCCAAAAAGGCAACATTAACGATTTGCAAAAGTTTCTGGCCCATATTCTCGAAAGCAACCTATTTCCTCCCTCTCGTATCATGAGTAAAAAAGGATAATCTATATAATTTTTATTCAAGATTAGTCAAATTTATGTTTATTTAGCATTGAAACTAAGAACCAGACTATATCTTTGCCATTATATGTGACATGTGCCAACAGTACTCCAAAACAAAAGTTCATACAACATCTTGTCTAATGTGTTGATTTGATAAAGTACTGAATTTAAGAAAATATCACATCGTTGCATTTTAATGTGTTCCATTTATGACAGTTATTTTCATGTATGGAATTTAACAAGTACAATTTATACAGTACTGAGCTGGAAAGCAAAAGAGGAAATCCTAAATTAATTTTTTTTTTATGAGACCAAAGTGCAAAGAAAGAAATTGTAGAGTACAGTAGTTATTGAAAATGCTTAATAATTTTCAGCAATTTATAATTGATGGCATATAGCAAGAACTTAAAAATGTCATAGCATGTTAGAATCTTGTTGAACAAAGCAACAATACTCTTTCATATTTTTTTTTCTTATTTTCTAGGAGTTATGAAAGGATAATTTGCAGTTTCTTTAAAGTTTTGTCTTTGTGGTTATTTTAGAGCACTTAGACTTTGCATTGATACGATTCTTTCTGGACATTCACATAGGTTCATTCTAAAAGTATTTAAAAGTCCTCAAACTAGAAATATTTGCATCACCCTTCTTTTGTGGTAGTGGAATATTTGGGTAAAGAAAAAAAACGAAGCCATTTTATTCAGCCTAAAGTAAGGCTAACTGTGCTTAGTATTGTGTGGATGTAGAGCAACTGTATTGTAGGAAATTGGAATAAAATTGAGGAAAATTTGTGTGTATTTTTGTTATGAGCATTTTTAAGTTAAAATGTCCCACCTGTTTTTGCTTTTTATGTAAATATCAGTTCCTTTATTGTTTGTTTTTGTTGTTGTTCGATATTTAATATGCCCCTTGCTATTTAGATTGCTAGCATTAATATAGTTGTATATATTTTGCTTACTTTTTGTGAATTTAGTCATTATTTAATTAGATTTATTTGCATTATCTGAAATTAAATTATAGATGGTAATGATTTGACTTGATTTAAAACTCAAATTGAGGATATTCATGTGTTTTGTGTATATAAGCAATGGAAGTGTATACTATTTCATATCGACATAATACAATGAGATTTTTTAATGTTGTATACACAAAGAGATGGATTATTAAAATTTGATATATTGCAATCAATAACAGGATTATCTTACTTTAAAGGGAAAGTGCATCCTTATCACAAGTTGGTTTTAAAAGAGGCAGAAAAATTAGAGAAACATAATAATAAAAGTTTGAGCAAAATCTGATAAGAAATAAGAAAGTTATGAATTGTTGAAGTTGTAATCAATCAAACACAAATTGGCAACTCTGTAACGTATCTTGCGAGCTCCTCTCCCATTAGCTCAGAACAGAAAATTTAATAAATTTTCATTTTCTTTGTCTCTGATGAAGGAATAGATTTGTTTCAAACAGGTTGTAAGAACACATGAACAATAATTATATCTAAGGTTCTTATATGTTTGAATATTTTCTTTATAAAAAATGGAGATTAATGATTTTTTGGTATACGGGGCAAATGGGAGAGGAGCTCACAAGATAATTCATGGAGTTGCCAATTTGTGTATGATTGATTACAACTTCAAAAATTCATAACTTTCTTATTTCTTATCATATGTTGCTCAAACCTTCACTGATCTGTTTCTTTACTTTTTCTGCTTTTTCTTTTTTTTTTCTTCTTCTTTTAAAACCAACTTGTAATCAGGGTGGACTTTCCTTTGAATAGTGAGATGTTCATTTTTAATTACTTTACTACAACATCAAACATTACTATATCAAAAAAAAAACTTGGCATGAACAGCAAGAACGACATAATGCAACAAATATTTAGTGATATCGTATCTTATATCTGGGAAAATCTGCCCCTGATTGTCAGTGATGCATGCATATAATATTCTGATACCTCCTCAATGACAGCCAGTACTACATTTTGATTTTTTTACATCAAATCCTTTTTCTATGATCATCAAAGAGTTAACTAAAAGGACTGTATTTTCTTTATTTCAATTGTTTGATTCTGTAGTGACCTTATTGGTATGAATTGTTTAATTCAGTACTTGAATGAATATTTTCAAGTCTCAATTTTCTAACTAATGATACTTCAGGTCCAGTATCAAAACATTAAAAAGCTGCTGTCATTTTTGTAGCCCCTTGCTATTGGAGTTCTCTTTGAGAAGTATTTGTAAAAAGTTATAGAGAGGCATGCACAATCAAATTGTAGTATTTCAGATAAAATACATGGGTATTACACCAGTTTGACTCTTAAATAGTGCAGTGAATCAGTCACCACAGTTGCAGCAAATATCAAAAATTTTAAGGAGGGTGTATCAGCACATCAAAATGCCAGTTCAGATAATTTTTGAAGTTATTTTACATTTCTTATCTTTTTGATACTGCACAAAGTTGTTTGAAATGGTTATCAGTGTGCAGATCATAGTGCTGATTGCAATGGAATTCTTTAGTCAGTTTCGGATTTTCTTTTATTCTAAATTGAGCAGAAATGTCCATTTATTACTGCATCCATACCTTCATTATTAAGTAGAGGTGTTGTGGAGGTCTAGTGGACAAGTCGTGGCTCACAAGGTTTGGGGTTCAAATCCCTGCCACAGCACTATAAACATAGTTTGGCAAGACACTAATCAACCTTTGCCACTGTCCACCCAAGTACGGTTAATGGGTACCGTGTAGGAGGAAATTCCTTGAAAGTTTTAGCACCTTATCATGGCAGCTTGCTTAAAGCCAAGGTAATAATATAATACTTTGTATTAGGCAAGTGCTATATAGAGTATATCTGTATAGCTGCTGCACTATATAAATGCATCTGTTATTATTATTGTTATGTTGATATGTTTTAATCAAAAGGAAATGTTGCATTCAATATACATTGATCCTGCCAATACTTAATATAGTTTTAATCTCAGGCAAACTTTTGTACGCATTCACATTTTCTAACTTTTTCTTGGAGTATTTCTGTGAAACAACTCAACTTTATATATATATATAGTTACATTTCCGTGTGTTCCAGCTTTGATTGAATGCTGGATTGGTTTATCTGAATGTGATGTGAGGATATATTCTTGACTGATCTGTTATGTTCTTGTTATGAGTGATAATCCAGTTGTGTGATGGAAAGATAGTACTGAATATAGTTCTCTCACTTCAAACTTAAAACTATTAAAGAATAATCGATTTATCTATAATTAGGGTGTCTCTTATATCCCATGTGATAGGAGTGGATATTCTTGACTGTTTACACTATGAAAGTTTGTGCTCTTATTGGCAAAAATTCAGTTACCTGCGGGGAAATGATTCTGTGTATAAAAAGTCATATACTTCTTTGCTTCTGATATTGTATTTCACAAACTGAATAATTGATTGATTTTTAATTTTTTTTTTCCTCATAATACTTGTGACTTTATCCTAGCAACTCTGAGAAGAAAATCTTGTTTACACACACTCTCTCTGTCTCTCTATTATGATATAAGTGGGAGAGAGTGTTTATTATGTAAAATTACACTTCCCTTAATCTGTCCGAGTGCTTTTAAAGCAGAAAATAGTAATTGGCTTTTACCCCATTTGATGTCTACCTAAAGAAAAAAATATAAATTTAATTGAATTTCAATTCTTGTACATTATAAACAGGTTATCTCAATCTGTGTGAAAAATAGGGGGAAATTGCCATTCTTCAAGCTTCTCTTCTATATGATATATTGCCTTATGTTTCATATAATTGTTGGAATACCGTTGCTGTCTCAATGCTTTTTCTATCATTGGGTTTTGGAATAATGATGTCGCCATGTAGTACTCATGCAATAAAGAGTTATTTATCATCTTTATACATGAATGTCATTGCATACCAAGTGTTCTGTTTGTGGTTGGTATACATGTATTTTTTAGGAGTATAACTATAAACAAAGGGTAAACTTCACTCTGCAACCCTTATTTATTCAAAGGTCTCTCTAAATGTATATTATAGGCCTGTACTGCAGTATGATAAATATGAAGTTAAAACTATTTATCCTTTAAAAAAGGAAGTCCACCCTGAAATGGAGGTGGTCACATTAAAAACTGAACCTTGAGAGAAACAGATCAGTGATGAAAATCTGATGAAGAATAAGAAAGTTATTCATTTTTTTTAATAGTTATAATCGATGAAATACGAATTGTTAACTATATGATGTACTCTTTTGAGCATCTCTCGATCGGAGGATTTCCCCTTTAAAATGCACTTTGAAACAATAGTCTAAAAAAGGAGGTGAGAAGTAATTTTTTTTTTTGTTTTTTGTTTTTGTTTTTGAGGGGGGGGGGGTTACAATGGAATGGAATTATTTTGATATCACTCTTTTATAGTTGTGGTGAAATCTGTGATTTTAGGGTTGAAATCAGCAATTATCCATGAAAGAACTACAGTGGAAAATTTTCTTACTCTCTAAGTCAAATAAATGAACTCCATGACCATGTTGAATATTACCTTATTTTAAAAAGCAAATAAATTCATACACGTGTAGTGCAAGTAGATATCTTTTGTTTACCCTATTATAAATTGTACACACAATCTCTCATTTTTAGCGTAATGGGCCTCACAGGGCAAGAGGTTAAATATTCATTGAAATAATAAGTGAAAAAACATAATATCTTGATAGGAATGGATTTAAAATTTGATTAAATTTAGCAATCAAAGAAGATATTTAGGAGTAATACATTGATGGGTAGGGCTAACAAGTTTAGTTTGAAAGGTGAATAAAATCTCACTGATATCAATCACAATCATAGTCTTTCTTTTCTAAAAGAGGTTAATTATGTTGTGTCAGGGGTAAACCTACACTGCAAAAACCATATGCAGGGTGTATATTCAACACCATCTCGGTATCTATATTGGGCTACACCAGATAGTGTTAAAATAACACCAGTTTCGAATCAAACTGGAGTTGTTTTAACGCTTATCTGGTGTAGCCAGGCCCAATATCAAACTGGTGTTGTTTTAACACTTATCTGGTGTAGCCCAATATCAAACTGGTGTTGTTTTAACACTTATCTGGTGTAGCCCAATATCAAACTGGTGTTGTTTTAACACCTTTCTAGTGTAGCCCAGTATTGATACCGAGATGGTGTTGAATTATCACCGTGGTTTTTGCAGCCTGTACTAACTTCTAGCCTAAGGAGAAAACAGAAATATGAGAAAGATATATGGGTGTACTGCATGGTTCGGGACGGCGGGACAAAATGGACAAAGAAAGGAGTGATTAAGAATCTTATAAATTTGAGATCATTCAATGATACGGAGAACCTCACATATAGGTATTTCCGCCATGATGTTTGGTATTTCCTAACCAACAGATTAGCTATACCTGGGTGCCCCCCCCCCCCCCAAAAAAAAGCGGAACGGCGGATTTTCAGTATACTTTGCCTGCGAAAAGTATATATATATTGTACATCATTAGGTACAGCATCTTCTACCGAAGAGAATGATATCAAGATCATTGAATTTCGTAAAGTTATTTTGATCTATTCTATGCCCGTTTCTTAAAATACAGTCATTTTCAAATTCGCATTAAAAAAAAAAAAAATTTTGCCACCGATGAGAGTAGAACTGTGTCAGAAATGGCCTTCCATATGGCATGTACAATAATTAGTGTCGTTTACACTTTTCCCGAGCTACAGCTCACTAAAACTCATTCCCGATACGATCTGACACTCATCGGTCGCAAAAACCAAGCGAAATTTGAAAAAGACTGTGTTTTAAGAAACAGGCATAGAATCAAAATTACTTAACCAAATTCAATGATCTTGATATCATTCTCTTCGGTAGAAGATGCTTTACCCAATGATGTACAAAAATTATATACTTTTTGAAGGTAAAGTACCGACAATCCGCCGTTCCACTTTTTTGGGGGCCCGGTATAGGGGCCTACTGAGAGTAATACAATATCATTATATCAATATTATCTTTTCATGAAATATATCGTAGTAAGAATTGAGAAAAGTATATTTTGTGTATTTTCTAGAAGGTCTAAATCCGCCGAGTCATTAAAAAAGAGATCCAGGCATTATGACATCACGCTCGGATATTGAATGGCTCAATACTTTCCACAGTTGTCCGATTTATCTCAGACTGGAGTTGCCAAGGTTTCTCTTATCTTTTTGCCTCCACATATATCTATTCCTTTATCAAGGCGAGTTCTGTTCCTAATTAACTATAGCCACAGTCATCAGTAAATATAGGCCATGCATGGCAGCATATACACAAGGCTTTAATTATTGTCGGATATATCATGGGAGCCTAATGCTAATTTCAATGTTTGTGAAATAGTCATCGCGTTCAGATTGTTAAAAAAAACTGACCCTTTGTTTTAGATGGGTCCATAAATTTACCCCATAAAGGCTTATCTGCCCTATTTGGACTCTTGAAACATCCCAATATACTGTACGCATGAAGCCGTACTTTTACCACTCTCTGTAAATAGATCATATAAGGCCTTTAATCTCTTTTCATGTAATTGGGATATCGTATTCAATCACCAGTTTAAAAAAAAAAAAAAAAAACTTAGATAGCTCAACTACCCCTTTCAAGCAAATTCGGGTAATAAAAGTATCATTTATGTTATATCTTTGTAGGCTTTGTTCCCTTGTTCCACCTTTTGAACTCTGTTTAAACTCTTTTAAATGACTATTCCCCGGGGACTATTCTGCACATTTAGATCTACAATGTAATATACTTTGCTTTTTTTTAATACAAGTTATACCTTTATAGTTTCATGTAACTGATTATTGTGCAATTTATTCAAAACACAGTCAGTGACATTAGTTTTCCACAACACTGACAGATCTGGACAAAATTTAGAAAGAAAATTTAGGCTGGGCTCTCCCAGACCCAGGAAAAAAAAAAGTATACCGGAAGTAGTGCATATCATTCATCATAGGTTTTCGCGGGAAACGTGTGCAGGTATGTTTATACGCAGCGCTCGCGCAGTGGATGCATGCAGTGCATGCAGTGTGTGCTGCTAGTGCAATTCGCACAACAAACACAATCCGTTCGCATGTGTACTGTAGAGATCGCGTGGAATCGAGTACGCGTTTGTGATAACTGAATGTGAACATGTTATAGCTGCAAATGACCAAAAATTGCTGCATTTGCCTGCACGGTGGTCTAGAACATTACAGACATCTCAATTATTGGAAGTGAGGACGCACGGTGTTCAAAAGTTTGTGAGTTAGCTAGCTGACCAATACTGCAAATGAATGACTGGGGTAGCCCCACGTGTGTAAATCCATGTTGTTGAAATCATATTTGAGTTTTGAATATTCATTCAATTAATCAATTAATTTGGAAGATGTCGCTTATAGATTTGCTAATGGCTGAAAACATCTTGATCATGCTGTTACTAAGGATAGAAAAAATGGAATTTTAATCTTGTTTCAAATTCAAGTGGTTTTGTATTTCTAAATTTTGTGATTTGTTAACACGAAAAATACGTCAAAAATTCAAAATGAAAATGGAAGGATTACTAACCTAGGGAATGTGTATTTCCTTTTTAATATCGAGTAACTTAATTATTTAGGCGCTAATGTGCTTTTGTACGTCGTATGCTTTATATAACACTAACACGTACTAGAAGATCAATTACCAACGTAGACCTCTACATTATATACGGCATACAATGCACTCATAGCGACATTACTATACTTCGTGTGTAGACTCTAGGCAGTCATCCACCTCGACACTTTCAAAACACCACTGCACAAAAGTCACCAACATTCACTCATAATTGGCATTTAATTTACAAGAAACGACACCAACATATTCATGAAATACAATAAATTCAACTCACCGATGTTGGAAAAGATAATTCCGAAAATGAAATCTGTAATTTACTGTCACTTCTGGCGAAAAGGGGTATCGCAAGTCATGATGTACATTTCCTGATCGCCGCGAGCGCTGACATCTCCCGCTAAAAAATTCGGTCGTTAAAAGTTCGGTTCCTATCGCGCACACGTAAGTCCCGATTTTCCGTGTGTGCGATCGTAGAGATCGATGTGCACGCGATACCGAGTTTCGTTGTGGACAAAATTTTATTGGCCGATTTAGTCTAAAAACATCGGCACCATGAAAACAACATGCGATCGCAAAAAAAATTGGCGGGGATTTCTTAGGTTTTGGACATGATTTTGACTTTGGATTTTGCTGGAAATATCAGAAGTTTTTCCTAACGGCCATTTAAGGTAGGAAAGAGATTTTAAAGCGCTGAATTTGAAAGGAAGTATTTTAAATATTTATCTTACTTTTCCTCCCATACCTTAAGTACATGCGATAGAAAATGACTAGTATTTTTGCATTCGTCCCGCGTAGTGGTCAGTATGACCACTATACGTGGTGTGATACAATGTACAAATACAAATAGGGCATATGAAATAGCCATACTGGCTTGGTGTTTCATGAAATATGACTTTGAACATCCAGGTCGGGGGGGGGGGGAATGTGGTAGATCATAAACACGCTACCACATATATCCCACAAAAAAAGGAAAAAACCTTTTGAATAGCGGGGGGCGTGATATTGTTTAGTGTGTATTAAAATCTGTATAGTCTATGGAGTACGAGGTTATCTTATAAAGATAACCTCGTATGTTGTATGAGTGGACTTTATTCAGTGGAAATGGAATTTTTTCTTTTAAACTGTTGACAATTCTTTGTATTTTTTTCTTCCTTTTTGTTAACAGTGAAAAAAAGATGAGGTTATGAATTATGGATATTTGTTGCTTCTTTTCTTTATGTTTTTCAGGTTATGGCATCATCAACTCAACTCAATTCTGATCTTGCCAGCTGCTCTTATCAACTCTCTCCCAACAAGCCTCAAAAAAGTACTTCCAACCAGTCAGAAGAGCCGACAGAGAGGCCCAAGGCCCAAGCATCACCCAAGAGACCAATCAGGGATGCTGTTGCTGCAGCAAAACTCAACAGTGCTCTCCTCCCTGCCAAAGTGACACGGATAGGTGCTTCCCCGAAAAGGTTGAAAAAGGAAGGCACATGGAGAGGTGATGAGAGCGTGACAAAGAAACAGAGTCCAACTAAGAGTGACATCAGTGAGGACCAGGAACCTAGTCCCAATACCAGTGCCAGTGGAGAGACCTTCAAGGATGGGGAGTACTCAGAAGGTCTGGATGTGCTTGCCCGTTGGAGCGATGGCCTCTTTTATTTAGGGACTGTTACAAAGGTAATCTACATATAACATTGTTTTCTAAATGTTGAAAGGGTTGAATGACCCATGCTCTGGCGATAATTGCTCTGTGGTTAATATCCTATAAACTGAATTTAAGACTTCAACCCTGGACCAAACCAATTTGGACCTAACACTACATCTAATCCTAACCTTAACCCTAAACCTGACCTAAAACCCAGTTGCAACCCTAACTTCAACCCTATATCTTTGGCAAAATATAGCCCAGGGCAACATGCTTTAATATATACATGTTGATATGACATTTGGTGATAGATAGGAAGTGGGAAGAGATATATAAGATTGTAATTTCCTGACAATAGTTTGAGTTATAGGCCTACCCTCTCTGCGGTCATCCCCCAAAACAAAATCATTGATTTTGTTTGAAGTGTGCCATCTAAAGTAGCGTACGTCCAATTAAATGTTAAGTATTCTTGTAGCTTTGGTAGTATAATCTGATAAATTATTGATTGACAATATTTTGGTAGCGTCTTTGTGCTTGTGATGGGAGGCTATTACATTAAAATTTATCTGGAATACCTGTACATGGTGCTCTATTAATCTGACAGTTCTTTCATACATACATGTACGTATCCATTGATTCCGCCCTATACAGGTTGACAAAGAACATGAGCGCTGTATGGTCTCCTTCGAGGATGAATCAGAGTTCTGGGTGCTCTACAAAGACCTGCAGAAGGCCCACACACAGAACGAAGACCAGGATATTACATGCTTTGTATGCAGTGATGGGGCATCAGATTTCCCCAACGAGATTGTCATCTGTGACAGGTGTGGTCGAGGTAAGATCTTTAGGAAAGAATGATGGCTATATGGAGCTCTAACATATGCTCTGGCACCAGTTGTTGCGGATTTTGTTTTGTCAAAGCTTAAGGATTAGGGATGCGAATGGGTTTCAGATTAGGTTTAGGGTTAGAGTTAGGGTTAAAGATAAAGTTGAGTTCTGGTCATGAGATTGAATTGTGAAAAAAAGTCTCAAATCAATTGAGAGTGGTTGATTATATAGTACATAAGAATCGGTGTATGCTGTAAGATTTTTGAATCACCAAAATGATAAGAAATTGTCTTAGTCCTGTTGAGAGTCACATGCACTACACACAGAAATGTGTATATGGGACTACACACAAATGTTCGGCCTGTTCAGCTGTTTCTTGTCATATTTTGAATGTGAGGGCATTTGAAGAGCAATCCTTTTCGGGGGACATTTCTACTATGATAATCTTCCAAACTAAAGTAAAAAGAATAAGAAAGCTCACAAATCATTTTCTACCTTTCTCAGAACTTAACCTTCCCTTTAAGTATATTGTTTTGTCCAAAGCCGAAGTTAGGAACTTGGTTAATTTACGATAATGATCACGGGGCAATTGTCACCGGATTGTCTATCATATGTCTATCATTGTCTATCATCTATCGTAAAATCTCCACACTTCTGTTGACAAAAATTTGAGATTACCGTATGCTTATTTTTCAAAAATCATATTGTAGGAGCACTTTGAATTGTGCGACTTGTGGTTTTGCTATGGAATCATTTCACCCCTTGTGCTCTTAATTCATGAACCTTTCAAAATTCTTGTATAGTTCAGGGGTAATTTATGTCCTATAGCCATATATACATTGGATTGGTCCCCTTTCATTTTCACTTCAATTTTAAAACATATTATTGGGAGGAATGTTGTGAGGGATTTTCTCATGGTTATTTTGATATTTTCCTCCCTTTCTTTGTTTTCCCTAGGCTATCATCAACAATGTCATAGTCCAGCTATAGAGGGCTCTATTCTGCAGAATGAAGATGAGCCATGGCACTGCAGACCATGTGTTTTTGTCAACTCAGTCAAGGTAATTTTATGCAGTGAGACTATTGCACCTTGAATTTACCTTATTATTATTATTATTATTATTATTATTTATATACTGCGCTTTTCCCGAGATGGCCCAAAGCGCTTACAACAAGAAAAAAAAGATTAAAAACGAACAAGCCTAAAAATCTGGATTAGAAAAAAGAAATGTTTTGAGTCCCTTTTTGAATGAAGAGCCTATGTTTGTGGTCTGAAATGTGGAACTATACTGAGACATTCTCATTATGCCTTAAAAGTTAGAAATAATACATATTCATCTGTTCTTGACATTTTCTTTCAAGATTGAACAGAATCTCTTATTAGATTAGAGATCAGCCTTTAGAGGGGTTATTCATATTTAAACATTCATAATTGCTATAAGGATTTTCTAGTTTGATATTCAAATGTTACTATTATAACACTTAGAGAAACTTCTTGCTAGCAGAAACCACTAGTGAGCATTCTACACCCTCCGTCACTATTTTTTTTTTAGCGTGCATATGTCATTTTTCTTGTATTCAACATTCATTCTTGCATCTTTGTCTTTATATCTTGTAGGTTGGTGGTGCTTTGAAGAAAGGACCAGCTGGTAAGAAATCTCTTTTTTTTTTCTTCTTTATTTCTCATCTCTTTTAATAGCTTTAATGCATGATCATCTGCAGCTTATATGCATTATCATCATTCTCTTTTACAGGAAGAAACCATATTAAAATTGCCTTCATTTTTTGTTGTTGCATGGTTTCAGTCCGGCTTACAAACCCTTTCCACATTGACACACTATTGACTACATGCAATATCAAACTTAAGAATCCTTACAAGATAAAGCACAAAAGATAGCATAAGACCCTGTACTTTTACTGGGATAGTCCTGAAGGCTCCTTACCAACTTTTTGCAGAAGGAGTCCAGATTGAGAGTATTGGAGTCTATATTTAAAAGCCCCCTCTTTAAATTTCTCAATTGGGGTAAAACCTAGGGGCCCAGGTACCTCAGATCCCTGTAACAGCATTGAGCTCTGGTTAAAGCACAGAAAGGTGTACACAGTGGCATATTCAGGGGATAGGATTGTCAAATATTAAAAAACAGAAGTGATGAATAAAAGGGGGATTTTTTTTTTAAATGGACATTGTGGTTGCTTTCTTCTTATCTGTTCATATGGAACAAAGTTAGACATACTTGTCGCTAAAAGAAAGAAGCTGTAGATCTGTAAGCTCCAGTATGTTACATTGTAATTTATTTTGAATATATGTGTAAAAGCATGTTTTGATAATATGTACATACTTATGTTTTCTATGCCTTCACAGCCAGATTATTTCAAGAAGTTAAGAAAATGCTTCCATACAAAGTAAGTATTTCATTGAACTTTTTTATGTGATATTCTATCCAGTTCATTGTCATTTTGAGAAATAGGAATCCTACGTAGGAAACATTTTGATGTATACATTCAAATATTTAGTCAATATTTATTATGTTCTTATGAATCTATGACAAAATGATGAAAATTCTAATAAGTGTTCTACAGCTTCTATGTATTGTAACGTAACTTTGATTTAATCAGTGTTTGTGTTTTCTCCTGTGTACCTATAACTTAAATGTTAGGTTTCACGTTATTTCTCTTTGCCCTCAAATTGCAGGTCTGATTGAGTTTCTTATCCATTGCCTTTTTCTTGTTTTATATTAATAGATTGAGAATATTCATTGGGATGCTGGTCACAAGACTAACACAGAGCAATGCTACTGCTATTGTGGAGGCCCAGGAGAGTAAGTAGTTTGATTTTCATTTGATTTTGATGTTCAGAGATTATGGATTTTTTTTTGTGCTCAACCTTTTAAAGGTAATATTTAGTTTTGGTAAGCCCCAAAAAACTTCGTGAGATTTATTGGATTTTTGTTGATAAATAGCAAGATACTAGCTATACAAAGACGATGTGAAGATTTCACGTCCTAAAGTGGCATATTAAACAAATGAGAGGCAAAAAATAATTTGGGTGCTGGGTCAGGTTACAAACTCCCAACAACTTAAGCATGCATTATACACCATACACGCATTCAAAACCTACACACATTGACACGCATACTATCTCTGTGCAAAGCCTCAAGATTGGTGTGCGGGGAGCCATCGGGGTGGAAAGGTCCTAGCGTTGGGCAGTATATTGCCATGATCTAGCGTTCCTTAAATCCATAAATTTACAGTAAAATTCACCGGAAATCATTGATGGAATTGATGATTTTGTACAAACATCTTTTTATGCATGGAAAACAACATGAGACTATATTTAACACATTTCTTTCCAATTTCCTTTTTGCTACCAAAACTGTACATGAGCTTTAACATTAGTATAGATGAGTTTATGGGCAAGTCTAAGGTACATGTATGTCCCATACGGTATCAATTATTATGGAATTATATTACGGAATTGTGAACATAAATTGACATAAAAATGTCATCTTACTTGAAATGTCCGATCCAAATTCTGGGAAGGCTTTCAGCTTGGTACAGTCATCAGTAATGTACTGTACAAAATAGCTTGGTCTTCCCCTCGAGATGCAGTGATTACAAAATACTGTTGAGAAACTATCAGCGACCAAAGCAGAGGTTAACCCTGGCATCAAGTTTGTTTGTATAAAAGTACAGAAATGAGAGAAATCAGTAAAAATTTGAGGAAAATCTCATAAAGGATGTGCAAGTTATGAAGTTTCACAGGTATGAAGTTTGTTTTTTCTGCTCTCATTGAAGTCATCTTCTAATGTCAGGTTGATTCTTCCCTTTAATGATGTGAATTTCATTTTCTCAGCCACATGAAATGTATGCATGGCACTCAAGCAGTATAGTACCCCTGTGAGATAATGCTTCTGGTTTCATATATTAAATTTCTTTTCAAATCTGTGGAATTTGATGTATTCTTGAGATTTAAATGATTTTATTTTGAATTCTCTTCCCAGCTGGTATTTAAAGATGCTTCAATGCTGTCGTTGCAGACAATGGTTCCATGAAGGTAATCAAATTTAAAACAAAATATTAATTATATGCACTTGTGTTTGATAGCAGAGAGAGGAATGTATTATTTCAGGCCCATCAGATATTGATTTGCCTATTACACTATTATTATTTTAGCCTTGCAAAAATTTTGTTAGGAAAGAGAGAAATTGATATGTTGATTGGAAAGCTATTACAATCACATTTATAAAGTTCATTTAGATTTTTGATTACTAAGTTCCTCGTAATAGCAAAAGCCAATTCAATTTGTTTCGTCTTTTGTTTCTTCCACTCAGCCTGTGTCCAGTGTATAGAGATTCCAATGATGTATGGCGATAGGTAAGATGTCCAATCTTCTAGAATTGCACTTGTTGGTTGTTTCTGTTAAACCTGTTTTAGTGGTTCTTTATAAAGCGAGACTGTGTCAATAATAACTAGGCCAAAATGCTTTATCATTTTGGTGTTATGGTTGTTGGAGGCATCTTGTATTTGGATCAGCTGCAAATCTAATACTTTGTGGGGGATGTCCAGTTTATACCCATTTGTTTCCAGGCCAAACCTTGGTTGTTTCATTGGTACTTGTTTTTATTAAAGTGGATATCATGCAAGTTATCCATGAATTACAGGTAACTCTGCCTAAGTCGAATCTCTTGGGACCACAGAAATCTGTTCGACTTAGGCGAAATTCGACTTAGAAGAGGTAAAAAACATATGTTTTGCTCATTCTGTTCTGAAAAATTGCTTCGACTAAGGCGATTATTCGACTTATGGAAGGTCGACTTATGCAGAGTTAACTGTATATGAAGGAAATTTTGTATTGCAAATTAACCATTTTGCTTTATTTCATTTTGTCTATCTGTTGTAGGTTTTATATTTTTGTATGTTCCGTGTGCAATCAAGGTCCAGAGTACCTCAAGAGACTTCCTCTAAAGTGGTAAGATCTCATCCCATATAATATTTCTTTACATCAGAGTTTGAAAGTTAAGGTAGCTTAGCGAAATGCAGTGGTGCATAATGACGCAGGAAAGACGCATCAGAGAAAAAATTCTAGTTTTGTCTGTGCTTCTAAAATTAGAATCAGACAAATCTGAATAAAAGTTTTCATATTATTTTGCTTAAAAGTGTTTAAAGAGGTAAATAATGATTCTTCATCCTAATGTTTTGGTTCTGCCTCTATGGAATGAAATTTTTATTTTGAATAATTTTGTCATATATGACTCATATATGTGTCTTTCCCATGTCTTTACACATCACAACGTTTCGCCAAGTTACCTAAAGTTGAATTCTGGTCATGTAGTACATAAGAATAAGTGTTTATTGTGAAGTATTGGAGTCATCAAAATTGTAAGAATTATAAGCAAGTTTCGAGATTTGAGAGAATTTTGGGTGATATTTTCAGGTTGAAATGAATAAAAGAACAGTGTACTATATACATTACACATATGTACACTGCAAGGATACCACTGGTTGATTAAGGGATCCGTATATTGGTGGCTGGATGAACGAGGTAGGACTGTGTGGTAGAATAATTTATTTCCAGGAGTAACCACAGTGATCGTTTTTTCATTGCCTATGGCTTATTCTTGGCCTTTGCTGTAGTACAGACAGTACCCTGACATACACCACAGCTGGTGACAATGCTTTCCAGGCATGTGCTCCCAGACCCTGAAACGAGCTTCCCCGATTCATTCATCTGTCCCCTTCTTTGGAGGTTTTCAAGAAACATCTCAAAACGCTGCTTTTCAGTAATCAAATCAACAATAATATTCTTTTATTGCCTTTTTTGTTATATGTTTTATTATTGATGTAAAGCGCTGTGAAACAACATTAATAGTTTGTAAGAGCGCTATAGAAATGTGACTATTGTATTGTATTGTATTCTTGGTATGTTATTTTGTTTTGATCAGGGTGGATCTCGCCCAACTGGTGCTGTACAATCTTACTCTGCTGCACAAGAAGAAATACTATGATTTTGAAGAGGAGATTTTACCCAATCTTACAGAGAAGTGGAGCAACTACCAAGTCCCCCATGTAAGTATGGTATTATAATAAATGTGATTACTAGGCATATTTGAATTCAAATCTCAAAACTGCTGCATTACGTTGTATTGGTACAGTTCATTTTCTATACACTTGTTTGGCACAACAAAAGTGTCAAAGTATAAATTTATTTTGCCCAATTGAAAAGGGAAAAAATTGATATGTTCAGCCCTATAAATGTATTCTTTTTTCTTTATTCCAGCTATCTGAAACAACTCGATCAGAAAAACAAGAAAGGATGCTGACTGCTTTGCAAAGCTCGAAGATGAGGTAAGTGATGAATGGATGCTCATTTCCTTAAAGCAACTGCTCGACATTTACGGCAGTGACAAAATGCAACACATACAGGTTGCACAACATATGCTATGGCAAGAATTACTCTGGAGTCAATATCACTATACCTACCCTACACTCAAACCTTACCCTAACCTATCAAAACCCTAACCCTAATCCTATAACTTTGATGTATTAAAACTCAGAGCAAATATCGCTGGATAAAAAGAGTAAAAAAATAAAATAAAAAACATAATCACAATAATATCACGTGCTTAAAAAGATTTATTTCAACCTATTTTTTATTTTGACTTGTCATGTTGATTCTACTTGAGAATCGTCTTTTGATACTTGAATTATCATAGAAATTTGGTATTGAACTCATTTTATCATAGATTTAGATTCTGTGGAGAGAACAAACGGACTTGGTCGAGAAAAGCAGCAAAGAATACTGTGTATGTGGTGTTGGATATTCTTGTCATTCAAATCAATAACTGCATGATCTGTTTACAGAGTTATTGTGCTATTTGTTTTATTCACAGTTAGAACCAATCATATATTTTTTAGTTTTGTAGTATTCCGATTTTCCAAAAGCATTTATTTAAATATTTGATATTATCAATTGGTTTAGTAATGTTAACTATAATGTAGGCATACAGTATTCCCAAAGTGGAAGATATAACCATGATAATTTAATTTTTCCTTTCACTGTGCAAGCCTTCTTTCATGCAGGTTAGTTTTTTTTTATTTCAGGGCAAGCAGATGATTTTACTTTATGTTTGCCCTTGCCCTCTGTCAGGTTTGTTTTGTTCACAGAAATGACATGACCGTGGGATTTGAATTTGGTTCATTCAGGTTTGGTTGTAGCCAAGAAGGGATTTGGCATTGTCTTTGTGTGTGTTTGTTTGTGACAAAGAAGTTATTTGACTTTTAGTTTGACTTTCTCTTCTTCTAGGTTTGTGTGCGGCAAGGAAGTGAAGAAGAAAAAGAACTTATGGGGGTTACGAGTCCGCACCCCTCCTGCGTCACCCACCATCGTCTTGCCTGCCATTGGTCAGATCACCGATGATGTCATGAATGACATGAAGATGACGGGTACAAAGGTTGTGACCTTCCAGCCAGTACAGAGGTATGTAGCTTGACCTTCCATGTCTCTTGCAATTAATGAATCAGAATGCGCTCTTTTTTCATCTTCTTGTGTCTTAGGATTCTATAGCACCTGTATCTGCCAGCTCTAGACACTCAATTTAGACAGTATCATTTTAATCAAATATTTTTTAATAATGTGGCGAAATGAGTGCTGATTTTCTGTTAGGGCGTAGCATAGGTTTCCCAGTCAACCATGACCACCAGAGATATCATGTATAAATATCCTTTTTTTAATGTATGTATGATTTTATTTAAAGATAGATATAATGTGCCATGTTATATTGTATTTCAAGAATATGTATATCTCTTTTAGTCTTGAAATGTTCTTGAGTTTTTGCACTGGACCATTTTTTTTCTTCCTGATGGTTCTACCAGGTCTGGAGAATCCGTTTAAAAAGAGAGCGAGAAAATAAAGATACATTTCAAGATTTGATTCACATCGTCAAATTGCACAAATCATAAAAAGTGACTTAACATCCCAGGAAGTGTAGACATTCAACTCTATATTTTGTGTGTCTCCCTCCCCTCTCCCTCCCCTCCCCCTCCACCCCCATATCTGGTCTGTAGTTTGTCTCCTGTTCCACTGGAGAGGAGGAGAAGGAAGCAGAAAGGTCTCACTCCCGAAGAGATCATGGCCAAGTCCAAGAAAGCTCGTAAACTCCTGCTCCAGGCAACAAGCAGTGTAAGTGAGGAAGTAACTTTAAGTTGCTGTATGTTGTTAGATTTTGTAAACAAATGTGAGTAATGAATAAACTGAAATTGCTGAATGTTATCATATTTCATACATTAAAAAATTTCACTTAATTCTTTTAATGTCGTGTAGCTAATTTGAAAATATTTGTATTCATTTTCTGAAAATGACCAGATTTTGTCGGATTTTTAAAAATCGGATCAGTTTGAAAATCCTGTTTCCCATTTTTTTAGCATACAGTACATACAGCTCAACTAGATTTTATTGAACTAGATATGTTTGAGTAGTTGAATTGTTTCCATTTGGGCAAGTTCAAGGTATTTTATCCCATACGTGACCAATCTCATTTAAGTTTTTAGTATTTACTTGATGATTTTATCAATTCTTCAGCCATACTGGAGCTTTGATCAGACCAAAGAGCTAGGAAAGTGACTAAATGGCTAAATACCTTGACCTGGCCATTTATTTTTCATAAGCCACAGATATTGATAGAGATATTATACAACTTCCTTCCTGTTCTACAGAAATTGGGCAGACCATTGATGAGCCTGAACCAGTCCTACAGGGGCTATGGAGGTGGTATGTGTGCGTCCAGTACTGGACAAACTGTAGTGACGGGTGGCTGTTCAGTCCTTGACATGATACCCCCTCTGGAAATGGTTCCCCTTGGCAACAGCGTCGTACCTTGTTCAATGACTCTCTCCTCGCACAACAGCAGCAGCGATGGTAGCTCGCAAAATGGTGCTGGACCTAGCAACGGCCCCATGAACCAGTATGGCCGCCTCCTCTCGGAACAATCGATGGGCAAGAAGCGTCGGGGCCGGAAACGGAAACGCAGGCCCAGCTCCGAGGACGTTGACGAGACAAGCAATGACAGCCAAACGCCCGACGTCAGAGACACAGACTTTGATATCAAATTGAAAACTCAGCAGAGTCCAAGCAAGACGCGATTGAATGGTATGACAGAATCCACATCCCCGATCGGGATCATCCAGTCCGTATCGTCGTATTTTGGTGCAGAAGGACGCATTGCATGTGGAGAAGGGTACAAGGTGCTCGGTAAACGAACCTGCATGGATGGCAAGGTGCAGTATTTGATTCAGTGGGAAGGGAGCTCACCTTAAACTATTCTATTCCCATCAGAAAGTAAGGCCTGTAATTTGAAGAGGTCTGCTCTTCGATTCCACTGATGCATAAAGCCATAACCGCGAACGAGTGTAGGCAGTTGCGTGCGTACCTTCTTCTCTTACGACAGTAACGTTGTTGCACCATCTGTTGGAATATTGAGAGATTGCAGATGAAAGTGCAGGCTTCCTTGGAGAGAGGAAGCATAACATGGACTCTCAATGAAAGGCCTTGCTATTATGCACCAGAGGGCAATATCCTGAAAGGTGTAGATGGTTGCTGAAAGATGCGATTGATGGTTACACAGGGCTTCCATACTAGTATAAAGATCTGCAGAAGCAAAGAGTTCGCCTCAAGGAGTTGCCAGAGTGATGACCAGAGCATTTGCTGATGTCGAATTGGTCTCGTTGTTGACCAGCATTGCTAATAAAAAGACGGTGTAGGGATATAGATATGTAGCTCTTGTGATTAGAAGATATACAGCTATCACAGAATGCCAAGTTGAAGATCTATTGGGGCTAAAGTAAAGCCTTGTTCACAGATAATGCATTAGACCGTCCAAAAAACTGCTGTTGCAAAGTAAAAAACGTTTTACATGTACATGAATGGCAACTCCAGGATTTGAAAAATAGAAGCAGAACCAGCAAAGGCCCAGAAGTGTGCTTACTTATCTGTGTGTTATCAGAAATTGGAATGTGCAGCGCAATGCCTTTGCCTTTTTTTTTGCCACAGCAGTTTTTTTTTAAAGGTGGTTTATTGTGCCATGTGTGAACAAGTCCAAAATTAGCTTACTAAAATTGCATGTTCTTTTTAAGGTATTACCCGTTATAAGGAATGCAGTTGTGTTTGTACTTAAAGCCTATATTTTACTTTATTTCAAAATGCTGTCTTGCAACTTTGTTGAACTATATGAATAATTAGCCCTGCTGGTTCAGTTGCAAAGGCATGGACAGTTTCAAGAAACCATAGTCTTGGTTTAACATCTTGTGATTATTGGTTATTGTGAGGATTTTTTCTCGATTATCTCGATCACCATTGACTTGAAAAAAGATTGGATAAGGTATCAATACAGCTACTTCACGGGTAATGGGTTTCACATACCTGCCAACCAGTCCTGTTCTGGAGGAATGATTCCTATTTTCAGCCTTGAAACTTATGTTACGAGCTTTAGATTCCTCTCTCAAAGCTTCTGTGTGAAACTGAAAGCACACAAAATACACCAGTTGTATTCCCAAGTTTGCCTTGTGAGAATCCTATTTTTTCCTATGGAAGGTGAAAGATAAAGTAGAGTTCTGGTCATGCAATTGCATTGTGAAGGAAAATGTCTCAAAACATTTGGGAAAGGTTGATCATGACGACATAAGAATTATTTTTTAATGTGAGGTTTTGGAATCGTCAAAGTGATTAGATATTGACCCAATCTCGCTGAAAAGCACTGGTACTGCACACAAAAATAAGTATATGGGACTGCACATACAAGTGAGATGAATGTTCTGCCCCGAACATTTAAGCTATTTCTCTTCATTTTACTAATATGAGGGCATTTGAAGAGCTCTCTTTTTCAGGGGACATTTCTACTGTGGTGTTCTTCCAAACTGACATAAAAAGAATGGGAAAGCTCATAAATTATTTTTCACCTTTCCCAGAACTCAACCTTCTCTTTAATAGTAAGTACATGGTGGACTTGTCAGATATTTTATCCGACAAATTTGCTCTCAGCCAATCAGATGCAAGGATTTCAGTAGCTTATAACAGTTGTCGGACAAAATATCCGACAACTTCCTTTCATGAAACGCTCCCCAGGTTTCAGATGTTCAATATTGAGCTGAGGAAAATGTGTGTATGGATGTCCTTACTTGTAATTACAGTGGAACCTCATTATAAAGAACACTGTTATAACAAACTCTCATTATAACAAGGTAATTTTGCCGGTCCCACTTCTTTGTATTCTATTGTTTTTTTTAGCCCTAACATAACAAGGTTTTCGATATACAGAGGTAATTTCCCTGGTCCCAAGGAGTTTATTGTAAAGAGGTTCGTAATTAGTAAAATAATTACTATAAAAAGGAGGCTCATATTTGTGCAAGAAGTGAAAACTCATCCATTGAAAATAGTACTAGACCACTCAGGGTTCCCAGCTGTCCTGGAACCAGGGAAAACCCCACAAATGAGTTCCCCTTTTTCCAGTCAGGGAAAAGGTCAGGGAAGTTGAGAAAAATCACTGAAATCAAGGAAAAATCAGGGAATTTCATTGACCCCAAAAGAAAGTAGCAGGTCTTGTATAATTTGTCTCAGATCCAAACAGCGTATCCACTGAATGATTTGCTATCATGGCTTTGTAGTATGTAAAATGACTCCTTTTGGTTGATATCATCATCCTGGAATTTCGAATCTCTATCATGGAAAAATCTGGGGAAAGAATCAAGAATTTTTTTCCCATGAATGCTGGCAACCTTGCCGCTTGTGAATGTCGATGTATTTTCTGTACCATATTCCAGTCGGTTCCCTTTGTCAAGCCTTAACAGCTGAAGACATTTCCAAAACGGGATTGTTGATTAATCCAGTAAATCTACATTTCCACCCAGGTGTAAATGGGTACCTGATATGCTTGAGCACTAGTTACTTTGGCGGCTCGGCTATAACCAGGGTAATAATGTCTAAGCGCCATGAGCGTCACTGCGTGACGGATATGAGCGCTATATAAGTAGCCATTATTATTATTATTATTATTAAATCCACAAATGTGCCAAACTCTTGTTACGGATCATCTCTGACATACACATAAAGTAAGCAATTAAAGTTTTATGTTTTACTGTTATTTTTTACAGAGGAGTGGGAGGTTTTGAAGTAGGCCACTAGGTCAAAAGGTTACATGCATGTTTTCTGTAATATATATTTTTGAATATCGTTTTAGGATTACACAATGTATAGATGCTCAGTGGTGACCACCACTTGTTTTTATAGAACCAGTTGAAGAATCTCTGATATGGACAGTAAATGCCGGGAGTGATGCGGAATACATATTACAGCAGTTTATATTAAAGCAAGTAGACCAGTGCAGCCTTCTCGCCAGTACATAACACCCCTGGTGCTAATACCTAGATTGGGGGATTTCAGAAAATAAAAAGCAAGGGTAGATTCTCCCCAACAAGGGTACTGACAAGGGTAATAAATCTGTCAGTGCATACTGTAAACATCAAAAAAGTTATTTTGGTCCTCCCAAACCATCCCCTGGAATGCTATAGGTCTATGTTTCACTCAATATGGACCAATTAAATGTGTCTGTGCAGACTTTCAACCTGCAAAATTGCTTTGGTCCTCTCAGGTCACCCCCCATGGGATTCGCCAAAGCCATATTTCTTTCAATTTGAACAATGCATAAACAATTTCTGCCAAGAAACCTGGACCCATGTAGTACTCAAATTCTTGGATTTTTCTTTCCAGGACCATTATGGAATTCATACAATCCATGATCCAGTATAAACAACTATTATGGAAATTATCTTTTTTACAATTTTTGATATCTGAACTTATGGAAATTACAATTTAACAGCAATCAGTTTTGATTATTCGTACCCTGGAGTTTGTAGGATTGTTCTGGAAATTAATGTGTATTTGTTTGATAGATATATTTTAAATCTTAAAATATAATCTCACAGCATTCAATTCTGATTATTGTTCCCCATATACATGTATGTATTATTCTGAAGATTTCTTTTATTATCATGGTAATTTTGCTGTGCAAATTTGCTTTGCAAAAACAACTCTGATTCAAGATGATTAAGAATCTTAGAATCACAGCTGATTATAAGGCAGGAGAAATTTACCATCTTCACAACAAACAATAAAACAAACAAAACAATACTAGGTAAGATTTTTAGAAAATGAACAGGAAATCATGAACATGTACTGGTGTATTTATGGTCATCATTACTTTCTTACTTCTTTCATAACCTTTTATCTTGATCGAAGCAATGTGGGCATTTGAAGAGGGCATAGACACTTTTACATGTACATGTATGTTGCTTATCAATGTACAGCGCAAAACCAAGGTGTTTAACCATAATGTAGATCTTATTGCAAAAATTACATTGGTGTGGGGTGCCATGGTACTAGTACATGTAGTTCATTCACTTGGCACTCAAACAAGACAGAGATATGTCCAGTGTACGTGTATAATTAGGTACAGTTCGTCATGTGCCCAGCAGAAGGATGCCTAAATGTGTACATGAATTTTTATGGTGTAGTAACTTTAATTTATTGTTGTAACAAAGGGATAACCAAATTATGAAGAAAAGTATTAACCCATCATGTTTTGACAGTTTAGACAATGTATGGACTAAAAGGCATTGTGTACTTGTACATGTAGTCAAAGAAAGGTCGAAACTTTTAACATGTACACGTATTTCTACAAATTTTTAGCTGTTGGCTGTGCGTCCCTTCTGCCGAGCATACATTGAGTCATGTCTTGCATCAGGTGTGGTATATATGGGCACTTGGTAAGATCCATCCCTTCTACTGCATTATGAGCTGATTAAACTTAACAGGACCTTAAGCCAGGGTAATAAAATCCAAAGGATATTATAACAATCTTTGATATGTGATTCACAAAACCTGAAAAATTACCTGAAAAATTACCCGAAATCTTCAATATTCCATTATTTTACAGTTGTATAACATGTTATTGATATTCTCAAGTTCATTACAACATCATGTTTCTGTATTTATACATGTTCTCAATTTCTCATATTGTATTTTGCTTAAATGGACAATAGTGTGGTTTGTTCATTTATCACAGAGGTAATGTAAAATGGAGTCAATCTGTAACAAGTTTCAACTTTTTATCGTTAAGGATTTCACATATGCCACGGTAAGCCATGGTTTTTTGTGTGTACTAATTGAGTGGTAAGTGGGAATGACAATAGTAGCTTATCATTTATCAGTGTATTATAAGATACACAAATGTGAAGTACAGTACATTCAAGTATGCTTTAAAACTCCCCACGGTAAACCGCAGCATATGTGAACAAGCCTTTAGTGACCCCCTTCCTTCCTTGGCACTGCCTATGTATTTGTTATAAGATCTGTGTTTTACTATGATTTCTAGCCCGAGCTCGAAGTACTTTGAAAGTATGCTTATGTGTTTATATCCGAGATTAAATCATGTGTTGACATTGTTTCGTTTTACATGTTTCACCCTTGAACAAATGTAAATGTTATAAAAAGTTCTGTATCACAAATAAAAAAGCACACAAAAACAAATTTGTTATGACTTTTGTTTTTTGTAGAACAATATACATATATACCCTCTTATAAACTGTCCCCCGTTCATATATAAAAAGGTAAAAGTTAAGTTTTATTTTAAATCTTGCCATTTCAGTGAAAACTCGCTATAAAGAGCTCCGACATAACAACATTCCTGATACATCAAGGTAATTTTGCAGATCCCGGGTCTTTATATTCTTGTGTTTTTTCACCCTGATATAAGGAGATTCCCGATATAACAAGGTGATTTTCATGGTCCCAAGGTCATTAGTGAGTTCCCACTGTACATTACACTGCATTGCAGAAACATGTGGATAATGACTCTATGAGGGCATAATTCCCAATAAATTTCATCTTTCAAGAGGAATTCAGTGTTCTATCATTTATCTCTTGTCATGATAATAAGATTAATATCCATACTATTTGGGGGAATAATTTTTTTGGAAAAAAATATATTATTTTCTAATACATGTACACCCCCTCCCATAACTCTAGATCACTGCATTTTTTTAGTTTCGAATTGCATTGAAGAGCTTGTGTCAAATTTTATGAGTAACAACATGAACCCAAGTAACATTTTCACCTAGATCACACTAAATTACGATAGCACATGATATTCATTAGGACAAAAAATAAAAATACATGAAATAGTTTAGTGAACATGATCCTCTGGCAGTGCAAGTATTCATACGAACTTCATCCATACAGCTTGTCAAATAATTTAGTTTTCACATTTTGGTGATTTGAATTTTGAAGACTACTATCTACATATATTAAATTGCTATTTTTTCAGTGAACCACCTTTCCCCAAAATAACTTTCTTTGCCCAGTTTTCAATGCACGGTTCATGTGGACAAACTGCAATTTCTTTACAGAATTAGAGCATAGAAATATATATATATAAATATACTGTACTTTGCAAAAACAAATATAACAGAGAATTTTCTATACTTTGCTCTGTTTTTATCACAGTGTATCATTCTCTCTCTTTGTCTACATGCATGGCCCCTGTTAAGGGCTGGTCCCATTTGTCCGATAACGATGGCACTACGATGGCAATAAAGATAACAATATATTGCTGACAAATCACTTAAATGTTAATGTCGAAAATAAATAGGAATTCTTTGTGGTAGGTCAGATATCTCTGATATATGGTAATGAGTCTCCCTCTCCCAGCTTATCGTCTTGGTGGAATCGCTTGGCCACCAGTTTTTTTCAGGACAGAGCTCACTGATATCTTCTGAGAGCCAATGGCTCCTTAGATGTCATGTTAGTTTAGAAGAATCATGTGGGCAGTGTCCGTCGTTCTTGACTGACAGAACTCCACCGATTTTATCGGTCATGTGTGACCACTATTATCGTCATTGTTATAGGTACATTTTATATGCACATACATTATCGTTATCAAACAAATGTGACCAGCCCTTTAAAATGGTAAAATCGGGGGGGGGGGGGGGTATGAAGTTGGGGGCACCTGTTAGTGTCAAGCACTTCCTAATACATCCCAAAATGATTTCTTCCAAATTTACACCCATCCAAGTTCTATGATGATGTCACAGACCAGACAAGTTCATTGCTAAATTTCAGTCCAACTGTCTGATACACCTAATCCATTGTATCTCCATACTTTGTCTTCTTAGACACAGGTCCATCAATCTCGTCTTGGCCTCCATGAACTCCTATTGCACTTGAGGTATTGCTCCGGACTGCCTGCACGTCGGGTTGCTCTGTGACTGTTCTGTTGGGTGTTATGACATCATCGTTGTACCCTGCTGCTTGCGCTGTTTTCACCCAGGTCTTCTGGCAGTCTCTGGATGCGATGGATGCTGCGAGGTAGCCACAGACAATAGCTCCACCTTCAAGATTAGGAACAGATTACAATAACAATTATGGAATATACAACACAGACAATGGAACTAAATATTGATTGACGGCATGTTAACTTTTTCATTATAGCATGCCGGTTTTATTCAGTTATTACTGAAACTAAAATTTCTTAGAGATTCAAGCAAATGAAAAATTCTCAGTAAATATTCGTTGGCTTGCAGCTATTGAATCATATTCCATAGTAATTCAGTGGAACCTTGTTATAACAAACTCCTTGGGACTAAGGAAATTTCCTCTTTATTAGTATATCGAAACCTTGTTATATCAGGGCTACAAAGCAATAGAATACAAAGAAGTTGGAACAGCAAAATTACCTTGCTATAATGAGAGTTTGCTCTAACAGTGATTCTTTATAACGAGATTCCACTGTATGAAATAAAGATGACAGATGCTGGAGAAGCATTTTTTACCTGCAATTGCAGAAACTGTGTGAGATGAGGTGAACCTAGCGGCAAATCTTTGGCGAGCATAGATACTTCCTGTTAATCCTGCTGCTCCACCTGTATGGATATAAAACAGACACACATCAGCTGATACAGGAACAAAAAACAACAACAACAACAAATCCTCCAGAGTTTGATTAGAAGGAGGGTTCCAAAGTTGGTGAAAATGGAATGGAATTCCTTTGAATTAGATCTCTAGATATGTTGACACCTGTGATTGTAGGGTTATTTGTAACTTAGAATAATTAAGATTTTGTTATTATGGAAATGAACACATATATAAGTCTTCCCAGAATAGATGTTGATATTTTGTTTGGTTGTGTTTTCGTACCTTCCATAATTCCATTCAAAATCAATTCACAGTTCATCCACTTTCAAGAAAATGTCACAATGTTACATGGTAGTATGGTATATTTTAAAAAAAATTACAAACATCATGACACATGTCTTAATATATTGTGTATTGAATGTACAATACACCCATCCATGTCTCGTATGAAACCAATCTGAACTTGACCCTCAGTGACTTCACATATAGTTTTGAAGCTGAATTCACAAAGGTGGAGTTCCAAGACCACAATAAAATGGACTAGAAACTAAGTTCGAGTCCACTCAAATAGGACTTGAGATTGAAATTGATTTTAACACTGCACCTACATGGATTCACAAATCTAGTTAGCCAATCTACATTAAAGGATCTCAAATCATATATATGAATTTATCTGACCACCTTTCCTATATTTAATAGTATTAGTAATTGATTAACATTAGAATAACAGTTGATCTTGGTAAAATCACCAACTAATTTAGAGGCAGAATTAATAAAACAAAAACCGGAAATTCCATAATTCTTTAGCCTACACTTACCTGCTACAAAACCAATGAAGCCTTTCATAAATGCCTTAGACTGGCACCGTGCATAGTCTTGGACACCCTGTAACAATGTCAAAACAATGTCAAATTAGATCTAATTTGCATAGTTTAATTATTAAACAGCTCAGTATACAACAAATATGATCTGGACCCCGTCTTATAATGGGTTGCGACTGATTTGCGTCCATTGCAACTCCTATCTCAATAAGTATGATGGGGGGACCTAAAGCTACACACTTTGTTTCCAGTGGCTAAAAAGTCATTTTATTCAGTGGTTGATGCAAATTTCTTTTATACATGTATATCTTGATTCTACATATTTTGAAGTTAAATCGCTGAAAAGATTACGACGGATGAATGTCAATAACATAAATTTTCGAGTCAATGTCGATGCGGTGTCAAATTTTATTTGACAAAATGAAAGGGTCCTAAAGCTACGCACATGTAATAAATGAATGCAAATCTTGATTTTGATGCTAAATGATGTGAATGTTACCCTGATTTCCAAATAGTGATAATATCATCAAAAATAAAGGAAAATTACTCATTCTTTTTGGCAATTGTAAATGATAGTTCGTTGCTCAGTTACACCAAAAGTTTGGTGCATCGAACATATCACATTTCGTGTATTTGCGGGGTGTGTAGCTTTAGGACCCTTTGCCTTACACAGTTGCAATTAAGTTTAATTAAGTTGCAATTGATTTGAATCAATCACAACTCTTTATAATATGGGGCTCTGGTATTTCCATGTGTGGATTGGTTATTTTTTATTTAGACTAACACTTTTTAACAGCAATATTGCAAAACTGTCTATTGTTTCAAGTAGGTATGTGACAAAAAAAATAAAAATAGTGGAATTACATTGTAATTTATATCACTGGAAAGGGCTTGAAAAACCATTTAAAATGGTATATAAACCATAGCTCTAGGACAAATATTAAGCAAGTTATGATTTTTTAAATATTAAAAATCTGGTTTAAATATTACCATTGATTTACCATTGAGACCTCTCAAAATCTGTGACCGATCATGACCAATATAAAGGATGGTCTTATCAAAAATGTAAAAATCATTCACTTTTCTAGATCAAACCTTAGGGAAAGAACATGTGATAGGGAAAGAAACTCAATAATTTATTATTTGATCAATGTATAGACCCTTCTGTAATTAATTAATCAGTAATTATCAATTAGCATATTAATTAGCTAATTATTCGTTAATGAGCTCACTGCCGCAAACAGACAAATTTCCGTAATTTCCTTATTATTTGGTGTATTTTGATGGGATTTTCACCAAGTCATAGAGCATACATTACAAAAATAATTATTTAGTAATTCAGTTGTAATTAATTAACTACTCATAAGAAAATTGATTGGTAGATTTAATTGGTAGATTAATCACTTGTTGAAGAATTGCTTCGACAGGAAAAATCCTGTAACTTCATTAATATTTGGAAGATTTTGATTTGTATTCAACAGTATCGAAAAGGAGAGTTCTCTAGCAACTTTCATGTTATCATTGTACATGTCACTTGTAAACAAAATTTGTACCTTTTAGTGCATAATACAACAAAATATTCTGTTTCTATGTCAATTTCTGTATTTTGTTATCAATATGAGTAATAATAAAATCACTTGAAATTCAACATAAAATTGAGTACGAGTACATTCTTTAAGTTAGCACAGCTCACAGGCACATTTTTTTATTAAAAAAATTTTTATTTTTTTTGGTGGGGGTCCATCACCTACAAGTAAATTACATCCTTCCCAATTTACCCAACAAGCAAAAAAAAAAAAGAAAAAAAGAAAGACACCTCACTGATAATGATTGTAATTAATATTTTGGCAAGGAGCATCTCATATGAGATGCAAGAATATTAATTACAATTTTTGAAACTCTCAGAGGGGGTGGTGCTTGGGGTGCTCACTGATGCTGGTGGAGTGATCACCCCCAATGAAATCCCCATCTATTCTATGATCTTATTTATTCTGTTTCACACACTTTTCATGTCATGGTATTTTTAGATCTATTTAACATTATTATTATTAAACAAAGAAGGAAAAATACAGAGCTTAAATTGTCTGTAGCAGGTATATCCGAATATCAGATATGTAAGAACTAAACTTCAATCCATAATAAAACACAGAAATAATTGAGCAATGCAACCAACAATGCAAAGCAAATGGAAACTGCTCGTAGTCTGACCCCGCTGTGCCTGGGCGCCCACACCAATGCTCCCGGCGGGACTGCGCTCAGTCACATAGTCCCGCTGCATGCTACTCTCAGCATCTGACATTCAATTTTGAGTGGAAAAAACAATGATAGTAAGTTCCGATTTCATTTATATTCATCAGGTAGCAAGAAAAATGTACACCCTGTATGAATTAACTCTTTTAATTACTTTCAGAACTATTTCAACTCATCTCCAAGGAAGGTTACGATGGTAAAAATGACACTGAACTTTAACTTGAAAAAAAATGCACTTTCACATGTCCGATTCTCAAAATTCGAAGTCGAGGCGAAAGGGAATTTCCAAAGACGTAATCAGCCAAAGCAAGCAAAATTTGGCGAGAAAACGCCGTTTTTATACGCAATCAAAGAGGTACCCTTCAGAGTAACTTGCACTGGGCGTGAAACAGCTGCCGGGATCATGGAAACCAAGCCAGTGTGCGGGATAGTCACATACATGACATACCTATTTCAAGTCAACTTAATTTCCTCAAACTGTCAAAGAATGAATTTTCAAAATATAGCAAGAAAAACTACATTGTAGGTCAACTTTGATAATAATGACTGCAATCTCTCTCACTTTCAAATTTCAGTCTCTGTTTGGTTAACATGAACTTGATGAAGTGGAAAGTCAATGTAATGAAGTCATTGTAATACTGAGCTGTGTCACTGGCTGCTGTTGAGACAATAGTCAATACTATAGGGCTGTCGACGAAAAGAAATTCTGTGAATCTTAGTCACTAAGATTCACTAAGTTAGTGTGATCCAACAATCATCCATAAACATTATCTCACATTTTCCAACATTATCTCATTATCTTTGGAAGCTCGGCCTGAGCAGCGGACGGGCAAGTGCTGTCCAAGACTCCAAGGAAATCGCCGACATCATAGCCCCGAATCTGCCCCGTACCGTCTATGTTGTAGTTAACGTTGGCGGCGAGCCAGCGGCGAGGCAGCGGCCGGAGTTCCCTGGATGGTGTTACGTATCAATTGAAAGCCGCGACTGCTGTAGTGAAGTCGAAGAGAAATCAGACCTAACAAACAGCTAGATCTACTTGGTACTGAAGCTCAACGGTCTGAAGCTCTCCGATTACAAATTTTTAGCTAGATGTTCAAATAAATATAAAGACCTAAGACTCACCGGATAGACGTCATCATCAAGGTCTCTGATAGACTGCAAAACCATGATTTATTACTTGGTCGGAGTCGGACGATTGCCGCAATGTTGATATTACGCAATTTAGAATGAACTTATCACATATATTTCCCCATTATTTTAAAATTAGCAGATTGTACGGTATCTTCGAATGACCTAATTTTATTTAAGTACCAGCCCAAATGAAGCCTTTTCACGTACTATTTTTTTTATTAAAACAACAGTATGAATGGATATAACTGGGCGCGGCGATATTTCCTCCGGACAAAAAAAAATCAGGGGAATTGTCCCCAGGAAAATTTGAAAGATGTAACAACAACAACAACAACAAGAAAAAAAAACATCAAGAAAGAAGAGGAGCAAATAACATGTCTAACGGGTCTAACATCCTGTGAAGAAAAAAAAATATATAGCAACTAATAATATTCCTGGAATTTCAGTAAATTTTCATGGTGGCAAAAACTTGTAAGTTAGGTTACAATTAAGGAAGGAGAGAGCTGTAAAAACATTTTACAGATCATTAGTGGGCATAGCATTCAGTTGCTGGCTATACCAAAAAGATGATCACTTTTATGGAACTTATCCTAACATTTCCACCAGCTATAGGCCTATAGCCCTCACCTCCTCCCATTCTCTCTCCCCCCCCCCCCCCATCTCTCTCTCTCTCTCTCCCTCCTCCCCCCCCTCTCTCTCTCTCTCTCTCTCTCTCTTTCTCTCTCATCTATACATATTAATTTATGAAATATTGTGTGCAATTCATTGTGAAAACATTAAAAAATATGATGTTGTGAAATTATGGAAGTAAATTATTATGGAACAATGATAAAACACCATGCTGTTGTAAACATTACTTATTAGGGTGTTTATATGAGGATTAATTTCTGTACGAAAGGGAGGACTGAGAAGAGAAAATGAAGGGAGAAACGAAAGAGAGTGGGCGTGGTAAGAAGGAAGGGGGTTCCCCAATTTTCGTGTAGCTGACCAATGAGAAGCCTCTCATCCAGCTCCTAGCTAAATACCATACCCGCTGGAGTAAAGGGCATATGCAGCCGCTACGTACCGCGTTCCGCTCGGCGCGGCACCTGTGCATATGCATAGGTTCCGCTCGGCGCGGCACCTATGCATATATGATGCCATATGATGCTAGCTAGTGCATTAGCTGCATTGTAAACTGTGGCCCTAGGCAGCTATACGCCGGTAGTGAGCTCTTACTTATCATTTCTCTTATTTCTTTGGTCTGACATTTCTAATTCATCCTTTGCCAGGTAAGTTAGTTTATTACTGCATGTTTCTGTTTAGTTACCCGTACCGTAGCGGTTATATTTATATCTGTGTATAATCATAGAATAAAAGTGTGCACATTTTTGCCAAGATTGTTCAGTCAGTGTTGTTGCAGTGTTGGCCATAGTCATTAATATTGCTTCAGTTCAAAATAGATGGTTCTTTTTTCGTTCTTAATTTGTCCTGCCAATTCAGTCTCAACTTTTGTTTTTTGCAGTATCTGTGACTCAGGGGGCAGAAGAAAATGGCAGCGAGCAAGGTATTGGCTGGCAGAATTGCTGTGATAACTGGTAAGAATTGCAATTGAACAACTCTTGAACTGGAGAAATAGAGAGACAAGATGCATGTACAGTATATATTCAATTCAAACATGCCTGACTCATGAATCTATATATTTTTTCCCCATATTAGATGTCAAATAATGTATAATCCTTTTCTCATTTTTGAAAATTTGGGTGAGAAACTAAAAATCAAATTTGAGTGGCTTGCAATTGGAAAGAAAACTATCACTCAGAATTCATTCAGATGAAATTGAATATAAAATGTTTAAAAATACAATGTGCAGGTGGAGGAAGTGGCATAGGTCGTGCAACCTGCCAGCTATTTGCCAAGAACGGCGCTAGTGTTGCCGTGGTGGACCGGACACAGGGCAGTGTGGATGAAACCCTTGGGAATCTACCCTGCGCATCAGACAATGACGAGCAGCTCCACAAAGCGTTTGTGGCGGACGTCAGTGATGGGAATGCAGTACGAGGTCTTGTTGCCGGGGTAACAGACGCTTTCAAGAAGCCTGCCACCATCCTTGTGAACTCGGCAGGGATCACGAGAGATCAGCTGATGCTCAGGATGACAGAGGAGGAGTTTGATGATGTCATCAATGTTAATCTTAAGGTAACTTTGATATAAAGCTGTCCAAATGAGATGAAGATGTGAAATGTCTTTATTTTCAACACCTAGAATTGATAGGGCTCACCTCTAAGACAGTAGCCTATTTCTTCTCTTTGTTGTGGTCTTGTCACTGAGAAACATGGCCCCGTTTTATAAAACTTGTTATCAATAACGAGGTACAATAATTGTTATAAGCTACTGAAATCCTTGAATCTGATTGGCTAAGAGAAAATTTGTCATAGAATTTTTGGGCAGTTGTTATTGATAACAAGTTTTATGAAACAGTGCCCAGATTGTCAGATGGTTCTGGTTGTCAGATAGGTATTCAATAACATTTCTGGATTTGTTTTCATTGTAAGAAGAGAATTATCAATTGACACGTCACTTTGGCCTTTGATCTAACAGGGCACATTTCTGATGTGTCAGGCAGTCAGCCAAGTCATGGTGAAGGCTAAAATAACAGGGGGAAGTTTCATCAATATCAGCAGTGTTGTAGCCTCGGTGAGTTGAACAATATTATGTTTTCTGTAGGTTTCTGTATGTTTCCATGGGGAGTGAGTATTCACAACTGAATGCTTTCGGTATTATGTTTTAGGCAAATATTGATGAACTATGTGCCTACATAAAACCAAAATTGAACACTTAATAGGTGCTTGTGCTATTTAATATTGTTTTGTTTACATTGGTTCATAAGGACTGTGCAGTTTTCAGTTATCCTATATCTTCATCCAAAAATGCCAGTCTCCTGCTGCCATGTTGCTCATTTACTTTTGATATCAGATATCTTACAATCTGGATATTGAAGTAATACATAATTTTCTTCTCAGTCACAGCCAGTAATTCGTAAAGAAAAGAAATATAACTCTGTAAATATGTATAACTTATACCACTTCACAAGTATTCAATTAACGAAGAATAATAACAATTTCCCTCCAGAATGACAATGATACTGGTAAGTGGTAACCTTAACTAGGAGAAGAAAGTTTTAGCTGCAGATGTTCCTAAGCCTATTGATGTCTTACCTTAGGGAATTTAGCTGGATCTCAAATCTTGGATTCCTCACTTCGAAGACTTTTGCTATTGTCATAGGTACAGTGATTATTGTTGCACATGGTATAACTCTTACTTGTTTCTATTTCTTTGTGTGTGTTGCTTTGCTTGTACAGATGGGTAACATTGGCCAGAGCAACTACTCAGCATCTAAAGCAGGTGTCATAGGGATGACAAAGACCATGGCCAAGGAGCTTAGCAGGTTGGTCTGGGCACTGGCAGATTTTGGTGGGGGGGGGGGGGGGGGGGGGGGGGGAGACGACTGGCCCATTCTCCCCTACCCACAAGTGGCATTCCTTATGTACAAAACCCACAAAATGTGCCTCTCCCATTTTCACACTTTTGACAAGATATTTTTGGCATTTAATTTTCAGAATTGTGCCCCTCTTTACAACATGGAGCAGAACTCTATCTTAAAAGTTTATTTTTGTTGTCACCTTAACATCATGAATGTGTGACTTCCTTTAAAAGAAACTTGAAGTGAACATTTGATTAAGTTTAAGATAAATGTGTTTTGCTGTAATTTTTACAAGCTGAAAATGGAATTTGTCTGGTGTGTAATTCTTTGGTCCATGTGCATTTGAATTGAGTCACATCTTTTGGATGGTGACATTTGAGGTAGGTCCCCAGCCATAAGTAAATAAGTAATCATGTCTTATTGATACACTTCTGTAAAAAGGCAAGCACACCTCACTCGTACTATGACCATAATATTCAGACAAGACAAAAAAACCTACATCAGTTCTTTTAATGCAAATAGTGAATTTCATTTCATTTTTTTAAAGACAGATGCTATTTGTAATTGTACTTTCTTTATCTGTTTACTTTTCAGGTACAATATCCGATGCAACAGTGTTTTACCTGGTTTTATTTCAACACCAATGACTGACAAGGTTCCAGAAAAAGTCATCAAAATGGTAAAGGAGAGGATGCATCATTTAATCTATTTCAATCCATATGATGATTAAATCACCTTGATATTTTCTAAATTAAGTTTAATGTTACTATATTTCCTGTTTTGCTTTCTCTGATTTTCTTCTTTTAACATTGTTAGTTGGATTTTGTCTTAAACATTTTTTTTAAAGAGATAGTATGAGATATTAATTTCCTTTGAAAGAGAACATGTTGCTTCATGATTATTTACAGTTATGGTCAAAAGTTTGCATGCACATATGATTGACTTTATCCTTGCAAACTTTTCTTTTCAAGTAAAGAATTCAAATAGGGTACATACGGTTCTTGTTCTTTCCTGCAAATCCTTTCTCTCTCTCTCGCTCGCTTGTTTTATATTTCTCTTGCTCTCTCATATTTACTCTCTTTCATACCAGATGTTACCCTTAATCCCACTGGGCACTCTTGGTAAACCTGAGGATATAGCTGAGACTTGTCTCTTCTTGGCATCACCGAGAAGTGGTTACATCACTGGGGCTAGCATAGATGTCACAGGTAAATGCTTTATCCTTTATATCTTCTTTTATTGAATTAATCGAGAATTTATCTATTTGATTCATATTAATGCAAAAAAAAAGACCACAAAAAAAACTCTTTTCAAACCAAAGTTTGAAGGAGGCGAGTTGAGGTGAGTTGGCTCAGTCGGTAAAGCCTCTGCCTGTCGAGCCAAAGATCGTGGGTTTGAATCAACCCTGGGCAGATGACTGAAGCCTGCGTAGTGTGTTGACTTGCCCCTCCTTTATTTCATGGACGCAGGCTATGTTACAGTTGAAAACACTCTGTCCCTTGTATAGGACATTAAATGGAGGCCCATAGAGGTGTTGTAGTTGAGTGGTTAAAAACACTGGACTGGAAATGCGAAGATCGTGGGTTCAATCCCCGGTACGGCACTTATGCCCTTGAGCAAGGCATTTTATGTACATTCTCTCTTGTCGTACCTTAAATAAATGGTATTTGGCATATTAATACGTGTATGAGTGTGTTTCTTTAAAAAAAAGAGAATTAAGTGGAGACCCCATGTAGAGGAGAGTCACCACCTTTTCACGGTAAGAGCCCACTGCACTATTCGATGAAGAGTATGGGGAAACCCCCGGTGTAGTGGTACACCTGCACATCCCAATCAGTTATATCGGGAGGAGAGACCTGAGAGATTAATACAGTGATTCAGTTCGCTTTTCCCCTCCCAGGCACAGGTGACGCCAAATACTTAATAATACAGTGGAATCTCAGTATAACAAGGTTCTTGGGACCATCAAAATTACCTTGTTATAGCAGGAAATCTCGTTATAACAGGTTAAAAAAACAATAGAATGTAAAGAGCTGGGACCAGGAATATTACCTTGTTATATCAGGAATATTGTTATATCAGACCTTTTTATACTGAGTTTCCACTATAATAAATAATAAAAAACTTTTTACACTGTAAAGTTGAAGAGTGTAAATGCTTCTGCAGTAAGATGATCTTTGAAGGTAGAGGTTTGCATGGTGGTACTGATAACGTTGAGAAGGCTTACGGTTCACCATGTGGTTAGTCCTGAAAAGGACCGTTGAGTAAGCAGAAGAAAGTGGAGAAAAGTTGAGAGGAGAAGAAATGGAAAGGCGAGATAGAAATTCAGAGAATGCAGAAGTAATCTTTCCTGAAAAGGGCTGTAAATCAGATGAGAAGGCGGAGAGTGGCGAAGATTCGACGTTTCGGACAGATTGACTGTCCGTCATCTCCTGATGACGGACAGTCAATCCGTCCGAAATTTAACAATCTGACCGAAATTTAACAATTTTGGTCTTAATTTGCCAAAAAATGAATTATAATGTTATTTTGAAAAAATCTATTTCCTCATAGAATGGTGGTCATAATTCAATTCTGTGAGTTTTATTTTAACGATTTTTTTTCTATTTGTAGGAGGACTTTGACGAGGAGATTTCATGGGACCATCAGGGACCAATCAGGGATCAGATATATGAAGATCAATCAAGACGTACAATGGTTTACTAATGATGTGATCAGTGGCTTATGAAGGGGAATAAACACAATATGGTGATGATGAATAATAATGATGGTGATGATGATGATGATGATGATGACGATGATGGCGATGGTAATAATGATGATCACCAGGATGAATACCAATACATCACATGGTCCCCTGTTGGATCTATACAACATAGATTTCTTTTTCTTTTTCTTACCTCGCCTGTGATCTCGATCATCATTCATGATTTGTTCAGAAATTTGTTTTATTTTTAAATAGCATACTAAAAAATCTTCCTTAGGGATAAACTTCAAATGAAGGAAAATGTATATGTTTCAGGAATAAAAAGAAAGCTATTGTTTGTCCAAGTACATTTTTCAAAAACTCGACTTCTTTCTTAGCGGAATTTGCCCACTATGACACAGAAAGGTTGAGAGTTATCAATATGGTTAGCAATTTTTTTGTGTGACTTTCAAAGAACTTTTGAATTATGACAAAATAATGATTTTTATACTGTAAATATTATCCATATTCATTTCACTCTTGAATGAGTTTCTAAAACTATTCATATAAGATTTTGCTTGAGAAAATGTGCTATCATATACATGTATCACAGGTGGTAAAGTCAGGGTAAGGATTACTAAAAATGTATACGGGTAGAGACTAGGGGCTGAGCCGCTGAGACAGAGAGTTTTTGTGAAAATCTTCTTACTGTTTGAACAATTTGGCATTTTTGTATAAAACTATTAAAAAGGAAAAAGTAATTTGTATGTTTGAAGCTACCCATAGAAGTAATTACCAGCAATTACTCTATAAGGAAAACGGGTATTAACTTTGGTTCATATACTTGTAAACCTTTCACAATACATTCTTATATTGCTGTGCTATATGTTTGTGTATCCTAGTAGAGAATTTCTTTCAGTATGCTATGCAAAATACTTATTTCAGTTCTTACGATGTATACATTGCTCATGTGTGTTGAGGAATGTTTGTTGAGGTAGATTACTAGATTTCTGTTTGTTGGTTTTAATCATTTGCCATAAACACTATAAATTGAGAATAAGAATTCTTTTTGTTTAATTCTTACTTGTAACAATTATGTTCCAGCATGTGTTTTTCAGACCACAAATTAACTCAGACACCACATGCATTTTGCTGTGATATCATACTTATTGACCTAGATACCCCTCTAAAAATGACAAAGGTTGAGGCAATTTTGATATTTGCCTTTTGATATCATAATATGTTGGCCTTTGTAACCCCCCCCCCCCCCCCCGAAAAAAAAAAAAAAAAATCCTGTCCCTAAAAGTTATAACATTCGAGGCCTGATGTGAACATACCTTGTTGTCAAGGTGGATATTGTGTCTTTTTAAAATAATACAGTGTATAACACTGATAAATAAGAAATTTTCTTATTTATAAGAACATTTATTATAAAGTTATAAAAACTTTATAATTTCAACTGGTCTTCTGTTTTCCATTTCCCTTAATTTGAATTGGAAGAATGGTGTGAAAAGGTTACTGATACAAAAATGTCGTAGATTTGTACAATTTTCAATGATAAACTGTGTATCTGGTAGATTGATTGAAAGATGAAATGTTTGATTGATAAATTTGAATGTTAGTTGATTGGCAGATAAACAGGATTATTATTTGTATGAAGGGTTTTCAGGTGACCAGAAAAATTGGCTTATCTCATGGTTCGCGCTAAAGTAATCTATGCAGATGACCGTGCAATTTTAAAACAATATCTCATGGTTTGTGTAAAAGTACCCGGATGACTGTGCAGTATATTTCCACATCTCATGGTTTGGGGTGCGTGTGAAGCTTAAAAAAGTGAATAGTAATACGCGTTTAAATACGCAAAGGTTAAAGGTCATGTACAGTATTGGTAGCAAAAAGGAAATTGGAAAGAAACACGTTAAATATAGTCTCAAGTTGTTCTCCTTGTATCAAAAGATGTCTGTAAGAGATCATTTGGTATTCCATCTATGATTTCTGGTGAATTTTAGCATAAATATCTGTAAGGAATGCTTGATGACTGCCATCATGCTAGGACCCTTCCACCCCGACGGCTCCCCGCACAGCAATCTTGGGGCTTCGCATAGAGACAGCGTGTGTGCACTGTGTGTAGCTACTCATCATTGGTTTTACATGTGTGTTTACAGTGTATAGCACATGCTGCCTTTGTTGGGATTTTACGTGCCTGTCCCGGCACATAAATTAGTTTTTGCCTCTTATTTGTTTGATATTAAACTTTAGGAGGCGAAATCTTCACAGTGTCTTAGTATTGCTAGTATCTTGCTATTTATCAACAAAAATTGAAGAAATCTGACGAACAGTTTTTGAGGGCTTACCAAAACTTTACATGACCTTTAAGACAATGGATGTATGCGTGCAGCCTTGCAGGATACTTGGGTAAGGACAAAATAATGCTTTTCTACCTGTGTTTTATGTTGAAGTCAATACAAAAACATAAGGACAAGTAATGGTGAAAATCGAGGAACAAGGTTTCATACAATTAATAACAATAATATTGAATAGCTTTTCTTTTGTGGGACACAAGGGTATATGGCACTCGCTTCGAAAATAATTCCCTCATCGTGCCGACTCGTGAAATAATTATGCTCAAAGCTCGTGAGATATACCCTTGTATCCCACTCAAGGCCATTCAATATTATATAAATATTGATTGATTGCTATGAAAATTAGAAATAGAGGCAAAACTATGATATACGACAGAACAGAAGAGGAGATGAGATGAGGACACATAAACAACTAAATCTGTACTAAACATAGACACTGACACAACCTGGCATAGATTCCATTCCAATTTTATTTGTTCATTTTAAGAGAAATTTTTATTCCACATCTTGGAAAATTCATTCATTCATATCTATACAGTAAAACATCAAAATATATTTATAACTGTATGAAAAACTACAGAAATAAGTTTTGTTTACATGATACAATAAATAGATACACTTGTACATGTATACAATGCACATCAACCAAAGCTGAGAATGGTACAGAAAAGTGCGTACATACTACACATTAAGAGTTAAAGATACTTCATGTAATCAATGTTTTAATTTTTTGGTGTAAAATTGAAAGTGGTTCAATTGTGCATAAATCTGTCTTATACTGTTTGGAAAAAATGTATCTGAAAGTTTTAAGCAAATGGTTGTTACTCCTTGTGAAAAAGAAATTAGCCTCATTTGTTTTACCCCGTTTTCAGAGAAAATTTGCAAAAAGACTTGGGGGGAAAAAAGTACCCCCCCAAAAAAAAAAAAAAATAAATAAATAAATAAAAAATAATTTTTAACCCCCTTTTTTTTTCTTTTTTTTTGACGGAGAGAAACATTTCACTACATGTTTGGTTGTATTGGTTATCTTTTATGTCGAAAAACATTTTGAAATGATTTATCATGATAGTCAAATATATGTGTGAGACTATAGTACATTTGATAAACCTGACATTCGAACTCCAAATATATTAATGTAATACTAGGCACTCAGAGAATGAGAGAGGGAGCACATCCACAAATCTACATCATTTAAAATATGGTTTCCTTGCAAGTTAATGGACTATCTGCCCCTTTACGGTTTGCCAAGTCTGCCAAATCTGCAAGCATACATGAGCTTTAATTTGACATTTCAAAAAAATATGGCGTTCCAACTTTTGCTCCGGTGACCACTGCTCTGGGCAGTATTTCATCAAAGATGTATGCTTAGGGTTAACCCTTTCAGGACAGGAATTATTTCAGGGCTAAATTGATCACAGTTTGTTCTTCAAATTGGCAACAGTAATATTTTTCTTTTAGTGCTACATGGTTCAAATAAGGTGTAATGTCTTTGAAAACAATATACATGGTTAGAAATTTGTTGAATAATTGAAAGAAGTTGCCAATTTTGATGAAAACAATGATTTTGAACCTCTTAATGTGCTGCCAATTTAAGGATCTCAAAGCTTATTCTTGTTTTTAAAATTCCTGGCATCTAACGCAATATGGTCATGTAATTAAAATGGACATAATGTGTGCAGAAAATTTTGCTCTTTCTACTCGTGCATCTGGTATATTTTTTAGAGCTCTGAATCAAAAGTTATAGAGCCAAACCACAAAATGTGGTCAATTGTATCGAAAGGGTTAAAGTGGGACCTTGTGATAACTCCTCGGGACCAAGAAAAAGACCTCTTTATATAAAATCCTTGTTATATCACGGCTAAAACACAATAGAATACAAAGAAGAGGGAGCTGTAAATTACCTTGCTAGAATGAGAGTTTGTGATAACGAGCGCTCTTTATAAAAAGCTTCCAATCTAAAAGGGTGGCTTTTAGGTTAGGGTTGGGGTGAAGTTAAAACTAAACCAACAACAACTTGTGTCCGACATACATGTACATGTAGATACAGGCAGGAGTAGGTACAGTGTAGAGGACCTTTTGAAGCTAGGCTACAGCTTGTAGAGTTCAAACCCTGAAATACAATGAGGGTTTGTGCCGGTAAGGCCAACAAAAAAAAGTTGTACCAGAATGTGCCATGGAAAAATTTCCTAATCTAGGTATTGCAGATTAATATTACCACACTTAACAGTTGGAAAGAAGTTTTTCTTTTCTTTCCTAACTTATAAAGATAAAATATTTCAAAGCATAAGAAGAACCCACCACAGTTTAATACTACCATGCATGCTTTTTGGTAATTAAGCAGTCCAATATACCGTGCAGTCATTTTAGTATTAAGGCATGAACACTTTACAAGATCACATTGCATTTGGCCCCAAAGTTTGAAAAGATACAAGCACAGAACACTCACATCGATTGATAACACACAACAGGAAACTCATCGTTCACATTTATCAGTCGTTAAGAAGAAATATTGTTACTAATACTGAACTACATAAAATCATATTGCATTTCTAGCAAAAGCAGGCCAAATTCTTCATTCTTTAACAGCCTATACAATTAAAAAAGAAGTTATTTGAATTTATACTCTTACTGTAGTAACTTTACATTTAGAATATATAAGCATAACAATATGATGATATTGCAATCTTAAATAGGGATAAGATCAAATCAATTTGATATATTTTGTTCTTAAATACAGGCATGTACAGATAAAGATGTAAATGTACATCATATCACATGCATTTATACTAAGGGCTAAGAGTAGCATAATCAGGTTGTACATGTACATGTTTATAGCTCTTTTGACAGAATACAATAATACAATTACATGTAGTTAGTAAACCTCCCCCTTTCTTATGAATGTAATTCCATTTCTTTTACTTTGAACTTCACCACAATACTGAATTTCAAAGAATACCAGTTACACTAATGTTTTGTACTACCTAAAATTTTTGGGATATCAATCTCTTTTAATACATGTCATGTACATGCCCTTTAATATAAGGGCATCAGAACCTAGATATTGTCAAAAATAGACAATATATGTTTCAAACTTCTTTTTAAAGCTTACTCTACTTGGAATACACATTTTGGTATGGTTTAATTTTGAGTGTTACTACACTACGTTTACAAGTGTAATATTCCACAGTATTTTTGTACAAAGGAATGCCTTTCAAATACATACTTTTGGCAACCATCAAACATTTGTTTTGCTAATTTCTTTATTAAGCAAGTTTGATAAAAGTAAAAACATTAAGGACTCATGAGAAATTTGTTTTCTGATCTTTCTTTGTCTCCTATTGCAAAGGCCCCTGCATATTTAAAGAACTTCAAATTAGGAAAACAATAATACTAATACATTGATAAAATCTATAAAGCATTTGATTAATACACCTCTCCTTTTCACACACACATAATAGAAATGTAAATGGCGCATATTTCATTTACACACTATAACATAATAGAAATGAAATATGTGTAGCACAGCTTAATCAAACACATGACCACATTATCCAGTGCATTGCAAGAAATTGCGTATCAAAGTGTATATTATGCATTATGTACAAATACGAACTATAAACTAAACGTTGATGCAAACAATTCATCTCTCAATTACAGGCTGTATTTACACGTACTATCAAAACAAACATAGAAATATATTGCAGTATGCTGTAGACTGGTGAGAACAATTAGAGTTTAAATCAAATTTACAACATGTATGCATTACATGTGCTGCCATTTAATTTGGCAAGGTATGTATATATATATATATATATATATATATATACACTGATTATTTCCTACGTTAGGGGGAATCCTATCAATGCGGTTTATTCCGTCACAATAGAAATTCGACGTTACGGCGAAAGCAACCGTGGGTTAAGGCGAATGATAACAATAGGCTGAGATAAAAGGATTCCCCTAAACGCCGGAATAAGAGTTATATATATATATATATATATATATATTTCAAGAGTTTTATGTTTATATATATATATATATATATATATACATAAAACTCTTGAAATCTGAGAAAGTAGAATGAACATAGTACTTCTACTATAAGAGACCAATCACTTCAAATTGATATATTATACACAATGCAAGCATTGACATCGCCAAAATGAGTTATATTTTTGGTAATAATTAATTGAATAACATTCAACATTCAGCTCTTAGTACTCTACAGGGTTTACAGTCTTTCAAGATGAATTACAATTAACGGGGTTGTCAATTAGAATTCATGAGCAGGTCAGAAAATCATCTACAATGATCGAGTTTGTACAAGAAAAAGTCTGATATGTGGCCTGAAAATAAATTGCTAGGGGCTAGACCGAATCAAGGCTGTTGCCTGAGAACTGGCATCCCTGAATAAAGTCCACACTCGTTTATCCGGCCATGTCAGGACCGGCACCAATCCACATGTGATTAAGCCGTATATGAGGGTTATGCTTAAACATAGCATTTCTATGAAGTTTACTTGTTGCTTGTGTACGACTGTTAGTAACAAACCTGTCTTATATTGCTCAAGTTTTCAGTGAGCTTCGAGCGAATTTGGAGTGATACTTTTGGGAAGAAATGAATAAAAGAACAGTGTACATACATAATGCACATTGCGAGATGGCGTCTGGTTGATAGAGAAATCCGTATCACTTATGGTCAGATAAACAAGGTTGGACTGTAATACACAATAATGTTACAAGCACAGAAAAAATGGCTCGTAGTACATTTAGCTAGAGCTTTTTCAACATTCTTCAATTTCATGACTATAATTTTAACATTTGACATGCACATTAGATGTGTTTCTGCAAAGTACTACATGTATTACAAGAATAATCAATAATGCCCAAATTACCTATTGCATTGTGTTTAATACAGAAAGTGTAACGGGGACATATCGAATACCATGATTTGGGTTAGGCTTGGCAAAGGTTGTATGATATGATTATGCTCCGGCAACAATGACCAAAAGCCATACATAAATCATAACCTAAACCTTAAACCTAACACCCAATTCCAACTCTAATGTTGGTACATGGAGAAGCAATATATCCCATTTCAAATTCCAGCAGTGAACTAAAGCTGTGTTCACATATTAAAGTGCCTTTTCTCAAGACATGCACATTTAATTGATTTTGTCCAAAGACAGTAATTTCACAAGTCCATAAATATGACAATGCATTAAAACACATAGAAAAAAAAGAAACAGACAGGAAAAAGCAGCATCTTCGTAGACGATGAGTTTGGAGAATATAAACATTCCATCTTGTACCATTACTATTATACATGAACTAATGGATATTACCATGAGGGCAAGTCTGAGGTATTTGATCAGATTGCGTCCCATAAGTATCAATGAATACTGCACATCATTAACATAAAAGTGCATAATATTTCTTGATGTTTTGTCTGATCCAAGCTAAAAGTAGGGCTATCAATTTATTACAATCATCAAGTATACAAAAAATCTATAATGTAGTTGGGAACGTATGGGACAAAATACCTTGGTCCAGCCCATTACTATGATATACACTCTGTTCTTGTGTCCCTATTTCAGGAGAACTGCAGCTCTTTCAAGGCCCCTTTTTATACCATATAAGATAATTAAACCTTTACGATATATTTCAATTCTATTTCATTGGCACGTTGCCGTTCAGCCAAATCTTGAACTTTCAGAACCTTTCAGAACATTTCAGAATCTTTCACAACTATTCAGAACCTTTGAAGCAGGGCAGCACTCTGTATGTCGCTAACTTCTGGGCTTTGAAAAAAGGCAGCGCAGATGGAAACTGGTCATACTTGAGTGATAAGACATCTGAAATGACCTTAAAACAGCTCAGCTTGTACGCAAGATGTTTGCTACTTCTTTCAAGATTCATTAGACAACTCAAACCTGTTGAAATGTCCAATATACCAACCATCAAAGGGGACTTGATTTATGAATCGCCCATAAGCACACTTCAGTAAGTTTCACTTTTCTTTGTTCCTACATGTAAACAAGTACACAGGACTCGTAGGATAAAAGTTCTACTATTGCTTCTAGAGCAGCTGCATAGAAGCTATGAAAAGCTTCAGTAAATTCTCTTTTGTTTACAACAAACAAGATGGAGATTGATGATGATGATGATGCAGCTGCCATCTTTTAACAAACCCATGGTTATCAACCATGGAGGATGTTGTTGCTGGGATGACATGAGCCTCATACTTCGATGTCAAAGGTCAGATGAGGCTGCAGAAAGAGAGAAAAAAATATAATGGAATACAGTCAACATCTCAAGAACCTAGTGCACAGAGTGACAGACAGAAATAGAGACAGAGAAAGAAAAGAGAGAGAGGGAGAGAGATAGAGAGACAGAGAAGAACAAGATGCTAGTGAGCCTGTGTAACAATATATCAAAGAGAAGAGAAAATAAAATTATGTTCTATACAACTAAACTCATGAATGGGACAAGTTAAAAGCAATTGTAAGAAACAGCAGAAGGATAGAGTATTAGAGGAATTTAATAGTAAGCATAAAAAACACAACAGCTCAAAAGTAACAATTAGCAATTATGCAAGTTTGACAGGTGGAAGAAAGAGGAAGAGACAGAAAGGGAGATAGAAGGAAAGTAGGACAAAAATCTTACACTATTTTTGCTGAATTTGAGTAGGAATTCATCATCTGAGTCTGATTCAAGGTGGCTCTCATCTAGTAACATGGATTTCATCTCCAGCTTGTTTCTCCTGGAAGATTTCTTCTTCTCCTTACTCCCGGATGAATTATCATCTTCATGGCCAACCTGTTGCTTAGCAAATGTCACAAACACCTACAAAACAAGAAAGAATCGTGATTGAGATAATTTTCACATGATGCTTAAATTAGTGTGTCAGTTTATAGTTCACAATCATTTCTTTAATATAATAATGAGTATTTCACATATGTATTTTTGAATATAAAACTCAAGGCAATACAATCCAATAAGTTCATTGGTGCACTCAAGAGAGCTTTGTTCTGAAAATAACACACGCAAAGTTTCACTACCTTTGTAGCTTTGTAAAAATTAGATATTCTGATATATTATCAAACAGATTGTTAAACAGGACTGGTACAATATGTCAAAAAGCTTTTCATTCGGGTTGGAGGGACTCCAAGCATTTTCACACATTCAAAACAAAACAAAAATATCACTATTTTTCTAAATGTTTTATATCATAGCACGTGCAACTCCTGCAGATCTTTGTGCCATCTTTAACCAATACTCATGATTGAAATACTTACGTCATCTAGCGTTGTTTGACTGACGGAGTAATCCTTGATGTTCAGTAAGGCTCTCATATCTTCTATTTGGGTGAAGATAGCAGCTAGATCTATGTGCTCTAACTTCACACTGTATTGCACCATATTGAAATGTTCCTCCTAAAAAAAAAAAGTAAGAATACTAAAAGTTATAATTCACTTTCTATAGAGTTAAATATTCAAGAATATGTATAGACGACTTTCATTCAGTATGCACTATATGCTAGATAATTACAGATTAACAACAATTTTGAGAGAACATATTCAGAATGGTTGATCATTGCATTCATATTTTTTCTCTTGACCGTAGACATCTTTATGGAGTGTGTTGTTTAGACCGCCAAATTTTACAGAGAGTACATAGATTTTCCTGACAATAATGGATCAAAAATCACAATATAGAATACAACAGGCTCTAAATGAGTCTGGATGATAAAACTAGTCCATAATCATATCAGGGAGATAGCCCAGGGGGGTGATTCACTAACAGCTAAAATTAATCCCAAATAAGAAAAAATCAATTTTAGGAACAATATCCATCCTAAGAGCGATATCGCTTTTAGTAACTGATTCACTAAGGTATTTGGGATTGATTCCAGCCTCTGAATTGATTTTAAGGTTGGGAGTGATCCGGATCGCTCCTAACAATCACAAACGGTCACTCCACTGCATGCCCGCCCGCGCCCCAACCTGGGCGCGGCTACGCTGTGCCTGCCTGCACGCCCATTGCCCTAGCCATAGGCCCTAGCCCTGTGTATGTCCAGTCGATGCGTGCGCGCAATTAATGCAGTAGCTAGGTAACGCGCACTAGCTACGCGCTAAGTAGAGAATTAGGTCGGGTGACTGAGGGGCGGTGACTGAAATTTGAGTACGTTGATTGGTTGGAATGAATGCGCTCGTAAATATTCATTTGCGCTCATATATATTCATGATAAAATTGATTCCATCCTAAAAGTGATTTAGTGAATCAGTAAGGTGGAATTAATTTTAAGCTGGGAATGAAATCAATCCCGAAAATTGATTTTAGGAATGATATCGATCCCAGTTAGTGAATCACCCCCCAGATCATATTGCATAAGAATTCATCCAGTATTAATTAGGACTGGAAAGGAGAAAAAAAAAAAAAAAAGATTGACAGACTGAGAGAAATAGAGAGAAAGGGTGGGATCAGGGAGAGAGAAAATTTGTTTTATTGATATACAGGCAAAAAGCAAGAGAAAGACAAATATAGAGAAAAAGATAGATGGACAGGGAGATACAGAGAGACAGAGAGAGGGATAAAGTGAAAAAGAAGATAGAGAGATAAAAGAAGTAGAGAGAGAGAAAGCAAAAAGAAAGATAGAGAGATAAAACAATAGAAAAATGGAGAGAAAGAGAGTGAAAGTGTAATTAAAACTAATTGTACCTTGAGTTCTGAATGTGGGAAGGTATGGCTAAACCACCTCGTAACAGGTTTGAGATTAGGCATCTGCCCTTCCACCTTCAGAGTCACCGTGTACCCGTCGCCATAGCGATTCTTGAGATGTTGGGCGGAGCCAAGGCACTTGAATTTACCGTTGACCATGATGGCCAGGCGGCCGCAGAGTACCTCGCACTCCTCCATGCTGTGCGAGGTCAAGATGACTGACCTTTGACCTTCCCTAATGATGGAGAGGAGGCAATCCCAGAGGAAACGGCGTGAATGGGGGTCCATCCCTGTTGTAGGTTCATCCTGCATAAGTAAAAGTGATAAATGGCTCTGATAACATTCCTAGAAAAGAAGTGTGAAATTCGAGAGATGCATTCATTTCTCTGAGAAAATGTTAGGAGAAATATTAAAAGAGTAGAAAATTTTATTGAAATGATAAGAGATAATTGGATAAGACTATTAATGGATTTCTTGTGCATACATGTCCATCTTTCTTCTGATCTTTGTAACTTGGGCCATTTCTGTTAACAACAAAACACGGATAAAACACTTTCAATCCATATCCTACATGTATTATATCTGCTATTATGAAGTGTTCCGTTATTCAGTGGTCCAGAGGCTTTGTGGAGCAAATTATTCAGCACTATGTCGTTACAAGTAAAAGGCGCTAAACCACATAATATGTCAATTGCATAGAATTTATCATTGTTTTGTCCTTGTATTGAGGTTTTGGTACCAACTTCCGGTTCCCGTATTGATCATAACCTTAACTCCTTGATCACAACATTCAAAACTTTTTAAGTCTGGCTATCTTACCATGAATACAATCTTTGGATTGCCAAGGAGAGCGATGGCAGTAGATAGCTTCCTCTTGTTACCTCCGCTGTACGTCCCCACCGGTCTGTCTGCGTATTGCATCAAAGCCATCTTACGTAATGCCCATGTTACAACCTGAATTTTAAAAATTGAGAAATAAAGACAAGATTTACAAAAAGGCAATAAAAAAGTTCCTCTAACGCATCTCATGATGTACAGATATATGTTATGTTCTCCAGTCACAACTGTTACTGAATTTGCGATATCTTTATTCAATGGTAATATAGGGTAGATATATTTCTTGTATGGTGCAAACATTACAAATAGGATATAACTAATAAATAGTCTTATATCTAAATATATTCTATATATCCTGATATATTTTCATACTTACTATTGTATATCATTATAACATATTTCAATTCACCTGTTTTCCTTTTTTCTGTTCAGATGTTCTCTGGCAGTGAGTTATTCAAATCCATAACTATTGTCACACATAATCATTACCATCATCATCATCACGAAATATAATATGATTGTAAACATAATGAACTTCACCAGTTTTTCATCTTTCTGGACTCATTTAATCCTTGCATACAATAGTAAATGTTCTCGGGCAAAATGTAAATCCATAATCATGATCATAAATATCATAATGCTTACATTGTAAATATTTTGAAATTCACCTGTTTTTCATCTTTCTGCTGTACCCCTTTAATCCTTGCATAGAAGAGCAGATGTTCTCTGGCAGTGAGTTCATCAAACAATGCATCAAACTGAGGACAATATCCTATACATTTATAAGCTTTCATCTTCTTCTTGAATATACTGTAGAAGAAAACAGAGTAACAAATAAACAGAATATACATGATAATAGAGTCAGATGCATCATTCATAGCAATAATGAAAAACAAATTGTTTTAAGGCAGGTTTTTACATGAAGGTAAAATAATGTTATACTGAGGATAAAGCCTAGCTATTGCATATATTACATACATATTTCATAACTGACTATTTAACTGGCTATCCCTCTCAAATGAAAATAATCAAAATTGCAAATATTCAAAACGATATTTACAATTATATTCACATTTTTTTTCCATTAAGTTTTATCAGCTACATATATAATTAATATGGAAAAATGGAGAGAATGGGGTGTAATATCAACCCTTTTCTCAAATCATTTCAAATTCATTCAGTTTTATTGTTTCTGTCATCTTTCAGAGAGAGAAATATGATACTGTATAATAAATCATCCATGCACATTTTATACAGAGGTATACTTTTTTGTTTTCCATTATGATTCAGCGACAGATACTGATCTACACATAAGTTTTTCATTGCCATGGAATAAAAGAATGATCAGATTATGACGCACATTCAGAAAGACAGAAAAGTTCATACAATTTAACTGCTTTGATAACTACCACCATTACCTTTGACACACATACATTCTAATTTTAAATTTAGTGTACAGAGCATGATTGGTTAAGAGTGAGCATTTTGTCCATCCGTGACACAAAATATATTTTATCAGAAAATCAATTCAAAGACTATCACTGCCATGAAATACATCGAAAGTTAATGGAAATTTGGTTCTTCAAAGGGTTTCAAGGTGCCAGAGTTCTTGCAACAAACTATTTTAAAGCAGGGGTGTTGTCAAAAAATGCTTTTGGCAAAATTTCCGTCTGTGATGCACATATTTCATCTCTTATGGAACCTAAAGCTTGTTTTGAATTTCCAAATGTCTGATAGGGAAGCCAATTTATTTGACTAACATTTGCAAGTGAAAGTATTAGACAAGATCAGGTTATTGTGAAGTCAACACAAAATTTCTATCTCCCACTCTAAGAAATGGAGCATTTTATTGATTCTCATTTAAGCAAGTAACCATGACAACCAAATTTTATCATTTCTCAGTACACCTAGTGATACCCTCAAAAATATATCCTAAAGCGATCCATCACATCGAATCACTTATTTTTACAGGCCTCCCAACTTGGAAAATTTTGAAATATCCGTCTGTGACTCGAACTGATCACACTCTACACCCGACTTCAATGAAAATTTTATTAGTAAGCAGAGATTAAAACATATGCACAGAATTCAAGAGAATAGACGTATAACCAGGAAAGAAAGAGGGATAACTCACCTATCTTTGTTGATATATGCATCTCCTCCTGTGATGCCTAAATCACCACATAGCATTTTAAATGTGGTCGTCTTCCCAGCACCGTTCACTCCTAGTAGACCAAAACACTGGGGAAACAAGAGAAAAGAAGAATATAGTTGATAATCTTTTGAGGAAAGATCTCTCAAGGAGCATCTACATATTTGTACAGAACATTGTGTCAGCTTTCAAAATTGAATGCTGATTTTCTCAACTACATGTATTTTGATGACATATACTTTTCAATCAAATACACAAATCACATAGGCAGATGCGAGTTGGTCTGGTGATACTGTCAGCGGTATATGATCAGCTCTTCGTCTTCGCCTACAAACTGATTGATCAGACCCCGGTTCGAAACTGATAAATATGACAAATATTGGCTATTATAATGGTGAATTCATAATAATGATTCCTACCTCTCCTTCAGGTACTCCTAAGCAAAGACCATCCACTGCTAGATGTCTCCCTAACCTTCTCGTTTTATAAATCTGCAGCAAAGAAATGGGACAGAATACTCCATTAAATACACATACATGTATCATCATGAAATAAGTATTGATTTTTATGTGATAGATTACATGAATACTTGAAATATCAATAGTGGTAAGATATAAAACATTTGTAAAGTGTCCTGTAATTAAACTACAAGTAAATGTGTTCTGAGGAAGAGAGGGAATTAAAATTAAATATTGAACTATTTCAGGCATAAGCTGAAGAAAAAGAAAACCCACAGAACTGCCCCATATACAGAACAGAGAAGGAAAAAAAAATGACTAATTCTAACCTAAACCTCTTGATGGAAAGTCAGACAAATGAACCAGAGACATATGACCCCCTCCCCCCCAAAAAAAACCCAACAACAAAACAAAAAAACAAAAACAGACAAAACCACTCAATATGATCATTATTAAAGTGAACATGTATGTTCCTTTTGGGGATCACTATACAATGACAACAAAGCAATTTTCCTCAATAATTTGTATGGTCAGCACACTAGAAACTGTTATCAAAATGTCCTATTGTACTGAAGTGCATTACACTACAATGCTCCTGCAAATGTACTCCATGAAATGCTTTACCTTTGTTAGATTCTCAATTCTGAGTAAATCCTGAGAAGCTTCTCCTACCAAGACCCTCTGCCTCTCTCTCAAAACATCTTCATCTTCACTGAATAGAAGGCTCTTGTCAACCTTCTTCCTTCTAAAACATGGCAGTATCTCTCTGAAAGCAAGAAAATAACATATGCAAACATACATTAAAATCAAATCTATCTTAAGAAAATCTCCATGTAACATATACATACATGTACTACTAAAAACTTCCTTAAATTCACGTTTCTGAAGGGAGTAATAAAAATAATTCTATCACGCCTTTTAACAGAGGTATCTTTTTTTTTTAATTTAAAGACTGGATTTTTAAGATGCAAAAAAAATATTTTGATGCTCTGGATTTTTCATACAGTAACTGTATTTATCGAAATTGAAGTATTTCTTACATTGTTCTGATGATATATCCATATTCACAAAGAACAGTGAATGCAAATGCTAGAACGCCCTCTAGGACCATAACAAAGAACATCCTGTTGAGCATGTCCCATCTGAATGGGGATTGCACCTCGTCAACAGCACCTGTGATAAACAAGAATAATAATTATGATGAATCAATATTTTCTCTTGAACTATGATGTACATTTACATGTATAGAGTCTGGAGTACTTAGTGAATCCCATACCACGGGCCCGTTGCACAAAACTTGTGTTTAATTGCAACTCCCAAAAATCAAACGCAAGTCCTGAATGCGCACTTCTGGTTGGCTGAAAATAAAGTTGCGTTTGATTTTCCTGATTTGCGTTTAAACGCAAGTTTTGTGCACCGGGCCCCAGATGAGTTTATTTACGACAGACTTGGTAAAGGTCGATCTCCAAGACACTAATTTTATATCTAAACCTACTTTGTTACCACTGTACAGTATTCTATATCAATAATTAATTTCTAGATCATTCATTCATTTATTTCCATCAATAGTTTAAAAATACATACAAATACAAGTCAGTACAAAATAGAAAATTACAAGACAGAGGAAACAGCGAGAAAAGCAAGGAGCTTTATAAAAAGCTGCCACCTTTAGTGTATACATGAATACATAAAATGGGCATATTGGATGGATATATGTAGATATAATAATCATTTAATGATAATAATGATAATAATAATTTATTGTTATTGTAAATTCATATTTACCGTGTACGCCTTTTCTATTTCATTGAACGTAATGTAATGTCAATTCAGGGCCCCGTTTCATAAAACTTGTTATCAGTAACAACTGCTACAACTGCTACATTTCTATGACAAAATTGGTCTCAGCCAATCAGATGCAAGGGTTTCAGTAGCTTATAAGTTATTGCAAATTGTTACTGATAACAAGCTTTATCAAACAGGGCCCAGGATATTGCAGGATAATAACAACAGAGCAATAGTCACTGGAGCATATGTGTCATAAAACCCTCTATCCATGCAACTGATGTATGATGGGGGGACCTAAAGCTATGCACTTTGTTTCCAGCTTGCTAAAAAGTCATTTTATTCAGGGGTTTATGCGAATTTCTTTAAATATCTTGGTTCTACATATTCTGAAGTTAGATCGCTGAGAAAATTACAAAGACGAATGTCAATAACATTCAATTGTCAAGACGATGTTGATGCCCATGTCAAATTTTGTTCACAATATGAAAGGGTCCTAAAGCTGCGCACATGTAATAAATGAATGCAAATCTTGATTTTGAAGCTGACTGAATTGGATGTAAATTTCACCCCAATTTCCAAAGAGTGATAATAATCACAAAAATAAGAGGAAATTATTAATTCTTTTTGGCGAACATAAATGATATTCTCGTTGCTTAGTCACAGCAGAAATTTGGCGCATTGAACGCGTCGCATTGCACGTATTTGCAGGGTGCGTAGCTTTAGCACCTGTGCAGATTTAGGACCCCTTGCCATACAATATATCATTTGTTCTTACCGATCTTGGTGTAATATTCATTCATGTAGTCATTGTAAGCAAGGTCCATAAGGCCACGTCCCAGGCAGTAGTTGGGAAAGATAAGATACACAGTGTACATCGTGTCATACACCTTCTTCAAGAGCTGTAAGGTATAAAAAAATAAATAAACATATTCATTGATAACTTCACCAGTATGGAAAGACTACATATTCATATGAAGCACAAATTTTTTTCATTATTACTATTCTTCCTGAAGTAGTTACTATTCCAAAACCACAAATACTGTTTCTTTATAAAAAAAAATATTTCCTTTGCATACTACAATCATTTTTTTCATTTAAAGTATTCTTTTAGTCATTTCTTTCAGTGAAATCAAATCATGGCATCCAAAGGTGGGGTACATCGGGAACACCCCCCTCCCCCCCACCACTTTTTTTTTTTTGAGAGGGGGATCTGAATCATGACAATGCATTACAATGGCTATTTTTGAACACCCTTTTAAGAACCTGTTGACACTCTTGACCACAAAAACATGGACTTCTCTGGCAACTGTTGTATATTTCTTTATCCAAGAGGATCTGAAATCTTGTACTATGAAATAAACACCTACCTCATCATCCAGATTGAAGAGTTCCACCAGGAAACTTCCACAGATGGTAGTGATACCAATGAAGAGATTGACGACAATAAGACACACGTAAGCAAGGCTGGACTCCTTGAAGAAGAAGGAGGCTGGGTACATCATTGGTGTGATGGAGAAACTAGATAAAACAAAACAAAGAGGCAAAGATAGAATGAAAATATGATTAAACATGTAGCTTTGCCAAACTGCTTCTCTTTACACATTCAATCAATAATTCTTTCTGTATATTATAAAAACTAAAACAATTAACAAGATCTGATAAATACACTTCAGTAAATAACACACACATGGTATAAGGGATGATAGTTGCTCTTGTGGTCACCCATCTGGTACTTTGATAAACAAAACCAGTTACACATCCCAGTAGCATTTTTGGGATGGTGGCTTTAAGTTGGTCCAATATGAAATAATCCTATTAGACTGACTGATATCCGCAAAAAAAAAAAAAAATCCTACTCAAAGAAACACTGTGGAGGCTTACTTACCCATAGAGCAAGAACAGAATGATGACAGCTGGAAGGTTGGTAGCTGAGGAGTAAGCTGGGATATCAAAGGCCTTGAGGATTGTAACACAGCAAGCTGCAGGTACCATGTAATTCATCTGAGAGTAGAGAAATAATACATTACTTTACCTAGCTCTTTGTATTCTCACAATTAAAATGTCAGTATAACATGATGTAATGCAAACTGATCTCACCAAAATAAATGTAAATACATACATGTACATGTATATAAACAAAAATACATATATGAATGGAGAGTGAGTGAGAGAGAGAGAAAGAGACACACATAGATAAATAGATACATATTTAATATAGATAGATAAATACAATGTAGATACATATTTAATATAGATAGATAAATAGATACATTTGCAGATAGATAGAGAAAGAAAGAGTGTGCATGAGACAGAAAGAAAGAGAACAAGATAGATATGAATAGATATCTGGATATAAAAAACATCACAGAAAATATTAGCAGTCACACTCCCAAAGTGGAAAAGCATTCACCTGTTATATTTTCCATTATTAAACAGGCATTTTATTTACATTTTTTACTTGTCAATCCCTTTTCCAGATTTCATGACTCTTAGCAACTTCATCAAAGATACAGAGAGGTTGACGGAAATGAACAGAACTTACCATGTCCCAGAAGAAGTTAGACAGCCAGTAGACAAGAGGGTTGACTCCGCTGACAAACTGGAGATGCTTTGCCTTGGAGGACCTCTCTGCCACCACAAAGACCACAAAGCTAGCAGGTACAAAGGACATGGCGACGATGATGAACATGGCAATAAGGGCTTGAGATGTCTCCTGCAGACTGAAGAACAAAGAAGTCAAAAGGTGAGCAGAATTTATGTTTATCTCATTGTTGTGTTTCATATCACATACAACACTATATCTCATCACACTTTATACAGAGTGCTGAGGAAAGTATTACCATGGCTTTAGCCAAACTGCCATGAAAAGACACGGTCAGGTATACATTTACTACACCCTGTAGATGTAATATCTTTTTGTGATTAAAAAGAAAGGGGAACTCTCACTTCACCATCATAATCATCACCATCATCACTTTAATCCATATAATCAATAATGACTTCATTAATAACTAGCATAATGTTGATGACGTGATACTCGTAAAACCTCTTAAAGGTCATCCGATCACATTGTGAAAGAAAATATCTAGAAGATACCGGGAATGGTTACATAACAATAACAGCGTATTGTAAGGTTCTGGAATAATCAAAACAAGAATACATTATCTTAATCTCGCTGAAAATCACAAATGGCTAAAAGCACCAAACACACACCTATAGCATCAAAATTCAGTCCAAAGTTCTAAACAATCTAGAGTCACATTTGGAATATGAAGCCATTTCTACGGCAATCCTTTGCATATATGACATTGCTAATATTATAATAATAGTCTCCCGCATGGTAGGAATAAAAAGAATGAGCCAGAATTCAACCTTCTCGTTAAACAAAATGGAAGACTTACGTGTAATCGTCTAGCATGGTGGAGCTTGTCTTGTTCATAGGCTGGTTCATGACAGTGATACCATACGCGGAGGGGTTGCCATGGATACTTGGGTGTAGGTTTGCTCTTAAGATAGCATTGTTCATCACATTCAAGTAGGTAGGTAGACTGTGAAAGCCTTTGTGATTGTGCCATGTCTGAAAGACAAATAACAAATGGGAAATGGGAAATGTAATTAACATAAAATCTTGTTCAACCATCTACTCCTTAAAGCTACACTCCAACGAAAGATAATACAATCATACATGCCCACGCTTTAAACTAGTTTTTACTATTTGTACCCACACCTGCAATTGCACTGCACCCACTTGATCACTCAGTTTTACCATGAGTGTTATGTCGCCTAATCTTTTTTACGAGGCCGCTATCCATTTCCAGCCTTACCGCTCACGATGGCGGTCTCCTGTGTTCTAAATTACCTCTCTAGTTTATTGGAGAAAAAATATTTACATACATGTAGGTCTATTATATTCCTTATTCTTGTTTGTATGCTTTGTATTGTTTATTGTATACTATCAAAAAAAATTATTTCATTGTATTTCTTATTAGAATGCAGAAATAAAAGCAAACACACAAACAAACTGAAATTCTCGTTTATCAATTAATGCACTGGAGGCAATCTCATTTTCATAAAGCGTGCATTTCAAATGACAAATTACGAATGAGAAATGTGATTCATCAATCAATCCATTGGTGATGACCTAATTTACATTTAGCTTTAATTTCTAATGTGTACTATCTTGAGATACCTCAGGCTTAGTAATCAATTGTGAAGGGCTCATTCTGAAGCATTTCATGATAAGAAGATAGAGCTATATATATTCTTTTAATGAATACTGACAGTTTTAAAGCTGAAGAGCATCAAATAGTTGAAAATATGATATTCAGATCACAGACCAAATTCACAAAATTTGGTTTGTTGACATCTCAGAAGCAATCTAATCCATGCACACTCGGTGAACGTATCACATGTCTCGACGGAGGCCAATTTGAGGACTTACCATCGCAGCATTGCGCACAGCTATCTTCTTGTAGATGGTCGGTACATCGTCATTGTATTTCGGTGGAACAAAGTTTCTGACATTGCCAAAGGAAAGAGCTCCATATCTGCAAAACCAAGGAAACAAAAAATGACAACGATAAGTCTAATCGTACGAGTATAACTGAATGAATGCTCAAGTGATAATTGCTAAGCCGTAAATTTCTTATACCAGTCAAACCTTTAACTTCAACCACTGAACCATCACTATACATAACCCTAACCCTATCCCTACCCTAAAACCCATCTTGCAATCCTAAACCAATATGTTAGATGAAATAAGGCCCAGAGCAAATATGCACTCAAGAAAATCATCAGTTTTCGACATGTGAATTTCGCGAAAAGTTCTGGTTTTACAACAGATCGCCCCCTCTCACCTGTGGAGCCTGAACTTGTTAGTTGTATAGAGAAGGTATTCAGACAGGTTCCGCCCGCTGACGTCCAGCAGCTTGTCACTCGTAATGACCTCCAGGGTCGCGGGGTCAGGGGTGCCAACGTTCTTGGGGCACTGGAAGTTCTTACGATCCTCCGAGCATGAACACTTCACCTCCTTGATGTGGGTGCCTCCATGAGCTTCTGTATCATGGCAAGAAAGAAAGATTTAAGTGGATACACTATTCATTAAAGTGAATATTCATTGATATCATGAATATTAATGAATATTTATTAATTCAATGAATATTCATTTAACAGTCGTTGAATCAGAGGAAGAAGAGCCCAAATCCATCAAAATTATTTTTTTAATTATCAAGAAAAAAAACTCAATATCTTACAAATTTTAATAGAGATGATATTTTCACCTTCATGTATCAAAAAATGTATGTTTTTAGTTCTCTGAATATGAAAACATTTTGCCTCATAAACTTACCTCAAAACATTAAAGCTCACAGACAGTCTCGGTAGTAAAAAAAATACTGGCAAGAAACTTATCTAAGATAGTCACATACTATTCTCCTTCTATCATAAGACACATGTACGAGATTATTTTAACATTCCATTCACGATTTCGAACAAATTTTAGTGTAAATATCTGTATGAAACGCTTGGTAACGGCTTTTCACTGCCTCATGCTAAGACTATATCCACCCGAAGGTTCCCCGCACAATAAACCCAGCGCTTCGCACTGTGTGTAGCGGCAGCAGTGTATTCTATAACACACGGCAATCCCCATGTGCGTAATGTGTGTGGCCGTTGTTTGAATTTACATCCCCTCTTTTTTGGGCCAGGGATTTTTATTACTTTTCACCTTTCATTCGATAAATACTTCACTTGAGGAGGAAAAAACTTCACAGGATCTTAGTTATGTTAGTACCCTGCTATTTATTAAGTAAAATCAAAGAAATCTCACGAAAAGTTTTTGAGAGCTTCCCAAAACTATCTCTTACCTTTAATTTCTTTCTTATGAACTAAAGAATCACAGGAGACTTTAATATATTTCATAGAATCTTAGCATTCATTCCTGTAATGTATTTTGATTTTGTAAATTGATATCACAAGGAATTCTAATACTAAATGGGGCAAATATTAGCACATACGTTTGGATGTAACTTTGAATGCAAGAAACTATGTTTTTTTTCTTAAGGCACATAAAACACTATTTCATTATTTAAAATGTTTAATAAACAGTTGTACTTACAAATTTTGTAATTTTTCAAAGACTACAGTATCAATTCCCCATAAATGCATGAAAATTTAATACATGTAGATACCTGTATAAGGTGTGAACCAATGAACTTGTCATAAATTTTGTGAGGAAATTGTGTGGTGTGCGAACTGAAAAGTGCTTCAATCAATATCTATATAATATTTAATCTATAATGTACTGTGCTTCCTTTTAACCCATCTATGCCTATCTATGCATAAATTATATAATATTGACTGGCCTTGAGGGGGATATCAGAATATGTTGCCCGCAACAGAATCATATTGCCCCGAGTCGAAGACGAGGGCAATATGGTTCTTTTAAGGGCAACATTTTCGATATTCCCCGAAAGTAGAGCCAGTCAATATTATTATTATTACCTATATCATGTAGATCTATGCCTATCTTATAGCAATTACAAACAAGTCTGTTTGCCTGTCAGTCCCTCTAATTTCAGGTTATTCATGCAGGTATGTAATCTGGGCCAAGCCATTGTGACGTAAATTGTTACCACGCGTATCCATTGTTTAAGCCTACACTTTAACGCGTACACAATACTGCACGTATGCACTTTAATAAAAGCGCACTGACAAGAAAAGGTGGATGTTAATCGGGCTCAATGTTGACCGCACTTTTTGTACACAAAGTGAAAGGTGAAACCCGGAAGAGGGAAAATATCAGGGAATGATGACCGCTCAGAACTAGGTCGTTCGCGGACTGCGCAAAACATGAATTTTAAATGCACCGTAAAACTACCCCATATAGGTAATAATGTACAATGATACACATATATCATAATTATTCACAAAGTCCATGGCATAATCAGGACACAACTATAATTAATGAACGGATCATCATTAGCTTTCTTCGAAGCTCGATGGCAATGTCCAATTTTTTGTGAATCATACATAATATTACATACCTTGAGTATTTAATTTGTGATAAATGAGTAATAGTACTACAATATAACTGGTTCACTCGCCTTTGGCAGGCAGATTAACAGTACAGCATATATTGCATTCAGTGTGTAAAATTTATCAACATGTGGGCCATGGATTTGATATTTGGATAAGAGTATGAAAGAGAAAAGAATCCCATGGCAAATTAGACACACTGTTTTGCAGATACATTTAGCATCTAAAGTTAATGTACATGTAGTAGTTGAGCTAAACTACAAAGCATAGTATGACAGTCTATCCAACTCACTGCACTGTACTTGATGTCAAATAGCAATAAAAAAATATAATTTTAACATAAAATGATTTCTCTTGAACTTAAGCAATAAGAGAAAACAGAAAATACAATATCATATTGTATGAAGTAATACAATGTAGCTTGTGGTAGAATCATTTGAAATTATGGCTATATGCTGTGACTGTTGCAGACCAATTCATATTTTCAAATTTAAGATTGTAGGCATATTTTGAAATTCATGAGAGTGAAATTTTTGATGGAACTATTTTCTGGAAGATTTCCACGATGTACTGAACTATTAAAACACCGATGGATGCCAAGACAGTACAAAATAATGAATAGTTTTGAGCGAGTCCAAGATATATTGCCATTTGGGGTCTCATACCATACTATAGTATTGAGGAGTTACTTTAAGCACACAAATTGACATCAAATTATGTGTCATTTCGCTTCATATTTGGTGTGATCCAAGTAGGGCTTTAAACCTAATACAATGATCAGATATAGGCCTGCTAAAATCTTAAATGTAGACAGGAATGTATGGGATAGAATAGCTTGGACTCACCCTTTTATAAATGATTTCTTTTAAAGAAAGAAGCTGGAAAGCTCAGAAGATTTATTTTTACTGAAGGTTGAGTTCCGGTGAAGGTGAAAAATATTTTATAAGCTTCCTCAGCCATTTTTATGTTAGTGTGTGAGAATATCATAGTAGAAATGTCTCCTGAAAAGGATTGCTCCCAAAATACCCTCATTATTTGTAATATGACAAGAAATACATGTAGATGAAAAGTTTGGACAAAAATCTCTTGCCATGTGTGTGTAGTCCCATATACACATCTCCGTGTGCAGTGCACGTGACTTTCAGCATGACTGAGTAAACTTCTCATCATTTTGACGATTCCAAAACCTCACAGCATACTATCTGCTACATAATCAACCTTTCCCAATCGTTTCCAGACAGGTTTTTTCCACAATGTAATTGTATGACCAGGGTCCTGTTTGATCAAACTTATTATCAATAACAACTGCCACAGATCCCAGACAAACGTGCTCTAAGCCAAACTAAATTCACTGATTTCAAGAAGCTTGTAATAATTATTGTAACATTTGTATTGATAACAAGTTTTATTAAACAGGGCCCAGAACTCAACTTTATCTTTAAATTGTATCAAACATTACCTATAAAAAGAATATTGGTGTCTTTAGTACTTTAAAGTAATACACAAGTATTTGTGCAGCACTTCAAACAAACAAAAAACTTTTTTCAGAAAACCACACAGTGCAGAAAGAGAAATACATTCAAGTACACTCCCCCTAGCACATCAAACTCTAAAGATCTTATGCCACTCAAAATAGGTATGATATTTTTTGAAGGCAAAGCATGTAATGCATGGGAGCCAACATTTATGAATAACTACCCAAAAGCAGTCCCACCTTGTAAATATGTCCGTGATATGCTCTCCAAATATAAATTTTAATATCACACATATATATTCGCAAATACATGTATTTAAAAAATGTGGATGCTATAGAAAGCATGATAAAGTTTGCAAGTGAGTATTTTTTTCAAATGATATATAGTTTGAGGAAAGTTGCTTCCAATTTATTTTGGCTGGTTTAAGTATATATATATATATATATATATATACATGTATAGAGAGAGAGAGAGAGAGAGAGAGAGAGAGAGACTAGAAATGCTATATAATGTCATAGTAACAGCTACAATGTATGTTTAATAGCATGAGGTAAATCCAGTTTTATTGATAGTGTAAAGGATTGGTTAACACAGGGAAAAAATGATGAATAAATAAATTTTGGTGCTCTGACAATGATTATCACAAACAATTATACAATTCAAAAGACAATTAGTAAAAAAAAATTTTTTTTTAAATCAACAGTTATTCTCTAAACACTTCAAAAAGCACTGTAATGAAACGGTTTCCTTTCTTTCCATATTCAACAAAGATTGTTCATGTTTTTCTTGAAACCCTGCCAATCTATTTCAATCCTTACATACATGTATGGACAAAATTTGGGATAACCCTTACCGCGTTAACCTATTACCTACGGGAATCAGGTGGATACTGTATTAAGCCTATGGGAATGAGAGAATTCGGTAGTCAATGGATTAAACCAAAGAATAGAAAGTATGGTGCAGCGTTCATTAGAGAGAAAGATTGCAAAAGCAGGTGACACGATCAATGTGACTTAAAGACATCAAAGTGTACTTACTGTCATCATCTACAAGTAGATAAAGCAAAGGAGATGCAAAATCAAAAACAAAATAATCTAATGATGGTTACTCGCATTCTTACCAGGGACATTCCGTACATTAACACAACATACAAAGTTATGGAGGAGGGGAGAGGAAGGGGACAGAGGAGAGAGGGGGAGAGAGGAAAGAGGAGAGAGGAGGAGAGAGGAAGAGAGGAGAGGAGAGGGGACTGGAGACAGGAGAGGGGAGTGGCAAGGGGAGGAATAGGAGGAGGGAGGAGGAGGGGAGAGGGGAGAGGGGAGAGGGGAGTGTAAGGGGAGGGGAAGGGGAGTGGAAGGGGAGGGGAAGGTAGGAGGGGGAATGGGGGAGAGGAGAGGGAGGAGGGGTATGGGAGGGGAGGTGGGGAGAGGGGAGGAGAAAGAGGGGAGATGGGAGACAGGTTAGGGGAGTGGGCAGGGGAGGCAGAGGAGGAGGAGGGAGAAGGAGGAGGGGAGAGGGGAATGCAAGGAGAGGGGAATGCAAGGGGAGGGGAAGGGAGGAGGGGGGAGGAGGGGGAAGGAAGGGGGGGATGGGAGGAAAGGAGAGGGAGGAGGAGAATGAAGGGAGAGGAGGGGGAGAGGGGAGGAGAAAGAGGGGAGAGGGAGGAGTGGAGAAGATGGAGGGGGAATGGGGGAAGGTTAGATGGAAGAGGGGGAGTAAAAAAGAGGGGGAAGGAAGATGGGAAAGGATGAAGGACAGCGGCAAGATTAGCACTTATATATCAGTTGGATGACAAATTCTATCACTTGGGCTGCCATTCCTTGCAACATATGGAAATAAAGAATCACAAATCATGCATGAGCTCAAAATTAAAGACCATCTCGATTATCAAATTTACCATTAAACAATCCCATTACTTTTTTATCACTATGTAAAAGTCAAAACTTATGTTTCAAAATAATAATAGTGAACTGCCATGCTTATTTGATACAAGCTATGAACAATGGAAGTTAGAAGTGCATTCATGTCAAGGAGTTAATATATCAATGCATTCAAATGCAAAAAGATGCAAACCTTTCTCACAATATAATTTCAACAAAAACAAATCTTTATGAAGGATGTAGTGTTTTCAACGTGAGAGTCATTTTTCATAAAGAAGGGTAACAATGAAACGACTTTATCAAAACTCTTAATACTGAATATGGTCAATACTGACCTAGAATGTCTGATGAGGTTACATGGCCAAAAAACTTTAAGAACCCCGGCCTGTTCTAATGTGTGTTTATCATTTTGAAAACAGGTGAAAATGTGTTACTATGATTCTTTTTTCAGTATTATTGGTATGAACTAAATTAGGCGTAAAAGATGATTTAACAATATGATATATTGAGATGAATCATGCAGGAGCAAATAAATAAATAAATGAATAAATAAATAAAGAATAAATACACAAACAAATAAATATTATTAATGGAATGTATTATCTCACCGTCTATTTCCTCCTCATCATGAGGGTTGGTGCTGGGAGGGGTGGGGACATAGTTCGAGAGGGGTTTCCCCTTGGTGAACGACTCCTCGCACATGTGATCATAGTACTGTCCAGTCAGCCCGACACTGTGGGTGTAGTTAGCAGACTCTACCAGCTGGTCCAGGGTTCCGTTGAAGGGTGTCTTCAGGATACAGCTGGCCCCGATGCCGGCGGGGATCTTGAAGGTCTCGGTGAGCTGCTGGGGCCCGGCGTCGCCACACTTGGAGTGGTAGATGCGGTAGCTACGTCTGTTGTTGAGGGCTTCATCAGCATACGGTATAAAGTTACCTAAATAGGAAGAAGAATAATAGAACTTAGGAAACTTGGGGGGGGGGTTCTTCTCAGTTGGTAGATTAATCTGTATAATTCTAAACTTTGTTCTTTTTCCTGGTCATACTTTACAAAGAATATTTTGATTTACTTGTAAATACTTAAGTGAATCCTATCAATACTAATTAAACATATTTAGATTTGACTAATTAAATGTACCATTTGGATTTTTTTTTTAAAATCTAGGAAACCCTGGGTGGAATTACTAGAAAGAAAAAATCATGGAAGTAGTCCTTGATCAAAAGATGCCTGAAGTAAACCACATTTCCACCATGTCTATAACTCTAACCAATACTTCTGTTCAAATATATATCAAATTCATATTTATCAGGATTTCCATAACGTTCCACATTCCTTCTAATGGAACTACCAATCTTTACCTTCTGGATACTCAAAGGGATGATACTGAGATGGGGACAGGATGAGAGGAGGTAGGTCTCCGATATGAGGAGCAGAAAGCGCCACAGTCATCGCTATGGTAACAAAGAAGGCCGGGAGGAGCAACTGGGAGAAGAGCCCCTTCTGGTTCCTCCTGACGTGGTGAAGTCTCTTCTTGATGAGTGCTATGAAGATGACAAACTGGTGGAGGATGCCTGTCTGCTTGGTGAAGGTGATGTTGTTGCCCAACTGGGCAGCATCTATGCAAATGAGGTAACAAAACGTGTACATTATATACTATGTCTCTTCTTGACAAGTTCGATGAGGATAACAAGCTTTAAATTAGTGTACACTACATGTACATGAAAATCCTATACTCAGTTGATATAGAGTGATCTTAACCTAATGCTTAAGGGACCTGGGTTGTTCTCATATAAAACCTAGGGGAATGACAGAATTTTGTAGCCAACAGACTGAAGGTAATTCGCTTTATGATGACTATTTTAGTTACCATCTTGTGCAGAGCTGTTTCCATGGTTACTTGTCTCTTCACTGACTGAGATGAGAGGTACATCTCCAGTGCTACCACTCCCTCCTCCATTTCTCCCTCTTCTTCTCCTCCACAGCTTGGTAAAGGTACCCCTCACTCCTCCTCCTCCTCTTGCTGCTGCTGCTCCTTCTTCTTCTCCAGCCTCAGTTTCATCATTCTCCATTTGAACTGGTGGTGGTGATGGGTACCGCTCTGATGATGATGATGATGACAATGATGTGGATGATGACTGGGTTCTGAAAATGAATATAACTGAATGTTTATCATACCTGCTTCCTCTTTCTCTGTTGTTTCCTCATGGGATATGGTAAGCACTGACACCCTGCTGATGGTAATACAAGTATAATTACATGAAAATATAAGGACCGAAAGAGCAATATAACAAATAACCGTTCAATTTTGTACTGCACATATCTTACACTTATATCTTTAGAAACTGCATTCATAACCCTGCATCCACACAGTTACCAGAATACCCTGCACATCAAGAGCATGCATTTTGATTTTGCTCTTGATCTAAACTTTGATTTTGTTGAGTGTAAAATAAGAAAGAACTTTTTTTTCTCCAAATTGACACTGTCAGAGAAGAGGGCTTGTGTTAAAGGTACATGTACTTCATCCCTTTTGCAGCCCTAAATTTTGAAGTTGTGTGAGTATGCAATAAATTACAAAAGAATTATAATTGGAAAACTTGCGCGATGGTGAAAAGGATTACAATTTGCTACTTAAGTAACAACAGCATTTTGGTAACACTTAATTCTTTCCGACTCGAAAAAAATTATTTTTTGACCGTTACTAGTACATGTACTTGCGGTGATTGTTGAATATCTCCCTCTGCGACAAAAGCAAGATTTTCATTTTTTATGAAGGACTTATAGAATTTGTGACCTTGAAATTTCATAGGCAGTATCTACAGGATGTCTACTAACCCTGTGCAAAGTTTCGCAGAAATTTGTATATGTCTGCAAAAGTACCTTAGTGGAGGTTTTGAGGTATAGTGGTTCATCCACTTGACTCTCAATCCAAGGGTTGAGGGTTCGAATCTCAGCCCCGCATTAGCATCTTTTGGCAAGACATTAATCCATGTTTGCCACTCTCCACCCAGGTGTTAAATGGGTACCTGGCAGGATATATTCCTTGAAATGCACTGTGCACTGATTATACAGCAGCCAGAGGTAAAGCCAGGGTAATAATATCCAAACCCTTTGGAAGCGCATAGGGACGTTATATCATAATGTGATATGCGCTATACAAGAACGTTTTATTATTATTACCTTTAAAACATTCCTAGAGAACGATATTCCTGGCTTAACTAGGATTCCTTGTTCTTGGTATTTACCTGAATGTATTAGATCCTGAGCTGCTATGAGTGTCATGAGTTTCAGCCATGCTTCCAAAGCCAGAGGATGAACTGCTCCTTGATGGCACATCTACATGGGAATGAATCAATGAGATATCATTCTTCCATGTACATGTATATGAATGATTTATAGACTATACATACAGTATCTCTTTCAGTCTTAAGCAGCGCCTTTGATTAGGCAACTAGATATTGGTGCTCTACAGATTCCCAGACTGGATTGGATAGGGTTGGAACGTTTTTTTTTTTTTAGCAATGGAGCAATGCACACCAACAAAGCCAAATAGTAACTTCTTTATATGCAACTCAAATAACATCTCGACCACATTGTATTTCTCCAGGGGAAGATTACCAATTTCTTGTAGTTTATTTCCAAATTTAAAGTATAAAACTACTATATACAAGTGATAAAAAGGTAGTCATGTAGAGAATTAAGAAATGGGTTATCATGCAAAGCTTTTGAAATGCACAGTGTAATCCTTCTTATGATTGTAGCCCATTGTTGTGCCAATCAGCACTCCTGGCAAATGAAAGAGTTATCAGTCAAACCTTGTCTATTAGCTCCAGTGTTCTCTGCCACCTTGAGGAACACCTCCTCCAAAGTCGTATCCATCAAGCCGTAGCTGGACAGGTAAAGCTTATCCTTCTTCTGTTCCAGTGCTGTAAAGAGCTTGGGGAAGTGACCACAGGCTACACTGTCGAAGGGTAGAGTATAGGAGAGCTCTCTCAGGTTCTGCTTGGTGAGCCGAGCGCCAGGGATAAGGTCCTGGATGAACTTGGTGACCGTGCTCTCGGTACAGAGGGTGCGGAATGATGTGCCAAGGCCATCATCTTATATTCAAATCAAGTCAATAGAATTATTTTAATGGATGATAAATAACAAATTTTTAAAGGTTTAAATGAACATTCCATTCTGATAGTTCAATATAACTTTTTAAAACCATTCTTTTTTGAAGGGGATGTGTACTTGTTCATTTCAAAATATTGTGGGATAAATGTAAAGCTCCATTGCAAAATATGATTTGGGAAAAGTTAATGTATCAAAGCAAAAAAAAATCAGTACTGCTAATTTGAAGAACAAAAGCTTATTCATTTCCTTGAGACATCCTTGTTCTTTATGATTCTAGAAAACTTTCCAAAAAGATAAACTTAACAGAAGACGAAGGTACTACTGCAGCATTAAAACATGAGTAACAATCAACTTCTACATGTTTCTAGCAGAGCTACCAAAAGACATTTTGCTTTTAACAGCTAGCAAATGACCATTAGTCTGAAGCCTTACTCTTTTATGGAATTTATGGATTTATGGAACAGTTTGTTTGTCTTTACCTGCTTCACTACTGCCCTGACTTGGTGGCCCGGCAGGCTTCTTGACCACGGTGAGGTGGTAGCCATCTCCATATGTGGTCTTGAGGAAGAGAGACGATCCTGCACACTTGACCTGACCGTGAGAGATGACCGCTATACGATCTCCAAGAAAGTCTGCTTCGTCCATGTGATGGGTGGATAGGAGAATGGTACGACCTAGTATGAAAGAAGGAGTACCAGATGAAAAATCAATGTCCAATGAGGTGAAGAGAAGCCATCAAGAGCATTAAAAAACTGAACCTACTGTTATTCCAAAGGCCTACTTGGGTACACTGGAGGAAGGAGGGAGATTCTATCCTCACACAAGGAAAAAAATTGTTGTTGTAATCATTTCTTTATTTCAAAGAAAAGCAAATATATAAAGAAATACAAGATTGTACATTCAATGGGGGAGAAAACCAAGTCAATAAACTTATTCTGGTTTATGGCAGGTTGGTACATTATAACCAGCTAAATGCCAGACTGAAAGAATACAAAAGAATACAAAACAGAAGCCAGAAGATATAGAAAGTATATTCATGGAATTAGAATGAAAATGGACATGAAAAAAATAAAGATAATCTTGTCTAGTTTTGTTCCTATATTCTTGGAATTCTACCTCACATGAGAGACAATTTAACACCATATGATGAAATATAAACATCAGGTGACATAAGAAGTCATCTCCAATTACCATGTTTATACTTGAGAAGCAGGTCCCAGATAGCTCTCCTAGCACAAGGATCAACCCCAGCGGTTGGCTCGTCTAAGATGACAGTCCGAGAGTCTCCTACAAAGGCAATGGCCACAGACAGACGACGTTTCATCCCTCCTGACAAACGATGGACGGCCGTCTTCCTCTTGTGAGTCAGACCGATGTCACTGATAAGTCTAGCACAGAGAAAAAAAGACGATATTGTGATATCAAAGAATAGTGTGAAATTCGATACTAGTTTGTAGCATTGACAGTACAACGTAGTGCCATCGACAATGTAATACCAATGAGGCTCAGTTTGCACCATCACTAAATATTAGATTTTAAAAACAAGTTTGCTTCCCAGAAAAGACTATTCACTTTGTTTTGTATATCTGATATAAGAAGGTACATGTAATATAATGAAGGAAGAGAACTTCTGGGGAAAATGCATTTTTCCCTGTCAAGATTTAGAATAGTGTTACAACAGGAACTTAAGTAGAAGTATACAACTCTATACATCAGTATATCCTTGAGAGCAAACTGTACATTCCTTCTGAATAATAATAGTAACAACAACAACAATAATGACAACAACAATAATTGGATATTAGGCCATTTTATTTTCCACCTATCTCTATCAATAATTCATCATAAGATGTCTTCACATAATATAACTCATGTCCTCCTGTGAATAAGATAATGAGCAGTGTGAGGTAAGGACAAAATTCTTATATTAATTCTGCAAATATCTTACTTGTCAGTTTCTTCCTTGATCTGCCAAGTAGGTTTTCCTTTCAGCTGGGCATAAAACCAGACATGGTCTTCAACTGTTAGCCTGTGGGAAGAAATGTACCTGTCAATGTTTAGAGATACTTGATCCTTGAAAATACATGTGCTCATTTCATTCTAGATAGAACAAAGATTTTGCCTAAACAGAAGATTCATACACATTCAGTAATACTTAGGATTCATTTAGGGTAATCAAAAAAACTTCAGAATCAGAATCATTTGATAGGTTGCCCATGTAAAATATCACTGGGGAAGACTTTATCAAAGTTGAAGTCACAAATACATGGACTGCCACTCGGGTACAACTCGAAAGACGTGTATGCTTTTCACTATATGTTCATTTTCTTAGTTTTTGATGAAGGATAAAGATTTGTTTCATACAGGTCTGGTTTAAAAACAAGAGCAATAGTTATATCTAAGGTGCATATATGATTGAGTATTTTCTTTAGAAAAAAATGGAAAATGATTTTTGGGGTACAGGGCAAATGGGAGAAAAGCTTGCAAGATACATCACAGAGTTGCCAATTTGTATTTGACTGATTACAACTTCAAAAATTCATAACTTTTTTATTTCTTATCTGATTTTGCTCAAACATTCACTGATCTGTTTCTTTCATTTTTCAGCATCTTTTAAAACCAAGTTGATATCAGGCCGGATGGACTTTCCCTTTAATCGATACAGATTTTAAAATTCTGAGGATTCACAAGGCAAATCAAAACAGTTGGTATTACTCTTTCAGCAAATCAGATAAAATAGTGCTACAAACCTAACTGCTGAATTGGCTATTGTACATAAGGAATAAAGCTTGACAGTGATTTATCATTTACTTGTCAAAGAGGGCATTGTGTTGAGGACACATTCCAAGGCTCTTTCTAATGGCCGTCATATCCGTTCGGATGTCACGACCGTAAATCTTTGCAGTCCCAGACGTTGGTGGGAACAGCCCCGTCAGAACCGACCTGTAGAGGATGACGACATTGATACCAAAAAAAATAAGAGGTCGAGAGGTCGAGAAATAAAGCATTAAAAAGAAGAAAAGAGGGGGGGGGTAGATGTAATAAGGGCATTCAGACAAAATGAGAGAAATACAGAAAAGGAATGAAACAATAACAAAGGAAGTCTATTGAGAAAGTAAAAGGTACATTTGATACTTTTGAATAAATTCAGATTTGCCGAGTAATGAATGATTTTTTCAGCTATCTTATTTGAAAACAAAATAATACATTCCATTTTTTTTTTTTTTAAATCTAGAAGGAGAAGGGGATTCCAAATTCATCTGTAAAAGACATTCTTCTGCTGAGAGCCAGAAAGACATTAACTCTTTGTAAAACTATATGAGTTAACGCCTTTTTGGCTACAAAAGAGATGATATACACAGATAACCTAACACCATCAAGATACACTTTGTACCCCGCACTTTCTTGGTTTTCAAATTTAACCAAATTATCATTCAAATCTATATCAGGCTTCTGACACCAATCATCAAATCAAGCACAGATCGTAATCAACAAGCTGATTACTCTTGGAACTAGCCAGTTCATAATTACTACATGGTACAAATGACCCTGAAATGACCCCAATTTGTACACGCATTTGTTTTGGTAGATGCGCTAATTGTTTAACAACAACTCGTACTGGTGTGTGCATCATGGTGCACACACTATGAAACCGTATAAAGGTCAATTGTACTTGGTACAAATGACCTTTACCTGCACATGCGCAAATTGTATTTATCAACTGGCTTATTGCAATAAGGTTCTGTGAGAAACATCATTGCCATTTCCTTGCTTTTCATCGAGAAAATACACCTCCTCTAGAACTCACATTGTGGTTGTTTTGCCAGCTCCGTTATGCCCTAGGAAGGAAGTGATCTGTCCCTCATAGAGATTAAGACAAAGGTTGTTCACTGCCAGTTTCTTCCCTGTACTGTAAATCTAAAGAAGAGAAAAGACGGAAATAAGGATTAGTTGAGACCAGTGTCCTGTGCATTGATCAGGGATAAAAAATGAGTGTTTTCTCATAATTTTGTCTACGAAACTAGTACAATAAAATAGACTGAAAATATCCACTACCCAAACAGCACAAAGTATATATAATTTTTTTGTTCTCAAGATATACAAGTTTATAATAGCAGTGAGAAGTTTACAAATCATTATGTTGCAAAGGTAAATTCTGTCCTTTAGCCAGGGTTATTATTGCTAAAGGTTATCTACTGGCTTCATTACAGAAAAACGATTTTTAAATTAAAATCACAAAGAAGCATCAATAGCAGTACATTCTGATGACACATTCAATGTATGGTTACCCCACTGACAACTGAATTCTTCCATTCCCCTATTAAGCTTAATAAAGGAACCACCCAAAGGCAATGGGTTAACTTTTATGCAATTTGATTTTGTTTGATTTTATGTGATTAACACTAACACAACTACACACACATGCACAAAAGCAACAGATCCCCATGTGAAAAAGGGTAATTTCATGTTTACTTGATTGCTTACCTTGGTCAGATTTTCAATGGTGACTCCCAGCTCCAGGTCAACCGGTTCTGGCTCAAAGCCTGGCTCTGTAAACAATGCCATGGTGAAATAAATCACACATTAGTCCCCTAGCGCTAAAAGGGCGTTTCGGACCCCTAGCCTGGTTTGAAGGTATCCTATTAGGCTTGTGTTAAATTATGGGGAAATTTGAATATGTTAAGGGTATTCAATTTTTTTAAAATTTCCATTTGGAGATACATCATCACATACATTTACATGTATTTACTATCTTTTGATATGCATGATCAACATAAAGTTTCACATGTACATGTATACAAAGAAAAGGGGGATGATGTTTGCAGAGCTTGAATGGAAGCCCTCATAATAAAACAAATGATATGACAATATGTGTAATATGTATGAATGAATGTAATGAATAAAATGAGAGAGAGAGAGGGGGGAGATCAGAGAACAAAGCATATGAGCAGAAAAGTGGAACGAGAGTCTGAGAGAGAGGGAAAGAAATTTAATTGGCCATGAAATGCAATTAACTGCTTAGAGGAAGGAACTATGTGAAAATATATATTCAGTTTCTCATTGAACTTCAGACTTCCTTCTTTTAACTGAAATGAAACCATGGCAGAAACATATCAGTGACAGAAGGGTACGTACCATCATCTGAGTTTGACATTGCCATGGCCTGATCATCTTCTATGACCGATAGGCGATTATATCGCTTGGGTTTCCAGAAGGTCTTGGACATGATGCTTCCCTTGAAGCGATGAGAACCAAACCAGTAAGAGGGCTGCACAGGGAAGTACCAGGGTCTGGGCAGACCATACGCACCTGGAATAGACAATAGCAGGGGAAGTTAATTATCAATCAACTCAGAAGTCATTATGTGTCAGTGGTAGAGCAGTGGTTTCACAACCAGGAGATGCTGGAATCAAGTGGTAAGGAATGAATCCTCAATGACCACAAAGAAGGATCTTAAGTTGTAGGTCAACAGGTTGCTTATTAACCAGTTTACACTTGCATTTTCAGCAGCCACGTACATAAAAGGGTCTAAACAGAATAAATTTCTTTGACTATGGCTTATTCTTGATGTTATCGGTAATACTACAGTGAAACCTGTCTATAAAGACCACTCAAGGGAGACAAGAAAAGCGGTCTTTATGAGCAGGTGGTCTTTATGGACAGGTTCCTTTAATACACATTTCAATGAGAAACATTGTTCAAGGGAAACGAAAATTGTGGTCTTTATAGACAGGTGGTCGCCAAAGCAGGTTTGACTGTATTATTACTATACAACTTTCGTTTTATTCCTGACAAATTATTGTGTAAAGCGCTTAGAAGCTTTTGTATTGAGCATTATAATAAATGTAATTGATCATTATCATTTATTAAACTCACCAGGGTGAACCCCTTCAATGTACCAGGTGAGGAAAAGATATAGCACAATATCTATCACTAGCATCATCAAGATCCTCTGCAGGTTGTAGTCGTCGTGTTCCACCGGACTCAGGTGAAGGGTGTGCCACTGCACCCCTACCCCACCGATCTCATAAAGGGCGAAGTAACGCGCCCCTAGACCAAAAGCTGTGGTGCAGGATAACGACTGTGAGGAAGATTATAGAAGAAAAGAAGAGCTTACAAGGATGAAATCAAGGTGACAAAGTTTTGTAACATGGGGCAAGAATCTATCAGTAATCGAGTAATTTCATCTCAGCTGCTGCAAGGCTTAATATGACATTCTAACTATGATGCAATTCAGATAATTTTATGATTAAGTATGGACACTGCTTTTTTTTTCTCTCTTTAGTTAAAATTGACTAGAAAAGGAAACGTCATTTCCTTATATGAATAAGGGCTTTCACGTTGCAGGATAATTTTCACAGGATAAATAAAAAGCAACGACAGTTGAAAATGTTCAGAAAATTGAAGTCATTCACGATAAATCAGGGAAACAAAACATTCAAAAATTGATATAAACACAATGCATTCCCTGATAAGGCGACATTGAGTCATGAGGTTTCCAGGATACTCACTGCAATAGACTTAATAAGAGCTGAGATGGTGGTATATGCCCAAGTCTCCTCTCTGATTTGGATATAGATACACGGCACAAAGCTGGTGAAGTATATGATCCCTGCACAAGCTGCAGCAATCTTAGCCTTGGAGAAGAGTGAACTCACCAGGAAACTATCAATGAAATGAAAGACAAAGATCGACCAGTGAAGGGACTGTCACTGATGAATCCGGCACTGAATCCTATTATGCTTACGACCAAAGCAAGTATTACGTAATAAGACTTAATAAGTCTACTATGCATCATCATGATAATATCTTGCATATCTTGCATTATATCACCTAGGGTTTAAGTTGTCGACTTCCACATAGCGAACCCTGTCAAATGACTTCAGTCAGTTGAACAATAACAGAGACAGCACAATCAACCCTCACATATATGTCACCTACCATAAAGCAAATGCACTCTCATTAATGAACCAAATAAGAGTATAGCTACAAACTAGATGCATTACTAGACCCTTTTGCTGTCATATACATATTAAGCAAGAAGATATTATCTTTGATTGCTCGCCATTTTCTCATTCAAAATCAAAATAAAGGAACAAACGAGTTGCAGAAATACCTGAAGCTGATGACACTGATAGAGTAGACCGTGAGGAATAGCCAGACAATGACAGGATTGCTGTTAGCCAACACCTTGCCTGCAATCAACATGGCTGTCAGGGCTCCTGTTGTCACGGACAGCTGGAGGAAACTAGTGATGAACCAGGCCACCCAGTGCACTGCATTGCTAAGCCCCATCATCTTCATAACCTGTAGGTGGAGAATGAATGATTTCTTTCTCTCAGTCCAATATATTCATTTTCACCTTATCAGGCTACTTGGCAGTAAATGCAGGATAAAAGTACGCATTGACACATTCAGTGACCCATATTGATTTGAGAGAAACGAAAGCAATTATGCATTGGCATATCAATTACCCTTGTCAGTTCCCTTGTCAGAGAGAATTTTCACTCTGCATTTTTTTTTCTTCTGGGGTCCCCCATTAATTGGTACATGTATGTTATCACCAAGGGTGCGATAGATGCACACAGCCTCAACGTGAGTGTGGATAGATCGTATAATGAACTTATTCGCAGGAATCATTTTTATAGAAAAATTCTTACCTCTTTAAGTCTCAGTTCCTTCTCATACACTATGCTTTGTGTGAGCATGGCCACAGAGTAGACCCATGATATCACCATCACCATCGGCATCACCTGCTCTATCGTGAATGGAAACCTGTAAACGTGGCAACAATGAAAAACACCTCAATACTAATACTGGGGCATTATCATCTACAATGTAACACAATGCAAATGAGCTACTGTTGTGTCATTGGGCATTTCCACATTTTAAAAAAATTTATGCAACTCCAACTTTTTGACTTCTCAATGAAATGTGGATTAAGGTACAGTGTATAAATAGACTATAAGCCAGGTATGGTTGAAATTGGAGGTTGCAAAGATTTCTGTCACAAGGGCATCTTGAATGTACACTTTAATGTCTACGATGGCAACACATGACCTTTTCATCACAGAGTTGTTGTTCTACTTTAGGAGACAAACAGTATTCTACAAGTTTCCTACACTCCAAGAAAGCTATACTTACGAGTCTGAGACATAGCAAGGGTAGGGGAACTCTTGGGCATAGCTTCCCGGCTCTATGACTGTCCTACCCACTCTCTTGTCAATGATGGCTCTATCGATGATATCCTGCACCCATACAAAGCCATAGGTGTAGTAGCCCAGGACGGTATGGTGGTTGGCACCAGGTCGCCAGAACCGACGACGAACCAGGTCGGTGCGGTCAGTGAAGGAGGAGTTCTGGCGGATCTTGTAGACTGTGTGATTGGGGAGGGTGCCATCAGGGTTGGTCTCAAAGGCAACGCCTGGGAATGTAGAAAGGAGACATGAAGCAAGTTTTATTCTCTTGTCTTACATAACAGCTGAGGACTTAAGGAAGACTTCATGTACCACCACTAGACAAGATAATGGCACCTATACTCCCTGAATGGCAAGATGCAGAGGTGAGGTGGGGGGGGGGGGGGTCCTTTATAATTTACGTGAACTATATTGACAATCATGTATATGACAAATACCTAACAATTGCAGAGCACAAAAAAGATAATTTGAGGTCTAAGGATCTTAAATTGCATTCATAACAGCATCTCTATAAAATGGAGACCAAACGTTGCTACTGGTTGCATTTTCAGGATTCAAGAGCATTGAAGAAATTTTCTTCCGAAACTGCCCAAGTCAAGGCGAAAGAGACACCTGTGTGCATGAAAACAGCAAAAGAGACCATTTCATACAGATTCAAGAACAAATACACTGTATATTCTATTGGGGGGGGGGGGAGGCAGTAAAAGGGGTCATTATAGACAGGTCTTCATATAAGGGTGGCCACTATAACAAGTCGACCGAATACAAGACGACACTCACTTGCAAAGACAGTCCTGCCATCTGCATGCGAATCCCCCAGGGCATAATCCACCATGGACACTTCGTCGGGGAAGCCCACAAAGAGATCCCACCTGATGGGTCTGGTGAGCTCCAACCATGCACAGGCAGCGTTGTCAATGACGTCTAGGTGGTTCCTAATGTAAGGGACAGACACCAGGGAACTGTTTGTGATGAAGACCTGCAGATCAGGACTCAGGCTGGAGTTGCTCAAGAACTCTGGATGTTCACTAAGCTGTTCTTCCATCTAGAAATAAAACGATACAGAAATCAAGTGTCAGTTATCCGTTTTCATAGTCAACAATCTAGACCAGTCCAATCTGATTGATATGATTAAAGGCAATTAAACTTGTTTAAGGTCTCCTACGCATGCTGCCCGCTAATCGCAAACTTGAAAGAACATTTGCAGTTCCAGAATTATAAACAAAATAAGACTAAATCATATAAAAATATTATCATAAATAAAAACAATTTAGACCATTATAACATTCAGTTTGATTTTGATCAAGACAGAATGATATGATCCAATATGAAGTAAAAGCTACACCTGTACGCTTGCACTCATATATTCCATAATCTAGTTAAAATTATATGGCATAATCAAATGGTAGAAAAATTCAAATAAAAGGATATAATAACTGCAACTAAATACATCAGATAATGCAGGAGTATTGTGACATAACTTGCATTATACAGCCTATTGTATACAGAATTTACACATGAATACTTATTAAACTTAGGGTAGAAACATTTTTCTAAGGTTACACTGTGCAAAATACAAACATTACATTATCATCTGTTTAATAATATAATATGAACTCACCTTTCCCAGATACTGCAATGCAAGTTGAGTTGTGTTCATATCTAGATATTGCCTGATCGTTTTAGAGATATTCAGCCACATTTCAGCACTGTGTGAGATATTCTTAGCTAGGTAGATGAAGTCACTTGCCTGAAACAAATAGAAATATATCATCATCAGTTGCCTTCTATTAATTCGGTTGCATTTCTATCTGATTTAACAAAGAGGAAAAGTTCGGTGGAATGAACTTCGAGAGTAGGAATATTAGTTTTCTGTTACATTAATAAAATGGGCAGAGAATGTATATACCATAGGATCACAATTCATGTACCTGTTTCTCTTTCAAGAACAAAGTTGAGACATTCTTAATCCAAACATGCACAATAATGTTCTAATTTTTCGGATAAAATTTGTGGTAAAAAGGCATGCATAGGGTTGATCAAATAGTACAGTCAAACCTGCTTCAGCAACCACCTGTATAGAAAGACCATCTGTCTATAAAGACTGATTTTTCTGTTTCCCTTGAATAGTGTTTCTGACTGAAATGTGCATGTAAGGAACCTGTGCAGAAAGACCGCCTGCCTCCAGAGACCACTCCCTGTGTCTTCCTTGAGTAGCCTTTCTCTACAGGTTGCACTGTACCATCATATGACATGTGAGCTTAATAAGCAAAAAGGCAACATAAATGTAGATTTCTCTTTACCTTGTCGATGACGTCTTTGACATCAGGTGTGTTGGGGGAATAGAGGATCGTGGGTCGGCTGAAGAGGACGTGAAGCAGAAGACTAAGACTTTTCTTCTGGTCGTGAGTCAGCTTCAACCCCCTCACGTCCCCCTTGTCCAGGAGGTGTTGATTCACCTTCAACTCTACACCACATACACTGCAAGACAAACAAATAAAAATACATGAGAAATTTGTGATAATAAGAACTGTCAGATAACTCTTTTCCGGGAGGCTACATTTTGAATGACTTATACTGTAAAAGCAAAATAACATTTGTAACATTTAAATTTCACATCTTAAGATGCACAACATACATGAAATAAAATTAAATAGATGTCTATGATAATCATCTATTACACAGAATACATACATTCTGACCATTGGGTTTTGTATAGGTGGCCAATATTGATAACTAAATCTTTGTATTTCCCCCTGTGTGAAAAGAATAGTGCTAAACTTCTTACAGATGAGTCCCATCCACCAATAATGAAATCTGACTGAGTCTGCAAATACATGTATCAAACTCTCATGGACACAATAATCACCTGTATTGTATCTTAGCCCAAAGCTTATATAGAAGAGCTACTTTCTCCTTCTGCTCCTCTTGCTTAGTCTTCGGAGTGGGTGTAGGACGTGGTTTCTTGGTTGCCTTGGGCGTTGGCGTGGTAAACACTGGAGTGGGTGTGGTCTCAGCCATCGGGGATGCCGTCAGGTTCAACCACGACCCGTTCCAATTGGTGGAGAGATTTGTGGTGAAGTTCGAGATGAAGTCGTCAGGGAAGGTGGTATAGGGAACCTCGGTTCCAAAGTCTTCATCCGGTGTGTGGTCCTCGATGGGAGCAGGTGGGGTGGGGGAGGAGGACAGGGTGGAGGGGGTTTGGGAGGTGGATGGGGGCTCGCTGGGAGGGGGAGGGGTGGTGGGGATGGGGCAGGCATCTCCAGGGAGCTTCTGGGCAAACATGTAAACATCTTGAAGAGTCTGCTGGAAGCGAGCAAACTTTTGAACCTGACAAATAAGAACACATTAAAATTTTGTTCATTTTTTTTATCACATGAAGAAGGGGCATTATGCAAAGACATCCTCAAAACAAAATTTTATGTCCCAACTTGATATTTTTAAAATCTTGTCACCATATTTACCAAAATTGATGGCTTTTTCTTTTTCTTTTTCTTTTCTTTTCTTGCATCTTGTAATCTATTTAAAAAAAATCTCTGTCAGTAAATTTAAAAATTTACCAACTAGGCTTCTAACCCCATGTAGACAAGACTGAAAAAAAAATCTTTTTTTTCTGTTTTGGCTTGTTAGCAAATTTGATTTGGCCCACCTCCCTTCAGAATTGTCTAGCAACCCCTGCTTCAAAACTTTTTTACTTGAAAACTTATCCATTCAAACTGCTATAATCAGCACTTGATTTCACTAGCTCAGTAATCCTTTCCCTGCATATTAATGGTTTATTAAGTTTTAATAGGACATGAGAGTCTCTTTAAAAAAAAATTTAATATAAAAGAAAAGCATCATGGCCATCATTTTGAACATGTGATAGAAAATGCATCCATGTTGACACTGACAATCAGACTCTCACCTCTTTAGAAGCAAGCACTGCTCTTATTCTGCTGTTTATTAGGTCATTATCAGTCAGATTTAGCTGTTGAAAATCAAAATCAATATAAAATGTGTGTAAATATCAAACATTACCAGAATCAGTTCTAAGGGACATATACATGTACAAAGGCAAAGAGCAAGCCTCACAACCATTTTCATGGCCAAATATAAAGATGAAAAAAGCTAACACAAAATCACTGGGTGTAAATCCCAGGGGGATGGGGTATATACATGTATCCCCCCCCCCCCCCACTTTTAAGGGAGTGGGGATGGCCTGTACCAATATACCCCCACTTTTCAAAGAAGAAATAATATTTTAATAAATCAGTTTTGAAATTTTTTATAAATCTATCATACCCGACGGTTATAGTAGTAAAATTTCTGTTTGAAATGCTATTAAAAACCAAATTTAGGATTAGAAGGTCTCAATAATTCAGATTTTATTGATCAAAATCTCTCGTGTGTGTAATTGCGCTCGAAAATTTCAGCAAAAGATTTTGATCATCCCCCCACTCCTCAAAAATAGATTTACGTCGATGCACAAAATGTTAAACTTTAACACAATTAGTAATGGAAGTGACTTGCATATATATGAGTTTCTATCATAACCTAAAGGTAGCCTTCCAGCACATTGACATAAACAAGTTCAGGTTCCAGGCACTGGTGCTAATAATCATGATAGTTTGTACATTACACCTGAATATCACTTTAGGTAAACACAAGCATGTGCCAAGATAAACAACAAATGAAGGAAAAACATTGGTTACAAAGATATATTCAACAACAACGAATTGATATCTCTAATATAATCTGAGTTGGAAACACATGTACATGTAGTTATCACATGAAAAAAGTATTTTCATCTCTTTTATATATTTTCCCACTTTGCAGTGCCAAAAAATTTGTCACCTTACCTTCTTCTCTATACCATATGGTTGTAGAATTTTTGTACAATTATTGTTATACATTTAAATATTATATATATATATATTATACATATTTTTTCAAATAAATACAGAAAGACATGTCTAAGAATAGAATGAATATAACAAATATAATAAATTTATTCAAACTAAGAAACCAAAAAGTATTTAAAGCACATAGAGGCATTTAATCTAGATAGAATTCTACTGATTGTATATTCATTGTTTCCTTCTTCTTTGAGTGCGTTTGATCACGATTTTAACAATATTTAGTTCATAATGTATAATTTCTGAATATTCATGTGTTGAATTACATTTGAGTTATAACTTTAGAAATACATGTAACTTCTAAGATTTCTATAAAGTCCTATGATATATAGCCAGAAATCTTTAATAATTTACAGTTTTGAATATTTCATATATCCCTTTAATTCAAGAAAAAGATACCATCCATGAACCATTAAATACAAAGAAGAACCCAGTAAAACTAAATTTTTAAAACAGACAGGTCCACAAACTATAAACCAAAGTGGTTACATGAAGAAGAAAGAAAACAAAGACGAAAAGAAATTTCAATCTGAACAGGGGAGCGTTTCATCAAGTGTTTTGTCAGTGATTTTTACCGACAACTGTTATAAGCTACTGAAATCCTTGCATCTGATTGGCTGAGAGTAAATTTGTCGGTAAAAATCACTGACAAAACGCTTGATGAAACGCTCCCCTGATCCATTGTAGTAAATTACAAACCATTCCTTAATAAGAAAGGTAATGAACAAAATGTTTCAAATAAAGAAAAACAAGACCAATTTTAATTTTAAAATATGAATGCGACTGTGTCTCCTATGCCTCCGCCTAAGATTCATGGCTCAAACTGTTTTTTAAATATTGGATGGAAACCTATAATTACATGTTACATTGTAACTGACCTCATGAAAAATACCAAGTTTGATAGGGAATATTCCGGAAATTACCATGATGAGATTTTCTCAGTTTCAATGAAAATTCAGTCTGAAAATAATGAAGTCAAAATTTATTGATATATTAAGGTCCTGCAACCAGAGAACTCCATGCGCTCCAACTGGAAAAAAAAATTTCTCTTTCAAACAAAAGAGAAAGTCAAAGTGTAACCTTAAACCTCAAAACCCTGAAGGCAGAATCGTTCTACTCACAAGCTTTTGTAAAATATGTGCAATAATGAGCTACATATTAATCAATAAAACAGGGGGAAATAAATAAGTATAAACACAGGGTAGAGGAAATGTATGAGACACAGAAAACATAAGGTAAAATAGGCAAAAAGGTATTGTTATCAAGGTAGAAGATAAAGGGAGAACAAAGACAATTAGGGTTACATAAATAGGTGCAACTAAAAACACATAAACATGTAGGGATGTGCTTGTATCTTTAAGCACAGTTTACTAAATGGAGAAAGGAGTTGTGCATTAATCTATTTTTTAAACTAGAAACATCAACAAATGCAAGGGTATAGAATATTCTTCCTTTTTTTCCAACATTTTTTTTTTCTTCTGTGTTTCAAGCCACGCAGGGACTATTATTCCAAAGTGATTACATGATGTAGGTTTTCATGGTGAGTGGGTATTCTTAATTAATTTGAAAGCTTTCGGTAACACCACGTGGGAGCCTCTGTGAAAAGGCTGTCGATATATTCTTTCATGAAAACATCCTATTTATAAGGAAAGTATTCCGCTAAATGCCCCATAAGTGGGTTATTTATATCAACAGCCTTTTCACAGAGGCTCCCACATGGTGTTACCAAAAGCCTTCAATTGTGAATGATTACATTATGTTTGCAAAGGATCATCCCATATCTGCATATACCAAAGAACAATCTTGCCTCCTTCCAATTGCATTGAACCCTGCACTGGACTGGAGAGGATCGAATGGACTGGAACATACTAAACCATACTGGATTGGACTGGGAAGAACTGGATTTGGTTGGCTATATTTATGGAGAATGGAGTAATGGACAAATATGGACCGCACTGGATTAGACAATAGTGGGGAAGGAACTGGAGTGAACTGGATCTGGCATTGCACTGATCAGAACTGCACTGAACTCGATCAGGCAGGATCAAACCGGCTTGAACTGGATTGCATGAAACCTACCTTGTCAACCAGCTTGTCCAGATCAATCTGATCATGAAGTTCTTGGGAGAGACTGACAAACAAGGGATAGCTCTCCTCGTGGTTGCACACTCTCTCTTTGAAACCACCCTGGTGAACAATATCATGAAGAAACATTAACATGCTGTATCATCATACACGATATACAGTTCAAAGAATAATGTGATTTATATACATGTAGCAATATGCTCTTAAAAAGAAGAGCACGTTTCTTGATATTTGTGATACATGTCACGTAAATGACAATGGCATATACATGTACAGCTGCAATAGTGGGGGTTAAAGGGCATATTCTACTGCTATAATTGATTTATGAGTTTGCAGATCTGGGCCCCGTTTCAAAAAAACGTATTATCAACAGCAAACTTCCACAATTCTATGACAAATTTGCTCTCAGCCAATCTGATACAACGATTTCAGTAGCTTATAACATTAATCGCATCTTGTTATTGATAACAAGTTTTATGAAACAGGGCCCTGGAATAGATTTATAATACTGCAACAATATTGACTATTTTATCTCTAGTAACATATTAATGATAAAATGCTTCAAAAGGCCCATATACATGTTCATATCATTTAGGTATGACATAAAAGTACATCAAATAATAAAACGTGCAATGTCAAACTTTGATAAGATTTTACAGACAATACAATTCCTTCATGGTAGCATAAAATTTGCAATGTTTACAAAGTGGAGTTGATCCTTGGAGGCCTAGAGTGACAAGTCACATTTTCAAGTATATTACAGGTCAAAATCTTCCAAACACTAGTGGTATGTATAAATGCTATTATGCAAAATAATATTGATGTATCCGAGAAAGACAATCAAGAAAAATACACACCAAACAAAACATCTCTTCCAGATACCACATCTGTAGAAAATTATAGCAAGTTTGAGTCCATGCATTTGCAAAATGGACATTAAGAAAAAACAGGGAGACAAATTAAATCAAGATTATTTTGCTTTCCAATTTTAAAGCATATATTCATCTACTTTTTGATATCTTGAGATATATGCACTCATGCAGCATTCTTACTAGGAACAGCTTACCGTAGTTATGTTCCCTTGGTTTGACGAGCCAGTGTCGTAGAGCGAATTTCCCAGATCATTGTTACACGTCAAGTCCTGAAGCTCATCCGGATCAAAAAGCTGATCCTGTTGACAGGAAACAAGTCGAATGCTGAATATGATGCAAAGATTCCTCACTGAAAAATTTTGCCCATGTCTTGAGGCTGATTTTTTCTTTTTTTTTCTCTCACTCTCCCTAATTTTTTTTTTTATTTTTAGAATAAATCAAAAGAATGAACTTACACAGTGAAATCTATCTAATTTCAATTTCCAAACAGATGTGGAAATTATTATTTATGAGTCAAAAACAATATTTGTAGGCTACAGTAGAAAATATGCCAACAGGTCTTGGTCTAAGGTCCAAGTTACTTCAAAGCACTGTACGGCAGCATGGAAGCAGATATATTCAAGGTCAAGGTCTTGGTCTTGGTCTAAAAAAAAAAAAAAATGTGGTGTCTTTGTCTAAGGTAAAGGTCTATGGTCAATGTCAAATTTAAGGTCTTGGTCCTGATCGAAGGTCCATCTTACCTCTAAGTATTGTGCTAGCTGCATGGAAGCAGACATGTTCCCTCTGGATTCATCCACACCATCAGGCGTATCAGACACACCTGGGGCCTGGCTTAGAATATCAACCAACCCGTCCATGCTGTACAGATCACCAGGGTCCACAGTTCGGAAGAGGGCACCACTTTTTACATGACCGAAACGTCGGTCTAGGTAGTCGCTGAAGTCGGTGGCGTTGTCTGGAGAGTAGGGATTGCTGGCGTTGCGGGGTTCACTACCATATAGGACTTTGAACAACTGAAATGGTTGTAAATGGAAAGAAACAAGGAGATTTATAAGCTTCCTAGCTTTCAATATGGTCATAAACACTAGAAAAATAGACTTCATTATAACTAGGCAACATCTTAATCCTCTTTCAGACTATGGCAAGAGACAATATTGTTGGGGTAAAACAACATAAATGTATGCAACATAGGCTACTTCGCCTACCTACTCACTTAATTGTGCAATGCAAGATATGAAAATGTCAAGGGCACTACACTGATCACAATTTGTTTTGCTGTACAATTTTTTTTCATAGCCATTTACCATCTCATATCTGACCAAGGCTGGACTCTGGAGGTTTGTCTGCACAACAAATATAAACTTTCCTGTGCCCTGGTTTCATGAAACTTGTCATCAATGACAAGTTGCAATAACTGTTATAAGCTACTGAAATTCTTGCATCTGATTGGCTAAGAGCAAATTTGTCCGTGAAAAAATCACCGACAAGACACTTGATGAAACGCCTCCCTGGGCTTAACTTTGTCATAGATAACCATGTAGGGTTAGGGCTAGGGTTAAGGTTGTAATTGGACTTCAAGGGAAAGTCCACCCAGAGAACAAGTTGATTTTAAAAGAAGCAGAAAAATTAAAGAAAAGGATTAGTGAAGGTTCGAGCAAAATATGAAAAAAAAATAAGAAAAGTTATGAATATTTGAAGTTGTAATCAATCGAACACAAACTGGCAACTCTGTGATGTATTTTGCATCTTTTTTTGGCTCATATGTTTTTCCACAAAACCTGTATGAAACAAATCTATTCCTTCATCATAAACTTAGAAAATGAAAATTCATGGGATTTTCTGTACTGAGCAAAGGGAAGAGGAGCTCGCAAGATACGTCCCTGAGTTGCCAATTTGTGTTTGATTGATTACAACTTTAAAAATTCATAACTTTTTAAAATTTCTTGTCGGATTTTGATAAAACTTTCACTAATCTGTTTCAATCGTTTTTCTTCTTTTATTCAAATCAACTTAAGTCAAGGGTGAACTTTCCCTTTAAGTTAAGTCTACATGTAGGGTTAGGATTGGTTTAAGGGTTAAGTCTAGCGTTAGGTTTGGGGTTAGGGTATAGTGTTTGGTCCAGAGTTTTAATTAGGAATTTGCTTAGTGTACAGTGTATGAAATTGACCTCAGAGTGATTGTCACCAGGGCACCTGTTGTAAATCACTATCCATATACACATGCATGGATAAGTAGTGAAATTGATTGACATTTATGACTTAACGGTTTGATATTTCATTGATTTATGAACTCACTCTTCACAAACACTGAAGCAACTCCAAAAAATATTGTAAATATTGTAAAAACCTTTCCAAATATATGCATTTTTATTAGGCGCATGCCAGCTTCACTCAAGTACATAGTAAAAAATACGGAACTCAATAAAAGTTTAAAATTTCTGCTGGTATTGCATGATCAAATAATCTAATAAAAGTGTTTGAAAACAACCAAATTACCACTACATGTAGGCTGTTTTTAAATCTAACTCCTTGACAAAACACACAAAAAAAAATTGTTCAAAAGTGATTTGTTTAGCACTTAGGCATAGGGAAACAGAAATAAAAGAACATGATTTTAAGGACCCCATCAATTTCTACAGTGTATCCCCAAAAAAAGTTACCAGTCAGAAAAAGTCTCCCCAAATAAATATTTCAAAATATTTGAAGCAAAATTTCATACCTGTGGATAGCTTAGGATCTCTTCTATCAAATGACACCAAAATATCCGGCAATATTTTATGCTCGAGTGAGCAAAGACCACTTTCGTGAAAAGGTGCAAAATCAAGACTTGACAAGAATTTGTATTTCTTCTGGCTGGTATCAGCAATGTGTCATGCAAAGGCTTATATATATTCATATTTGATCAATAATAGACAATTTATCAAAGAACAGGTTCTGTTCTCTGTATGTCCTCACGTATCTCATCAATATTTTCATGTTTCAGTGAGCAATTAAATGTTTTACTGAGTGTTTTGAAATATTAGTTTTGGCAAGGTTATAATTCAAGCTGGTCTTCTCAGTCAACCAGAATATGAAAGCTTCTAAGCCTTTTCAAAACTCTAAACTTTGCTGATACCAGACAGAACCAATACAAAGTTTTGTCAACCATAGATTTTGCACCATTCCACAATAATGGCTTTTGCTCACTCAAGCGTAACATATCAATTACCATGTTTTGGTATCATTTGATAGGAAAGACCCTAAGCTATCCATAGGTATGAAAATTTCATGAACATATTTTGAAATGTTCATTTGGGGAGACTTTTTCCAAATGTCAACTTTTTACACTTCTCAAATTTGTTAACACTAGTCAGCACAAAATACCAATTCTTGTCAAGTCTGGATTTTGCACCCTTTCGCAAAAGTCGCTTTTGCTCACTCGAGCTCAAAATATTGCCACATGTTTTGGTGTCATTTGATAGAAAAGACCCTAATCTATCCACGGGTATGAAAATTTTCCTACAAATATTTTGAAATATTTATTTTGGGAGACTTTTTCCAACTGTTAACTTTTTCTGGGGACGCACTGTATAATGATAATCTTGCGACTTGCATCCAGAACATCATTTTAAATACCTTCCAAATTTATTATTAAAAAGTGATTCATGTTTTAAAATTCTTATTCTAACAAATTTCTTCTGGTTATTTCTTTTTATTTTCATTTTATTCAATTTCATTTTATTTCCAGGAACAAAAAGGAGTACAACAATAACAGAGAATGTAAGAAAAGCTAATGACTGCAGATCACCAACAGCAAATAAGTTCCTCTGTGAGGCTCTCCTCATCAGCTGAAGGCAGAAATGCATGTATACATAAATAATTCAGATTGATCATAGAGACAAAATAAACATGATGATTTGGGTAGTTTCAGTGCACTTGAGGGATAAATGCAATGGCACTGCTCTAGACAAGAAGAAGTGGAAGGAGCGAGTGTCCTCATGGTGCAAAAGTCAGTAAACCCTCGTAAGGGGAAAAATGCTGAATTTAATAAATGATGATGATGAAAAAAGTACTATTGCCTTCATCTTTGCTTTGAAAAAAGAAAATATTTACAATATTCGTTGTTTTTAAAGTATATATTCATATAAATGAATGAAGAGTTCATATCAACATGAATAATTACATTTTCCATTCCTTGCATCACAAAAGCTAAATACTTTTTTTTACAAGAAAAGAAGAACATAAATTGAAAACCCTGTGTACAGGAAATCATGTTGCAAGCTGACATTTCAAAATCTTGAAGTGCAGGAATACTTAAGTGCTTCACACAAGCCTGTCAACTTATATGGTTACTGACATAGCTGTGACTACTATCGTTAAAGGGAAATCCAACCTTAATAGCAAGTTGCTTTGAAAGAAAGAGGAAAAATCAGAGAAGCAGATTGGTGAAAATTTGAACGAAATCGGACAAGCAATATGAAAGTTATGAATTTTTGAAACTTGTAATCACTATGCATATGGGAATTTCAAATTGGCCGAATAGGTAATGTCACTGTGATGTGGCTGTGGACAACTCCCCCATTCGCTCCAACACACAAAATGACTAAAATGCATTACTCAGTAGGATCTTTTCATTCATGAGGACCTATAACAATATGCTATCTCCAATATATTTTGAGTACTGCCCCGAGGGTAACAGTGCCTCGAAGAAAATGGCAAATTAATGATATTTTTGTGTACGACAAATGGGAGAGTTGTCCACAAAAATGTCACAATTGACTCACCAAATTGCCAATTTGAGATTCGCATAGATGTAGTGATCTCATTTTTCAAACATCCATAACTTTCTTAGTCCTTGTCCGATTTCTTTCAAACTTTCACCATCCTGTTTTCCTTATTTTTCTGCTTTCACACAAATCATCTTATTACCAAGGTTGGATTGCCCTTTAAGTTAAACAAATTTCAATTGGCTGTCAACCAAAAAGCTGCTGGTAGGCTGTATATCGTATTCAAGTCCTTTTACTAATGCCATATTGGTATCATATTCACTCTTTTTGTAAGAAAGTGAGTGTATCAGTGAAATTGAATAAAAAATTGACCTTCATGTTCAACTTTGAATAGATTATCTTCAGCACCTTGCTTCATACATTGTATTTAACCTTGTCCTATTAAAGCCCACCACAAACTCTACGATCTGACTGCGATCCGATTTTGGAAGAATCCGTAAAAAGCATTTGACAGGAATACTCAATCATGTATTTCATAACGATAGAGGTTCTGAACAGTCAAATGAATAATAAAATGGAAATTTCAGAGTATTGCAAGCCACCTTGCAATAAGAAAAGCCAAACTGGCTTGGAATCGAAAAGTCAAAACTCTGAATCATTGTGATGTCAGACCTTCAGTGCGATTTTCTATGATTTGAAGCCGATTTCACCTCTACTTCCAACTGGAAGTCTTACAATGTACCACTATTGCGATTTTAGTATTCATATCATTATTAAGAACATACATCAATACAATAATAGCTGTTTAAATTTCCACATCCATTGCAACTGCAATTACCTGGAAAGTCGGATCGCAGTCGGACTGTATAATGTGCGGTGGGTGTAACTCATGCTTGTTTGACTTCATAAATAATTCTCAGCACCCAACATCACAACAAGTGCTCAGTGGGGTTGGAGACTATTTCGTGAGCATTCAAGTGCAATGGCATGTAAATGCATAATGAACCCTCCAGGGTGTTAAAGCAGGCTTTCATTGATTTTTCACCTCGCCAAAATAGATTTCTGTAGTCCATGAAAGAGCTAGAACGTCAATTAAAATAACAATGGTTTCTTGAGCATGGTAATAAATAGAGAAAAGAGCTGAACACTTGAAAGGAACAAAACAAAATCTCAAGGACTTTCAAGAAATCAACTCAATTCCAATTTGAATACCCTACTGCATTGCCTATAGAAATAATGTTCAGGGCCCCATTTCATAAAACTTGTTATCAGTAACAAATGCCACATTTCTATGATAAATTTGCTCTCAGCCAATCAGTTGCAAGGATTTCAGTAGCTTATAACAGTTATTGCAACTTGTTATTGGCAACAAGTTTTATGAAACAAGCCCCAGATTGTGTAATATATGCCATTCTAACAGATTTCTATAGTCTATTGATTGCTCTATAAAGAGCTAAGAACTCTAATTAAAATACTAATGTTTTTTTAGCATTAAAACAAATGTTGAGAAGAGCTGAACACTTGAAAAGTGAAAGTAATTTTAAGAAACTGATTCAAGGGAAATTTCAATACCCTATTGTATAGCCCATTGATAGAAATAATGTTCAGAGTACTGTAAAACTAGAAATTTTTGCGTGCATGAAACTTTCACGAATTTCCCCAGTTGTCGAGATTTACGTTAGTTTCATGCTGCACAAATGGCTGCCATTAACAATTTCAATAGGTGACGCACACGGCTATTGAAATGACATCAGATCGATTTTTGGAGAGTCTTTGCAATCATGTTATGACAAAATCTACTGTTTTTTCTAGCATTGAATCAAATGTAAACAAAAGCAATATGGTTATGAGCGTGACAAAATCCACGTGATCGGTCCATGAATTGATAATGTCATTGTATACTAATGCATTTTCCCTGAATACTAGCATAATAGGTTTTCAAACAATACCATATCTGCTCTATATTCTACCACCCACATACTTGTACATGTACCTTTCACCAGATGGTAAAGTGCATTACAATAAACATGCTCACCCATTGTCTAGAAACAGAGACAGCCCAGGAGTGTAATTTCAAAACCCAGGAGAGACTATTGTCAGCAAATGCACCTCATGCATCTCGAGGTCACAGATGCCTGATTTTTAATGACATTTGAAATGGGAGATCTCATTTGAAAGGCCTTTTATTTTACACTAATTATTTCAGAACTCTCCCTCTTTCTCTGTCACTCTATCTCCCTCTCCTCTCTCTCTTAGACTGGCTCTTTCTTTCTTTCTTTCTTTCTTTCTTTCTATATATTTGTTGTATGAACTATGCTTTCATTGTTACCATCAATCTTTTTAAATATATAAATTTCAGCCTACCGGTAATATCTTTTCTATAGAAATTAATATATTATATGACTTGTAAAGAGATGGGGAAAAAAGTGAAAAAGGCTTCTTTAAAGACAAGGTTGAGTTCTGGGAAAGGTGAAAAATAATTTGTGAGCTTTCTCGTTCCTTTTATGTCAGTTTACCTCAGGAGTGGCTATTCTATATTAATGCACTATTAAGTGGCATCTCCCCATGTTTAAAAGATCTGTGAAATATTTCGAAACATTAGTACCAGTACTACATGTAAATGTAAACCAGTTTATGGTCTCCCTTCTTTAATATGATTTTAGCAATTAAAATTGAAGTAGGAGGTAGTTAATGACTGCTGTAATGAATAACCTAGGTTCACATGTCTACAACTACATGTATATATACATGTAAATGTGTATGTGAAACATCCTTCATCTGAAAGTATTACAGCAACTTGCATTTTTACATGTGACACATGCACCAAAATAGAAGTGTACTTTCACTATGCAAAAATATCTATTAAGTAATAAAAAGTGGGAAAATATCCACAGGAGCTGAGAAGAATTCTATCGCTCCAAATGTGCTCTGAAAAACTAAAAATAAATCCCTCCTTAAATTAAGAAGAAACAAACGAAAGGAAATGCTGAAGGGAAATCTTACTTCATAAAAAGAAAAATCTAAAAGAGCTTCTGCAAAAAAAAGCATATTTCTATTTCTATTTCCCATAAAAGACATTCTGCCCTTGGGTTTTGGTAACAAGATAATTGAAGAATCGTTTTACCCGACTCGTACTGATGTTCCGATCAACTATCTGATCAGCGTCATGCTGGCTCAAGCTCAGATTCTGAACCAGAAAACGCCTAAAACCTTCATCGTCCTTCAGCACAGATGATAGAGGAAAATCTGGGAGGAAAAAAGAGAGATAGTGGAAATAAATTAATTAGAGATATGATGAAAAAGATACAGAGCTTTATTCACAAAATTTGAAATGGTACTAGGATCCATTAACTGATCAGCGTCGTATATGTACTGGCGCAAGCTCAGGTTCTGAATCAAGATATGCCTGAAACCTTCATCATCCTTCAGTACAGATGATAGAGCAAAATCTGGCAGAAAAGGAAAAAGTGAAGAAAAAAAAATACATGCAAGAAAGAATGTGATAATCATAGAAATTCATCAACAAAAATGAACATGATAAAGTACTGTAAAACAGGTTGAATAATGATGAAATTTGGATATAAATTTTCAACACGTTTCCCCTGAAGTAATCATGCAAACCCTTTTCATATTTTTTTTCATTGTTCATGAATAAAAGAAATGAAAAAGATCTGTATCATTCTTGGTGAAAAAAATTAGACCTAAACAATAATGAAAAAATAATAAAAAATAATGAAAACTGTCCAGTCTTTGTTCTTATTCACACTGGGTCTCTATCAAACCCCCCCCCCCCCAAAAAAAAGCATAATGGTATGTGTGATTCTTGTTGTGTGCCTACATGTACAAATACATGTACATTGTAAATCAGCAGAAAAAATGTGGAGGATATAAACATACAGCGTAACTCTGAAAAAGCTTATCTGTTCTCATAAATAAAAAAAAGCACAGACCTTTCTCACAAACACACAATCAGCAAACCGGTAGATTGAAATGGAAACAGCAAAATATAATTCCATGATGTACATTTCTATCACGGCTGTAAATGGATTAAAATTTCTTTTGAGCACTAGTTTCAGATATCAATTCTGTAACTGATACATAATTCACAATGCTCTGCATTTTCCATGGGCATATTCTGCAAACATTGAAGAATCATATGCCATTTTGCCATGGTTGTAAAAACATTCCTAATTGGATTGAAATCCTAGAGTATTTAATTCAGATACCGTTTCTGTAAGTGATATACACGGAAAAACATTTTCAACATTTCCCAGGCATATACACTGCATATTCCAAGAGTTGAAACAATCAATGCAAAGTGAATGTGTTGTCACGAGAGTCATCAAGTTTCACAAAAAGAGAATATTGATTACTAATACCAAAGCAGACTTTCTCTAGGATCGTCTTCTGTCTGTTTGTAGAATATCTATTACTGTTTTCAAAGCAAAATTACCCTCCCTTTTCTCTTGTCTGTCTGCAGACCCAATAAAATCTAGCCTTTTCATTAAGCACTCCAGTATTTACACTCTCTATCATTTTGGTATTAAGCTCTTTATCATTAGGTACACAAAGAGATCAGGCAAAACATGGAACAGATGTGGGTTAAATAATAAGAGACTGGAAAAAAGAGAGAGAGATGGAGAGAGAATTGCTCCTATTTTTTCATGCAACTCTCATTCATAACCTCAATGAAAATAAGTCAGAAACACAAGAAGAATCTCTAGAACAATTGCTCCCTACCTAAAGTGGCAACAGTCCTTCCTTATTGCAGTCAATTCTAGCAATTTACCTCTAGAAAAAAGTGAACAATTTTCTTCTCAAAATGGTCGTTTTGCAATTCATCAATCATAACAAATGCTTTTTTTCCAATACATCAAACATAACACATGGTTGTATCAATTCATTTACCGGTAAGCATATTTTTCATTTAAGCAAATTTTTCATTTAAGCATATTTTTCATTTAAGCATATTTTTCAATACAATATTGCATTATTCATAATTTCCTATAGAATACACATGTACATGTACATGTATGTCTCATTGTATAAGAAAAACAAATTGTAAAGTTACAGACTGTCAGCAAGTGAGCATGTACTCATTGCCACAAAGTATGAATAATTTCTAACCAAACAATGCTACATTACTTTGCACTAGACTACATGTATACAGTGTGTACACACCAAATACATGGTTAATAAATGAGTCAGTAGTAGGAACAGAGCTCCTGGTTATAGCTCTGTCAGCAGGTAGATGTATTACTACAAAATATCAATCTCTAACCAGACAATTTTGCATTAGACTGTACAGTCGCACATACCAGACTGAATAAATGAGTCAGCAGTGGGAACAGAGCTCAAAGTAACCACACTACATGTATTTGCAGTGTCAACAAGTATCCTTTTATGTACACTACATGTATGTGTCCCAAGGTGTATACAAATATGCAGCCATAAAGGCTCCTTCCCATATGCTGCAGTAAACCACCTCAAAAAAACCTGCTGCGTTTTAATTTGTGTATTAAATTAATGGCAAGCAGGGATGCATGACGCAACAAAAGTCCTACATGTACCAGTACTCACTTTACCTGTGTGTTCTACGATACAGAAATGTGATGCACAGCATGCTTTCAAACACCTGTTTTGTTTTGTTTACAGGCGGTTTACCACAGCATATTTAAACGAGCCTTTAACTCACCTTCTAAAAACCATATCTTGAGAGCAGTGGTATCCTAAAGCTATATGAACATCATATCCTGTTTCTACATACAAATTACTTTTTTACTCATGGATGCATTTTAGAAATTTCCATAAAAAGAAATAGAGAAATCTTCAGAGATGACTTCCATAATTTCATCTTTTCATCTTTGGACATCCCTCTTTATCTAAGCTTTTCAGTAATTACTCCCATCTGCCCTGTATCATTTTCACTGATGTATTTGAATCAAATCAGATGACATATATATATATATATGCACAATTTTCTTTTCTTCTGCATGAAAGGTGTTTTTATAAGTTATGCCTAAGGCTACATGTATTAAAAAGATCCAAGGAGGCAGCTTCGAAAGCCCTAGTTTGACGCTAACATTCTCACTCATGTTTCTTGTTTGTGTTCTAATAGCCCATTGTTTCCCACCTGTAAAACACTAGACAAGCATCAATTGGTGACACAGTACATAGCCTTTAAGGGAAGCTCTTAATTCTATGACCAAAAAAAATGATACAATATTTACTCTGCTTTTGTACAAAATATACACTGCGAGACAAATTCGATAGAAAATGAACAATAGCTGAGTAACGAGCAACAAAAATAAGCTAATTAGATATTGGGTTTTGGAAGGGGTTGGGGAGGGCTTGCCAAAGGGCACAAGAACATAATTTTGGAGTATATAAGTGCATGGGGTATATTTAAGATTCATCAACTTGGGTTTGCCAGGGGGGGGGGGTTGCCCCATCCCATGGCCCTAACCCCTCTGACCAACCACCGGTCAAAAGTGAAGGACTGTATACCTATAAACTTGTACTCCATCCATGGAGTCTTGGTTACCAAAGATATCTTGGAAGGCATCTACTGGATACACAACTGACATCTGGAAGGTGACTGATGTCAACAAAAGAGAATCCCATGTCAAACCCCCCCCCCCCTCTCCCTGGATCTGCCAATGATTGCATGAGGAGTACTAACCTGCAGCTGAAGAAAACTTGTACTCTATCGAGTCCTGGTTGTCTAGGATGTCTTGGAAGACATCTGGGAGGAGACTGATGTCACTGAGAGAGAACTTGCGAGTGAAGATGGTATTGGTGTTGACAAGCTGGTCCAGTTGTTCCAAGAACATGGTCACCCTGAAGGTAAAGAAGAAGCAGGATTTGTTTTTAAAAATCAAATTCTATTTATGAAGGTCATTTTAACTCTTTTCCTGCATTAGTTGCCTCAAATTCTGAAAAAAATCTTTGACAAACAAAACCAAAAAGAAGGAAAAAAAAGTACACATTTTTTAGGTCCTCATTCTATGCAAGAATTTTCTGACATGCAAACAAACAAACCAAAGTTATTGCATTTTTTAGAAGGTGCCTTTTGGAGGCTAAAAGCACTGCCGGTGTTACAATTAGAGGTAACTTTTTTTTTTTGTACATGTACTTACACTGTACATACTATACAAAAGAGCAAACTAATATAATAAAAAAACTAGAAGAATTTTCGACCGCGCACGGTCGGAATTTATGCCTCCGCCAACAACAGATTGGAAATGTATAGCATATATGTACACTTTGGTTACTTGGTTAGTGTTGAAAGTATTAATGACCAAACATCGTTGGTTAAATAATGACAAAGAAACATTATTTGTTTGGGAAGCTGTTTTTAACCATCACATCGGTTTGATCGACCACCTGGAGATTGGTTGTGTTTTTAACGGGATAGAAGGCATACAGACGTACAGACAAACGACCCAAAAACATAATGCCTCCGGCTACGTAGGCAGAAACATAAAAATGATGTATCTATGGATAATAGAACATGCTTTAAATAGTGCGATTAAAAAAAAAAAGAGTACCAAAGAGGCATAATTCTTGTAGGAAATTTAATCCCTGTTCTGAGAGTTGTAACTCAGTTATCAGAAGGTAAAAGGCAGCGAAAAATCAGATTTACCCCTTTTCATTTTTTTTTTTATTGAACTCTGTGACCTTGAACTTTAACCTCATGATCCCAAAATCTAATCAGATCACTGCCCCACCCATATGCATAAAGCCAAGTCAATTCAATCCCTATTCTGGGAGTTGTAACTCAGTTATTAGAAGGTGAAAGCAGTGGAAAATCAGATTTACACTTTAAAAAAAAAAAAAAAAAAAATTATTGAACTCCATAACCTTGAACTTTAAACTCATGACCCCAAAATCTAAGCAGATCATTGCCCCTCCCATATGCATGCATGAGCCAAGTCTGAAGATGATCCATCAAATGGTTCTTAAGTTATCACAAGAACAAGCCATTTCTATGTATTTTATTGAACTCAGTGACCTTGAACTTTAACCTCATGATCCCAAAATCTAATCAGACCATTGCCCCTCCCGTATGCATACATGAGCCAAGTCTGAAGTTGATCTGTCAAATGGTTCTTAATTTATTGCAAGAACAAGCCATTTTAATATATTTTATTGAACTCTGTGACCTTCAACTTTAACCTCATGACCCCAAAATCAAATCAAGGCATTGCCCCTCCCATATGCACACTCCAGCCAAGTCTGAAGTTGATCCATCAATCAGTTTTTAAGTTGCAAGAACGAACCCATTTTCATGTAACATTTTTATGTATTCTATTGAACTCTGTGAACTTGAACTTTAACCTCCTGACCCCAAAATCTACTCAGACCATTGCCCCTCCCATATGCACACTCCAGCCAAGTCTGAAGTTGATCCGTCAAATGGTTCTTAAGTTATTGCAAGAACAAGTCATTTTAATGTATTTTATTGAACCCTGTGACCTTCAGCTTTAACCTCATGACCCCAAAATCTAATCAGCACATTGCCCCTCCCATATGCACACTCCAGCCAAGTCTGAAGTTGATCAGTCAATCGGTTTTTAAGCTATCGCAAGAACAAACCATTTTTATGTATTCTATTGAACTATATGACCTTGAACTTTAACCTCATGACCCCAAAATCTATTCAGCGCATCGCCCCTCCCATGTGCACACTCAAGCCAAGTCTGAAGTTGATTCGTCAATCGGTTTTTAAGTTATCGCGAGAACAAAACCCGTACGGACGGACGGACGGACGGACGGACGGACGGACGACCCGAAAACATAATGCCTCCGGCTACCACTTACGGTGGGCGGAGGCATAAAAACCTGAATGTCTTTGAATTTGGAATCAAGTCCACACATTTACATACTGTAAGTAGGAAAGTGTGAAAATTCAGAATGAAAGTACAATACAATGTACATGTATGTAGATGTGATGTACCTCAATTACAGGGTGGTCCACAAAAAAATATTCAAATGTGTACATGTAAAATAGCAACTGGGAAGAAGTATAAATTGATGTTTATGCGAAGCATGTGACAGGAGTCCAGAGCCTGCTTGAGGGCCCTGGAACTTCTGTGGTTCTCTGAGGCTTTCTGGTGCAATATCAGGCATATTCTGAAGCATTTTGAAACAAATCTTTAATATGCCTCAAATTTCATATATAACTTGATTTGAAAAATGATTATTTTTTAAAGAAATCTTAACCTGTCGCTGATTTTAAAACCTGTAGTTTCAAAAACCAAACCCGTCGCTGTTGACCACCCTACAATTGTACATGTTTTAGTAAACACATATAAAATATGTAGATCTACAATGTACATGTACATGTACATGAACAAGCCTGTAACACACACTTTTGAGAAATTTCATTAAACAAATATAGTTTTTTTTCACTCTCCATTTCCTATTCAGGTCTCCTAAAAAGGAAACTGATTTATTTTCACTTCATTGTTTCCTTTTACTATAAAATAAATACAATGCATCTAATATTAGTTCACATTTCCTTTTATAAATTACAACTAACACATCCCAGGAATCCAGGGGCCTGCAACATAAAGAGATAATACAATCAATCTTACGATCAATTGTAACTCTTCAGTACATGGTTTGCCATAGACTTACATGTACGATTGATATCAATCGTAAGATTGATTTATCTCTTTATGTTACAGGCCCCAGATCATAAAGGTTTGTCACCCACTGCCTACTGAAACTAGTTGGTTCCTTTTTTAACCCTTTTGAGACAATTGGCCACATTTTGTGGTTTTGCTCAATAACTTTTGATTAAAAGCTCTAAAAATTATACCAGATGCATGAGTAGAAAGAGCAAACATTTCTGCACACAGTGTGTCCATTTTTGTGGCATGACCATATTGCGTTTGATGCCTGGAAATTCGAAAAGGAGAATAAGCTTAAAAATCCTTAAATTGGCAACACATTGAGAGATTCAAAATCATTGTTTTTTATCAAAATTGGCCATTTTTTCAACTTTTCGACAAAGTTTCTAACCATGTATATTGTTTTCAAAGACATAACATTTTATTAGAACCAAATAGCACTAAGAGAAAAATATTGTTGCCAATTTCAAGAACAAAATGTGATCAATTAAGCATTTGAATAATTTCCGTCATGAAAGGGTTAAGCCTATCGGGAATGTGAGAATCCTGTGGTCAATGGGCTAAATCCAGCATGAACACAAATGAAGATTAGATTATATTGTAATGCTTACATTTAGTTTTTAATATCACTCAATAGGAATTCTACATCTGCTCAGAGCTAGAATGGTGTTAACTATTACATGATTAATACCTTCTGGCTCTCAACAACTAATTTCCTCATGGTTTACAATTGAAATAAAAACATTACCTTGCCTGAAAACTGAATAAAAACATCATTGTATTTAAAGTGATTGATTAACTTTGTGAAAAATTGTAAAATCAGCTCAAATGCCAGTGAATTGTGTGCAGTCCTCTAACTACATATATAATTAAGGATATGTGAAAGTATGAGAGAAAATGGAACCCGTTTACTATCCTAAAAAAGAGAAAATCGCGATCAATCACTAGCGCAAGTCGCTCGGCTTCTTCGCTGCGCTGCAGTCACAAAAACCAAGCTCCAGCGCTTGGCGATTTCAGAGCGGGTTTCCAGCCCGTACGGTATTCAGTGATAGAGCGAGGTATGCCAACCGTAAGAGTTCTTTAGGGTTCGGTGGTACTCTATCCCGACATCAATGTTCAATCGTAAATATCTTGATATATAAACGACCGATCAGCTTATAAAACTCAGGCGATTCCTGTCTGAGCTAAAGGTTTGCAATTATGATTACAGCATTAGCTGGAACAGTGATTTTTTTTTTCAATCCTGGGCAAAGTTAATCAATGCCTTTAATATGTATATGAAACAAATCCTAAATTCATCTTCATACATGTACATAAACATGTACACACAAAGGAGCATGCAGCAAAAACAACCTGGTTTGCAATTACATTTCCTAGCAAAATGAATAATGTGTTGTACTTGTATTTTTGCAGAGGGAACAAAAGGGCATTTTTACACTTTACATGTTATTAAACGTAAAATGGACTACCTGCAACTTCAAAAGTCAACAATCAATAAATAATAACCCCCCTTTTTGATAACTGCACTGGCAATATGAAAGTTGAACAGAAAGAAAGCACAGAAATTTTAGGTGTTAATGTCAACAACAAACTGAACTGGAAGTTGCATATTTCTAATGCTATGATTTTGTATCATATGGAGTTGGAATACTCTACTTATAAACGAAGATCAAACATTCCTCCCTGTACTATATTTACTATTTATCATCAAATTATATTTCCTTATATTTCATACGGTAAGATTTTATGGGCTTGTCAGTAAAATAAACTAAAATTAACCAATTGTTCTCCTCCAAAAAAAAAAAAGCCATCTATTTGTATGAACTCGTCACAGGTGCACCGAATGTTCTAGTAACTGCATACACTTTCTATACATGATTTATTACCTTCAAATTGCTTTTTTAATTTTCAGATTCCATTTCATTCTTTCCATGAAATTTATTGTCTCTTAAAATAGCTTTATTATGTACAGATTCACATGAGCTCCCAACCTAGTAAACCATGAGGATCAGGAGTGATCCTCTTATCTACGAGGTACATACGACCACCTATCTGTTACAGTATGCTATTATATCCTATAATTGCCCATAACCGAACATAAAATTATTTCACAAATAGCCTACCATACACCGCCTCCGTCCCCCGGGTTGCCGTATGAAACCCGTCACCCGCCATGACACTTCCTCCGAAACCACACACCAAGAGAGCACCCGCAACCAGGACACGCAGACATGTCGCAACTGCGAGGCGAGGGGTAGGAGGGGGGGACACAGATAGGTGGTCGTATGTACCTCGTAGATAAGAGGATCACTCCTGATCCTCATGATCTACTATCAGTACATCCGACCACCTATCTGTTACAGTATGCTAGACCGACATGGACTCAGCGGGAGGCTTGGCTGCGTCTAGCGGTGAAGGAGCGGTGTATTAGCGGGACTGAGATGCCGACAGTAGCGCTGCTCGAGAAACGAGGGTACTGCGGCGGGGATGTCCCGGAGATAAAAGGAGATGAAGGAATTCGGGGAATGCCCACGCAGCGCCCGACCTTCCTGGGTGCGGTGATCGATATCCCCAGGCAACTGGCACGTCCCAGCCCGGAGCGGGTATCGACGATTACGGGCGCCGCCCGCCGTCTTCGGCTAAGGCGACGGGTGCCAGCCAGGACCTGGCTTCAGTTCCTAGGGTTCCTGGCGAGCTTGGTCGATGTGCTGCCGGACTGCCGGCTGCACATGCGCCCGCTACAGATCCATCTTCTCAGGCACTACCGCCCGTCACGGGACCCCCTGACGAGGCCTGTGCCGCTACCTCCGGCCGCCCGCCTTCTCCTCTGGCGGTGGGGCCGCCCGGAGTTTCTGATCAGGGGCAACCCCCTGCAGCCCCCGCAGCCCTCCATCACAGTGACCACCGATGCATCCCACATGGGATGGGGCGGACACTGTCAGGGCCTGCATGCATATGGGGACTGGTGCCTCTCGGCCACCCTCCCACATATCAATGTGCTGGAGTTTCAGGCTGTTGCCTTGTCACTCCTCCACTTTCTGCCGCTGATCCGCGGCCGGGCTGTGTTGATACGCACGGACAACATCACCCTAGCGGCGGAGCTGTGGAGGTGGTGCCGACGCATGGGGGTCTTCCCCGTTGCGTCGTGCATTCCGGGCCGGGACAATCTGATCGCAGACTTCTTGTCCCGGGGCCGGGTTCTCCCCTCGGAGTGGACGCTCCACCCGCAGGTCATGCATCTGCTGGTGCGCCAGCTTCCCCCACTAGATGTGGATCTGTTTGCCTCGGAGTTGAACGCACGGCTGCCGATGTACTGCACGAGGGTGCAGGACCCGGCAGCCTGGCGGATGGACGCCTTCTCCTTCCCGCGGAAGAGATTCAGGGGTTATGCGTTTCCGCCGTTCGCCCTCATTCCCCGCGTTCTGCGGAAGGTGAGGCAGGACCAAGCAACTCTCCTCCTCATAGCCCCGTGGTGGCCCAAGAGGACGTGGTTCCTCGAGTTGACGGGCCTACTGGTGGGGAATCCGAGGCTCCTTCCCGCTCATCCGGACCTGATCTCCCAGCCAGTGTCGGGGACTCTGCACCCCCGACCAGAGAAAAGGAACGGCCCTTCGAATGGCATCCCACTCGTGAGCTGCGTCCTTTGCCTCACCGGGAACCCGAGGGCCTTGAGGGCCAGGTCCCGGCGTCGGCGAGTAGTGAAGAGTGCGGTACGCGTGGACTGCTTCCATAGATGCTCCGAGATGGACATGAGGAGCGAGTCCAAGAGCTGGCGGTCCTCGGGGGAGACCCGGAGGTCATCCGCCTGTACAGCCAGGTTCGTTAACGCCCCGGCATAAGCCGCTAGACGCATCGAGGACCTTGCTAGGACCGACAAGTGCGTCCACCACATATCCTCTTCAAGAAAGGCGCGACGGCGGAGAGGATTGGCCCTGCCTACATAATCCCCGAGAGCTAGGAGCTCCGGGGAGAGGGTCTCGGGCTCGAGGTAGCGGGCCATGTCCGCGGGCTGAAAAGCAAAAGCCCGACGCAGGCCGGCGAGGCCCCTCTTAGGGGGCGGCTCTCGGGCGATACGCCCGTACTCCTCCTTGAAGTCTGCCATGAGGGGGATACCGGGCTGAGCCCCGGCTCCCCCTCGGAACAGCCGGGACGCCGGGGGTTGTTGTTCCGCCGGGTCCGGGCGAACCGTATAGAATTCTTCGAGGTATCGAAGAAGTAAGGCCTCCGCCTCCTCACTGAGATGCCTCAACCCAGGCGGGGCTTCAGTCCCTGCAAGGGACGGCGCCGCTGAGGAGGCCGACATCGAATCCCACCCAGAAGTAGAGGGTTCGGACTCGGTCGCTGTAGGAGACTCATACAGCTCAGAGAGGAGAGGCATGGGCGGGGTAGGCGCCGGTAGCGGGAGGGGAACCTCCGCTGGCGGCACGCTATAACCCGCCGGAGCTCGGGTCGCCAGGCCCGGGAAAGGGCGGGGGAGCCGAGGCTGGGATGCAGTACCCGCCTGGAGCAGGGGGAACTCATCCGTAAGGGCTGTGCCTGCAGACGAGGCTAGGCCACCGGCGGCCGTAGTCTGGTCAAACAAAGGCACCGGGCGACCATCCGCCCGCGCAGGGAAAGTCTCTTCCCCGGGCGGAGCACCCAGCGCCGCCGGGGCGCGGCTCGCGCCCGCCCGCTGGCGGGGGAGCGGCCCTTCCGGCGCAGTAGCGGGTAAGGAGGGGGCAGTAGCGGCTGCAGGTATGTCAGCCGACTGGCCTGTAAACGCCCAGCCGCGGTTCTCAGCCAACCGGCTCATCATAGCGAAGAGCTCGGCCTCGCTAGGCTGAGATTTGCCCACCTTCTTCTTCTTCTTACCCGTCTTCTTAGTCCTCTTTGCCGAGGGAGAAGTCGATGAGGCAGAAGCGGCCCGCTTTCTGGACTTCTTCTTCCTCTTAAGAGGCGCCCGGGGCGAGCCCTGGGGCTGTCCCGCCGGCGGAGTGCCGGTGGAGGAAGCCTCGTAGAGCTGCCAGTCCCAGGCGGGAGCCTCGACCGGCGCCGCCTGGCTAGGCGGGGCGGGGAGAGCTCCCAGGGTGGTAGCTACCGGCCTACGAGAGGTCCGGGTGCTCAAAACCCTGGAGACCTGGGAGGTAGCCGGCTGAGAAGTAGCAGCCGCTACTCCCCCGCTCTCATACCCCACGGGCAGCCCGGTCGGGCCGGGGGGGGAGCGGACAGGGCCATGGCTAGGAGCCGCTCTAGCAGCAGGAGTGACCAGGCGGTCAGTGCTGCGAGCGGCCGGGACGGGGGCGGCTCTCACGAGCGAGGACGCTCGGAGCGGCTCCCCGGCGCTCTCTAACCCCTGGGTCAGTTGGGTAGGACCGGGGGGAGAGCGGGTGGTAGAGCTCCGGTCATGACGCCATGGCCTGCACTCCTCCTCCTCCGACTCGCTGCCCCCGGAGGCGAGGAGCTCAAGGGGAGGGTCGGCTGGGCCGGACCCTCTACCCTCCGGCGCAAGCGCCGGTAAAGGCTCTCCCTCTACAGGGGGATCCCGGGTGGGAAGCCCTAAATCCGGCGGCCTAGCGGCCGCGGAAGGGACCAGGGCTTTAGGAGCCCTCTGGATCGGGGGGTGGGAAGTTAGCCAAGCCTCTAGCTGAGCCCAAGTAGGCTCAGACCAAACGGAGCATACCGCACAGGGATCGGGACGGGTGCATCGCCTGTGCAGTGGGCAACACGCGTGCACGTCCCAGTCCGGCAATCCCCGGCGGCAGACCTGACATCTAAGAGTCATACCTGTAAGGGGAAAGGACTCAGTTAGACACAGAACATATATATATAAACAAAAAATATGTATTACCAAGTCAATTGTACACAAAAAAGAAATTTGTGTACAAGACAAGGGGCGGGAATTAAAGAGCGCTGAGCCAACAAGATAGATCTACATTGACGGCAGAGCGCTACAAACGCCTAGGAAAGAACATGAAATTAAAACATGTACCAAAACAGCCCAGAAACCCATGTCTACATAAATGATGTGCATTTTGGACAGGGCGGCTTGCCATAGGCGAAAGATCAAAACTGGCGGCATTTGGCCTGCCATACAAAAAAATTTTCTCAATGTTTCCAATTTCAACCAAACGGTGGAAAATACTAAAAAACTAACTCCCGGGACTACTAAATGTCCAACGAGAGGAGAAAAATCTAAACAAAAGCGACCAGAAGGCCGTACAATGGTAGGCAAAGCAGAACAGGGGAGAATCGAGCCAGCACAAGCCACGCTCCGAAGCCGCGGTGCATACAACACACAGTGTGTGTGAAGCAACGCAACTCAAACGAAGTCGGCACAAAGCCGAAACAAAAGCCTGATTTTCCCCTTTTCCGCCGATACAAAGTATCTAAAACGAATTGCTAGCCTAAAACAACAATCAAAAGAATAGAAAATGGAAAGAACTGGCCTGATTGTTGGTAATCTACGTCGGATGGCGACGGATTTAAGGAGCAATCACGAAAAACGTCTTGTTCGTATGGGTGCGAACAGGAAGGAGGAAGTGTCATGGCGGGTGACGGGTTTCATACGGCAACCCGGGGGACGGAGGCGGTGTATGGTAGGCTATTTGTGAAATAATTTTATGTTCGGTTATGGGCAATTATAGGATATAATAGCATACTGTAACAGATAGGTGGTCGGATGTACTGATAGTAGATATGTTTTGCATTAACTTAGCTATTCATATTATCCAACTGGAACTCCTTCAAATGTGCATTTACAACATGCAGATTATCCAAAAACATACTGGCCTCGACCTTTGGAATTTTCCTGATCTTGATATTGGAAAGTGCCAAATGAAAAATACTTTTTTTCAAGAGACAAGTAAAGAATATGCTTCTCTGTTTTATATGTATGAAGCACGAGACCGAACCAATAGCATGGTTTGGACGGCACTCCCTCATTTCATGTTCATTGTGATTTTGTTATTCATACAAACAAATCACGTTAGCCGAGCAATGAGTCATTTTCATTGTCAGCATGCTTGAATTGGTATATTTTATCTAACATTCATGATGTGGAGAACATACATACCTCCTTTCTTCTCTAAATGTACAATTTAAATGAATATACCATGTACATGATGATCTATGTATGATGATGATGATGATGATGATGATGATGATGATGATGATGATGTAGGGATATATATGTATCAGTAAATCAAATCGAATTAAATCAAATCAAATTAAACATGTAGTAAACAGCACCCTTCTGTAGACATTAAATAATGCATTTGCACTGATTTAAGCCTGCCGCACACTATACGATCGGTCTGCAATCTGATTTTGGAAGAAAATGTAATAACATTTGATATAAACATTTAAACACATAAAATATTTTTGATTGAGGTCCTGAATAGTCATAAAGATAGTAAAATCGAAAATATGGCCTACTGCGAGCTTCTGAGTCAGAGAAAAGACCAAATCGTCACCAATTCGTAGTGACGTCAGAGCAGCCCTACGATTGTCTACGATTGTCAACGATTTGAAACTGGTTTGGCCCTACTGTAATTGTGGGTAGAAGGCTGACAGCACTCCAAAACCTTACGTTTAGTATTCATATTATTGTTCAGAACCTGATTTAGGTAGATTTTATTTGTTAACATGCCCACATTTAATGCTACATGTATTGCTATTTATTTCCAAAATCAGATTCGTAGTCGATCGTATAGTGTGCTGTGGGCTTTAGGCGATACATACATGTACATGTATACATGTGTATGAACGTGACTAACATTCAACATCATTTGAAAAAATATATATCCTCTAATTAAGTACACATTAGCATCGTATTCTTCAAAGTACACTTTAAATAGATCTAAAGAGCAACCAACATCATTATGAGTCTTCATAATATACATGGAACATAACAGCAGTATATAGCACAGATTGACAAATTTTGTATGGGTTTTGGCTGCTCTGCCCTCCCCCCCCCCCCCCCCCCCCCGACCCCTCTTAAGCTAATTTAGAGATTATGAGCCATTAGTTAGCCATTCATATACATGTATATGACAAACCCCCAAACAAAATCCCTTAAAAAATTTCCTTATTATGTATCCATACAGATTACAGAATAATCTCTTGACGTCCAGTATTAAGACTGTTTGTTAAAGGGAAAGTCCACCCTGATTACAGCTTGGTTTTAAAAGAAGCAGAAAATTAAAGAATCAGATCAGTGAAGTTTTGAGCAAAATACAAAAAGAAAAGAAAGTTATGAATTTTTGAAGTTGTAATCAATCAAACGCAAATTGGCAACTTCCTGACATATCTTGCGAGCTCCTCTCCCATTTGCCCTGTACCCACCAAGATAATCAATTTCTATATTGTCTCAAGAAAATATTCAATCATATACATGTACATGTATGCACCTTAGATATAATCACTGTTCATATGTTTTTACACAAAACCTGTATGAAACAAAAATTAAGAAAATGAAAATTCATGAAGTTTTCTGTGCTGAACAATTGGGAGAGGAGCTTAAAAGATACGTCATAGGGCTGCCAATTTGTGTTTGATTGATTACAGAATTCAAAAATTCATATCTTTCTTATTTCTCATCAGATTCTGCTTTACCTTCACTAATTGGTTCGTCTCATTTTTCTTTTCTTTTTTATTAAAATCAACTTAATACCAGGGTGGACTTTCCCTTTAAACAAAACATTGTGGAGAAATGAAGTGGGGAGTAATTGAAAGCCACTGGCAAATTGGGAACTGAGGGAATGACATTGAGCCTGTGGTAATTATCCGCATGATCTATACCAGGATGAAATTGGTATGCACACCAGAGCACACCCCATGAAACATTATAATGTTAGGTGGCTCGGTTTATGGCAGTGGAATCTATGCACTATAAAAGCGTCAGCTCTATCATTTTTTAATATTCCTTTATTTCAAAGGATTCTTACATATCTCTGAAAGAGAAAGGAATGTAACTTGAATAAGTGGCAAGTAGCAGGCATGAAAAGTGCTGTTAAAAAAAAACACTGAAAAACTTTCGCGAACCAAAGCGAGGGAGCGAAGCAACCGAGCGGGGGAGGGTGTGGGAGGGGGGTATCCCCCCTCCCACAGTAGGGAAATTTTTCAAATTTGGGGTTAAGAATTGTGCAATCTAGTGCATTCTGTGGTGAGATATTTAACCTCATAATATTCAATGAGAATCTGGATTAAGATGATTCTATATAGCATAAGTCATACCCCAAAACAGTTGTAGTTGTTGTGACTTCGTGCCGTGCGTTCAACACAGCCGCCGTGAGCGATCAAAATATCTCATCGTCGATGATCACACACCTTGCAAAATGCATGCCATTTACTTTTTTACAGATGCCGGGATGAAGTCAAACTTTAGTCTTATCCACAATCTTGCTATAAAACTGGGTATTTCCAAGGCTTATCCTTTTAATATTACAATCCAACTCGGCAAAAGACAGATCATTCGCTCGGTTGAAACATCACGTCGCGACTGCACTGGCAAACACATGTGCACTGCACATGCGTTGTGTGACTGTGTACATGTAATAACATGCATTTGCTTGTAGTATGAATAGCCTTCCGCCTTCATGCGAGTGCGCAATTACGGGCGGGGGTATTTTGCGTATGCACACAAATCCTCTGCGGTTATTAGGCGATCCCTTCGCATGCACGTAGAGAGCATACACGGACACGAGGTGCAGTGCGAGTATACATGTGTAGAAAGTTAAGGGATCGCCTCCGATTCCGTCTTTATTGCATGCCCATGTATTACTGTGTATACACGATGGCATATGCGCGGAAATTGGATTTTTTTTTATGGAAAAGTGAAATACGCGGAAAAAAATCTAGGATCGGAGGAAAAAGCGGAAATCCGCGGATACGCGGAAAATTTTCATGCCTGAAGTAGAGATTGTCACACAGATATTATGTCGTATATCTCAATGTAATGTAAGTAATAGTGGATGTTTAGCCTAAAATAAATAAGCAGCATGAATATCATTTCAACAGTAAATTAAGCCTTTTGAAAAAGAATGCTGCTTAAGAAATTCCTCACATACGAAAAAAAAAAAAAATACATTCCATGGTGGCTCCTTGTCTGTTTTATTGCTGCCTTATACAAGTACATTCTGTTTATATATTGTATACATGTACATGTATGTTTTTTTTATCTGTCTGCCAATTTTATTTTTCATTTATTATTACTTTTCTTATTTCCAATCATTTCGATAAAAATAATAATTACATTTATAAACATGTACATGTAGGACATTCTGTGAATACTTCAATGCACTTTACAATGTTATTCATTATTACCCCTGGTCACTGGATTTCAAGCCAGCACACAAGTGTGCACCAACTCCACTCCTTAGGGAGCATGAATTTAGGACAATGGCAAAAACAGTCACACTGACTTTCAGCAATCCCCACAGGTACCCATTATCTCCTTGGTAAGAGTGGCAATGTAGATTAATGCCTTGCCAAAGGACATTAGTGCCGCGGCAGGACCTGAAACGTGAACCATGTGATCTACAGTCCGGTGACGTATCCACTTGACCACGAACACCTTTATCTCTTTTTATTATGTGATTGTTTTCTATTGATTCAATCTATAAAACATATTTTCAAAATTTCAAAAATTAAAAAAATTCAGGATATCTCGAGCTTGTTAAAAACACTTTCTGTTGTGTTCTGTACACTGTGCACATAATGTATACTGTAGAAATCATGAAAACGTCATTGATATTCTATTCTTGAAATGATTAAGAAACAACAGAAAAAGGACAATGAAATTTTCATGATGTAAACATCATAAAATTTAGAAAATAATATTCAATGGCACATGCAATTACAGCAGAACCTCGTTATGACAAATTTCCTGGTACCAAGAAAATGACCTTGGCATACTGAAATCTTGTCATAACATGGCTAAAAAAAAAAATACAAAACAAAGAGCTGGGACTGGCAAATTTACCTTGTTATAACGAGTTTGTTTTAACAGTGTTCTTTATTATAATGTTGTATGAAATCTTTAAAAAAATTCCTTCACAATCTAACTTGGTAAATCATTGATTAGTCTTCCATCCTTGTAAACCTGCCAAGGATGCATAGGCAATAACACATCATGTATGCAACCTTCATGTATATAGATGTACATGTACAGTGTATGTATTAAAGTCCTAAACCTAAACCTCAAGAAATTTACATCCAGAATGTACAGGAACATCCCCTTTCAGATCTGAAGATGCATGGAAGGGTGGAAGTCACAATGTACACAACATGTATTGACACATCCTCTGAGAAGTACCCACTTCCTGGCCCTTTGTTCATGTTTCACCGTAAATAATTAGGCCTACACTCATTCCAGGTACCAGGCCATAAATTACATCATGGAACCTCTATCTACATGGCTTGTATGCAGAGCTGTCAACTTTGGAGAACTGCTTGGAGGGAGAATCCGTTTTTTCCTCTCGCCCAGTGTGACCAGCGCCAGAAATTGAATTACAGTACGTGAAAAAGCACCGAAAGGTTAACCTAAATTATTGCTTTAAAAAGCGTCGTTAAGGGGCGTCTTTTCACTCAAAATTTCTCTAAAAAGCACAAAAAGAAAAAAAAAAAGGTCATCAGCAGGATATTGTGAAGGAAATTTTCATTTCACATGTTTGGCCGGAAGTTTTTTCATAAAGCGAAACCCTAAACATACATGTAACTTAAAACCCAATAGCTACCCTAACTAGAACCATGGAATCTTTGATGAAATACATACATGATGTAAAACCAAAAACTTTTGCGAATTGTTAACGACAGCCAATAGACCGGTTCGGTAATGTATTCAAATTTTATACACACCTTTCAAACAAAGGTTGTTCTTGACAACCTGAAAGCTTGCCAGAGGCTTGCCAGACATAGCAATAAGTAATGTATGCAAACTGGATTCCAGGGTTGTCACCAGGGACTTTTTAGTGGTGGAAATTTCATTGCTCGACACCTTGCCACGGGGGTTCTGGGGGACAAAAACTAGTTGGTTTTCAGGGCTAGTAAGTTATAGTTAAACAGTACAAATATCATGTACCAACATAGTACACACTGTACTGTAGCTGCAGCATTACATGTAAGCATTGTAAGTACTAGTATTTGGTTTACTTTGTACATATACCTGCTGTGAGTGCTGTCAGATTACTGGCTTAAACCACAATTGCATGTTCATAGGTCAACTCAAAATCGTATTTTTTCTTTGTCAGTGGGGAAATTAGTGCCGGGTGGGCAGGTGTGATATTGCATTGAGTGCCGATCAGAAATTTAGAGTGGTGGAAGGTTCCAACCGGCGCCGACCACCGTAGTGACAACGCTGCTGGATTCCAAGCATTGAGGCTCATTTATAAAAAGCAGGTTATTTCGTGACCATTGTCGCATATATGCGACAGAACGCATCCCTGCGCCGCTTACCAATGTCGCTATTTGGCGACGAAATGCAGTCCCTCCGAAAAAAAAAATATTTCATCAACCAAACACCCCTATAAGTCCAGTTTGGTATCGCCCGAAAGCTGGGCTCGCGGCCGATCGTTTGATGTACGTTGCAATACATACTTGTATTGAAAGTTTCGATGCAATTCCCTCCTAAAGTTTGGAAAAAACATCACGAAATGTCACTTTTCCGCGCCCAAGAAGCTCCGTGATGGAGGCCGAGGTGGAGAGTATTTCGCGGATACGCTGTCCGAGTCAAACTCGGAGGCTTCTGACATTATTTTGGACCAATTTGGGGAAGTTTTGGAGGTCGGTCCCGAGTAAAGTTCGTCGAAAGAGCAAGTTTTGGTAGGCCCTTCTCAAGCCAAACCACCCTGACCGAGACGGCGTAGAGTAGCTGCGAGTACCGTGCGCGGCCAGCGGAGGAGTATACAAACGTGGATTCGACACTGCGCCTGGACGACGTAGGCGACCTGCAGGCATAGGCCACAGCTAGGGAAGAACACCGGGCAACGCATCGGCGCCACGTTATCCACAACCCGCTGACTCTCGAGCTGGATGGCAAGAAGCGATCGGGAATCATGACGTTGAAGATCAGTATTTTTCTTGTTTGAATAAAGTGGATACATTGTTAGCAGGTTACCACTGCATATTTTATTTTTATTGAACAATAGATCTATCTTACAATCATCACAGTGACAAAGATTCATGCCGCACATAATTTTGATCACGGATTGTGATGTAAGAGAATAACAATAAATTTACTTCTCTTTTTTTATTGTAAAATGTAACCACGTAACAAAATCGTGTTATTTTTGTTTTCACGAAAATTGCTATGAGAGAGAGAGAGACAGAGGGGGTAGGGAAAGGGGTGAGAAAGAAAGAGTAGTGATGAAAAAGAGAATGGTGAGAGAGAGAGAGAGGGGGGACGAGAAGGAATGAGAAAAGAAGAGTGGGTGGGAAACAGAAAAGTGCAGGGGTCGATGAAAAGTGAAGAATTGAGGAAAGTGAGTGACAAAATATTTCATGAAATCGGAGATGAAAAAAAAAAGTTTGCATAAGTATAAAAAAAAAGAAATCGGACATAAATATAAATAAAAATGAAATGAAAAGTGCTCCGAGAGAGAGAGAGAGAGAGAGAGGGAGCGGGGGAAGGGGTGAGAAAGAAAGAGTAGTGATCAAAAAGAGAGAGAGGGGGGGGGGGGACGAGAAGGAAAGATGAAAGAAGCCGTGGGTGAGAAACAGAAAAGTGCAGGGGTCGATGAAAAGTGAAGAATTGAGGAAAGTGAGTGACAAAATATTTCATGAAATCGGAGATGAAAAAAAAAAGTTTGCATAAGTATAAAAAAGAAGAAATCGGACATAAATATAAATAAAAATAAAATGAAAAGTACTCTGAGAGAGAGAGAGAGAGAGGGAGCGGGGGGAGGGGTGAGAAAGAAAGAGTAGTGATGAAAAAGAGAATGGTCTGAGAGAGAGGGGGGGGGGGTCGAGAAGGAAAGAGAAAAGAAGAGTGGGTGAGAAACAGAAAAGTGCAGGGGTCGATGAAAAGTGAAGAATTGAGGAAAGTGCAAAAGTGACAAAATATTTCATGAAATCGGAGATGAAAAAAAAAAGTTTGCAAAAGTATAAATAAAAGAAATCGGACATAGATATAAATATGAATAAAAATAAGAAGTTGATAGAAAGGACATAATATGAAGTCCCCTTCCATGAAAAAAAACTGGGATCAAGGTTATCGATTTCACGGGGGAGGGGGGGGGAGGCCGGGAGGGGCTAGGCAAAAAAAAAAAAAAATATCGGGGTCGGTGGTACGTCCCCACAACTGACCAGAGGGAAGCTCCTACCTCCAACTCGGCCCAACAAAGTTCCGAAATATTGATGAGAGAAATTATAAAATAGTATATAAAAAAAATAATAATGAACAATGCCATTGATTTTCATTATTCACTCGACTTTATTCGGGGCACGTACCCAACTACGATTGACAAAATGTGAAGGTTTGAAGAAAAAAAATGACGATCCAATAAAAGAATATAGGCCTCTACATCTATTCTTATTGTCATTATCAGAACAGAAAACAAAAGGAAAATTCATGATTTGTGTGAATGAGATCGAATGAAAATGACAATAAGTTATTTGAGAAAGAGAGAGAGAAATCCAGGTGAGAAGAGTTCTTGAGGAGAGGAAAGTGCGAAGAGTAGCGCGATGCTCCGTTATTATACAGAGCGCGAATACGAGCGACGTCATCGCGCACTCTGACCGAGTGCTGCATCCGACTTCAACGTACAATCTACGTGCAGCTTTTGCGATGAGTCATCGCTGAACACGCGATGCGAGCTTCGCTGCGCACATGTGCGATTGTACACAAATCCCATTGACTCGTAAAATTCTCGCTGAGCGAGTTGAAATGATGGATTATTTTCCTTTCCCTGACCTGAATTTTCGGAAATATGTATGAAATGAGGTAAGAAATGAAAGCTGATATTATGATGAACATGTTTGTTGTGAAAGATATTTGGAAATAATGAAGTCGAAATGGTGAAATTTCGACATGAACATTGGAAGGTGGCTCGGTGTGTTTGACACCGAAAACCTTCCGGTAAGCCAGGGTCGGACTGTGTGAAAGAATGCGGTCACGAAAGGGTTAATGGAATAGCTTGTCATTAGGTGCTCAGAGAAGAAATGTGCATAAATTTGTATACATTACAGAACCGCAAAAACTTTCGCGAATTACAATAAGATTACATTGTTTCAATCAGGATTTGATTACTTTGTCACATGAAACTTTCAGGAATCTCGACCACTCGCAAAATTCCCGAAAATTTCATGCACGCCAACATTTTTGGTTTTACGGCAGCCCTGAGCAAATTTTGCTAGCGCATATGTTGAGCATCATCTCCATGTCTACATGGGCATTGACCTTCAAGTACATGTACATGTACTTCAAGTATCAAAAGTTTTTTTTTCCCCCCTTCTTTAAGTCTTCTTTCTCTCATCTTATAAATTTAAAAGGAGCATATTTTAGAGATAAAAGATGAAGAATGGTTAATAAAGATCATCTGGAGTGGGGAGAGTACATGTACATGAAGTCCTAATAGCCCTAAAAGCCATTAGGATGTTATAATTATCTTATGCATGGTAATTTGTCTAGCATCATTGCACAATACTCACCAAAAATAAACGAGTTCATTCCCACAGTTATAATTGCCAGTCCAGTCTCTGTACAAACATCATTTACTACCATTACTCATTATCAGTTAGGTTAAAGTGATACACAACCTGGACCAGCCATGATACTTTTGGTTCCCATAAAGAGAAAGGTGATACATGTTTGTTTCCAGCAATTACTCGTACTAATGTATGTATTCTGAAAGGGGATAGTCACCTAAAATCATTTTTATTGAGCTGTCTATTTAAAGTGTACTAATCACCTGAAAAAATTATTTTTGTATAGCTACAGTAGAACGTGTGAAGTTAACCTCAAAAAACTTTACCTGACCTTCTATGGGTTAACGGTTATGGAATACAAAGAAAATAAAGTTAAACATAACTAGCACATCAATGATGTGGCGCTCATCCGGCATGCAGCAAAGAAATTGATGCAATTTGTACTTTGAACACAGTAGACATTGTAATGAATCGATGAAATGTACATGTATTGGTTACATGCATGTACAGATGATGAAGTGCCTATTGCAGATCTGGCTAAATGTGGTTTTGGAAGGAGACAGTGACTATTTTCTAGACAAAATTTTAAAATTCCGAGTAGAAGTTTAATAAACCTCATGAAAGTCTTTCAAATGGAACCAAAAAAAAAATCGAAATCGATCAATAAATGAGGAAGAAGAAGCCATTTTTGTGATCTTTTTAATAAATTTCGCATAAATTAGCATAAATAATTTTCTAGACAAAATTTCAAATTTCCGAGTAGAAGTTCAATGAACCTCATGAAAGTCTTTCAGATGGAAAAAAAAAATCGAAATAGGTCAATAAATGAGGAAGAAGAAGCAATTTTTGTGATTTTTGAATAAATATCGCATAAATTAGCATAATTAATTTTGTAGACAAAATTTCAAAATTCTGTGTAGAAGTTCAATGAACCTCATGAAAGTCTTTCAGATGGAACAAAAAAAATCGAAATCGGTCAATAAATGAGGAAGGAGAAGCAATTTTTGTGATTTTTGAGAAATGCGCATAAATTAGCATATTTAATGAGTTTCAAAATTCTGTGTAGAAGTTTCGAATCCCCCACCTAGTGCTATCATATAAAGCAAACGGAATTAAAATCGGGTAAGAAATGGCGAAGAAGAAGCATTTTGAAATTGTGGACGGACGACAGACGAAGGACGGACGGACGGACGGACGGACGGACGACGGACGACGGACGCCTCGCCACGGCATAAGCTCATCTGGCCCATTCGGGCCGGATGAGCTAAAAACCCCTCGTGTGGAACCAAACTCCGAGTTTGGTTCTGCGCAGTCCCTATTTTGTGCGAGGGTGTACAGGTCCATCAATTAGTCTACTGCTAAGTTGCTGTAATATTTATCAGAGCAAAAGATGTTTTGGTGATTGGTACCCTTTAAGATTCTATGCTGGCAGTGGTATACTATGTTCACAATATCATCTCAAACCATTCTCTATTAGACAGACCTTCACACCAACTTTTATTGTAGGGGTCGGGATTTGAATTCTAAAGGCGATTTAATGTGACAATCAGTATAACGTCTTTTTTAAATTAAAAAATCAAAGCATGTATCTTTTGCATAGGAGTACAGTACACTGGAATCGTACACAGCAGACGGTGTCCCACATTCTGTGTTTGAGTGTAGGGCTCCTTATCTGGGTTACACGACCGCATCAACTGCTCGCATAGAGCCATGCGTATGATGCTATATCCATGTGGTAGAGATCGATGGTCTGTATGCACTGAGCCCTATGTTAAAATCTTTTAATTTGGGGGGTCCAGACCTAGAATTTTGGAGCCCATGTATTCCGGGCGCCTGTTCAGTGTCATGTCCTGTATTAGGCCTGCTTGTCAACAGATATTGCAAGTTTGAATACTAAAATTGCATGTTAAGAACACAATTTTTTCTTTTAATGAGTTGAGCATTCATGAATCAATGCACTCATATATAACTCTGCATGCAAAAAAGTTAGTTTAGAGTTATCTTCCGAGAGGGCCTTATTAAGAAACATTTTTTCTCTCTCTTTATGCTCTTTTCATCATTAAAAATTTGACTGTCTAATATCGTTTTGGGGAGATGAATTTATGTCTTCTAACAATGTGTACATGTAATTTTTATGGGTGGTTAGTCCCTTTTCATTGTCAAGGTAAAAACATCTACATACTTACGCAATCCATCCTATGGCTTCCCAGTAATGTACCGTCTCCTCGTCTCCCCCATTTTATTTCTTTTTTAATGTTTTCTTAAGATCATCTCTCACATACATGTTATAATCTCAAAGACTGTTTTTATTCTTAAGAGAATCTACAATATTACAAGCCTAGCTTTTTACTAATTCCCTCATATTTCACACCAAACTATTTTGTCTTATCCCAACTTTAAAATGATGGAAATATTGATCTGTGTCTTTGTATGTTTACTGGTATTTTTTTTTTCTTCTTTTGTTGAAAATATTGAAGATAAAATGCAATGGTCATTGTTTATGTTCCAATTATATGATTTTAAATATGAAATAAACTGGAAATAAACTGAAACTGAAAAACTTAGCTCGTGACTTCAAATAACTTTCAGTTGCATATATAACTGTAACAGGAAGCAGCAAACAAAGGGCATTTTTGGTATGAAAGTGATATGATGGAGAAGAAAAGACAGGATATGTCAGCATGCAAGATTAGGAGGGGGAAATTTAGCATTTTAGGAAATGGTCCCCCCCCCCCTCATTAATCCATCAGGAGTTTAATATGGAATCGGGGAAACGTCTTGTAAAACAACTGATTCAAATTGATCTTAATTTGATATCAATCACAAGCTCTACAGGTACTAGAAAGAGATAGCCGTAGGTGTGTTTGCGATTGATTTGATGACTAGCGATGATCCCTCCAAATCGAACACAACTCTTTAAAAGACAGGACCCTCTGTTTTGTTCACATATGGAATATGCTGTTCAACTTCCATCAGACATAAGACAGAGAAAAATCTGATAAAGGAAGATCTGCAATAATTCCAAAAGGCAATTAAACTCCCCAATTTTCTCCTAAATGTTGTACCTGGAAATTGTCACACTATTTCCTTGTTTATTCATCTGCTCTAATTTATATTAGTACTCAATGTTTCATAAGTGAAACAAATACACAAAATTCAAAATTAACTCATTAGAAGAAAATAAAAGGCAGATTAATACAATACAGTGAAAGTGGAACTTCATACTAAAGCACAACAAAAATGTGTTGTTTTGTTTTGTATTAAGCTGTTCTGTTATTGGTGGTGGTTTTCTAATGTTTTTTGGTTTCTTTTTAGGGGGTTTCTTGCCTTTTATCTGGGGGGGGGGGTGTATTTCTTAGGGCCAGGTACACTGTTGCTTGTTTTTCTTTTCTTTTTCTAAAAACATTTGTTCAAATTTTTGTAAAATGGTTGTGATGCCAATTTGAGGGGAGGTTACTTACTCTGCATTTGGGTGGTCCGGGAGGCCAAAGGGGTCCCTGACTGCCGTAGGACAAAAGACCTGCATGACGGGGATCACGCCAGACGAAGGCAAAGGTTGCGCCATGTAGTATCCTGTACACAGATGGACAGAAAGAGAGTTGATAAACATCCTGTTCAGATTACATGAGAGCTACACGAAAGTCATACAAAGAAACATCATACATATTTAGCAAAATGGGCATACACACTTGAAAAAATTATTGCATAAGGAAACTAGTTTGGGGGAGGGAGGAAAGCTGATCTTGACACCAATTCTTTAGTGTCAGGATACATCATGGGCAACTCTGAAGCATACAAAATTAATGTACAAAACTACAGCTGACTGGTCATATCAGCACTCACACAAATTAGTCCCGCACAGTTATACAGTTTTTGTGAGATAACATTAAAAACTACAAGGGGATGCTTTCTTTATCGAGTTTTCAATCAAAACGATGCTCAAACACGAATTTCGCTACACAGAGTTTCGTGTAACATTTTGTTATATGATGTTCAGCTACATATATATGCTTTTCGTATAGCGAGACAATGAAGTTTATTAGTCTGAAGGGGGGGGGGGATAATCATGACAGGTAATATGCCAGACATACGAAGGTTAAAGTTGCGGCCATTTAGTATTCTGTAGACAGATGGAAAGAAAGAGTGAAATAAAGATATCAACGAACAATCGTGACAGTATAGGGCAAACAAGGGCAAAGGTTGGGCCAATGAGTAGTCTGTACAGATGAGAGATGGAGAAAGAGAGAGTGAGAGAGTAACAGATGGAGGGAGACAGAAATGGGAGAATGAGAGAGGGAGAGAAAGAGAATAAAGACATCACACCAGATGAAAGCAGAGATTGTACCACGTTGTATTCTGTAGACAGATGGAGAGAAAGAGAGAGTGTAGGAAAGATATCAATAGCTACATTCATACGGGACTTGTGGTTTCGAAACTTTAAGTTAGCGAAACTTTAAGTTAACAAAACAACGATTCACTAACCACAAGGAGGGTTCACACAGGCCCGAAACAACGATGCTCGTTGTTCTGAAACTACAAGTCGAGCGATCGTCGTTAACACCCGAAGTAAATACTACCGATTGTGTGCACGGTACACATAGAGATCCTTTCATAATTCGCTTGAAGAGTATGACCCGGAAGTTTAACATGAACAGCGAGGTCATCGGTAACTACAAGCTTGTAAAACTTAAAATTTATTCTGTCCACACTGTCCGAAACAGCGACGGAGGACCTCAGACTGCTTGTGGTTTCAGCATTAACCACGAGCTTGCTTTTGGTTCTAGAACTATCAAGTAAACTTAAAGCTTCAAAACTACAAGTCTGTTCAAATGGTCTGAAACTACAAGATAACTACAAGTTAACTTAAAGTTTTGAAGCTACAAGCGAAACTTACAGTTTAGCTCCCTTCGTGTGAACCTGACTAACGATCATGAAAGTATACATGGACAAAGGCTGGGCCTTGTATTAAGACAGATAGAGAGAAAAGAGTAAGAAAGAAATGTGAGAGAGGAAGAGACAAAAGGAGGAGAGAGAGAGTGGGAAGAAAGCAAGAGAGAGAGAGAGAGAGAGAGAGAGAGAGAGAGAGAGAGGATGATGACTATCGTCAACTTGGGCTACATGAATCTCAACATTTCTGTAAAAAGTGCAAGGGTAAAAACCATTCTGTAATTGCAAGTGTCACAAGGAAGAGAGACTCTTTTCATAGATTGTAAACAACAACAACTTTCAATAGGTTACCTGTACACTTGAAAATAAGTTGAAAGCCACTTATCAAAACATGTGACAAGCGTTTTGAACATAAAACTCTAATTTCATCTTTTAAGGCCTATCTGCTAGAAGAAAAACACAAAATCATTTTTTGTTGTTCATTACCTAAAAACAAAGAAATTTGTCAATTCCAATGTGAGAGCGACTGCATGATTTTGCTCATAACTGCTCAAGACTACAGACGTGCCTCTTCAAAATAAGCCATGTCAGAGTGTAAATGCATAAACTGGACCAAAGATTTATTACTCAGCTGGATAGTTGAACTGACCCACATACATACTAAGCAACAGACTTTTTGTACATATAAACCAAGGGTCTTCCTTTAGCAATCCAAGGTTTTTTCACTGAATGCACTATTGGATAGATACTGTACAAGTACAGCTGATGACATGAGAGCAAGTGGGGCGTAAAAAATTCATTAGCCATCACAACTTTCTTAATATGAGGGGAAAAATTAACATTGTGAGACAATTTAATGAGACTTCTTCATGGAACCTCTAGTAAATGAACAGACATTATTTAATACATAAATTTAAAACACTGTTTTCAAAGTTATCAGAAGAAAAAAAAAAATCTGAATTCATAAATGCTCATACATGTAAAAGTTCTCAGAGTTAGGCCCTTCTTCCTCTCATATTCAATTGCAGGATGGCAGCCTAGTTTTCAGTTTTAGAGCAACTTGTACAAGTAGGCCTTCATACACACTATGTATTTAAGATATTTTCTGTGAACCGAGTAGGCCAAATATATTTTAGTGTTTAATCATTTATGTCAATTTGTCAAAACTGAATGGAGCAGTTCACATTTGTATTCAAATGTCACATTCCACAACAGTTATCCCGAAGACCAATACTGTACATGTATGCTCTGAATGTGGTATCATCTGCGTATAGCACGCTTTTTCCATAGACCCCATGATCCCCAAGGTACATGTACATGTACATGTACATGTACCTCAGACACCAGTTGAGCCCTGTCCAATCTAAAGGCTTGCCCAATGTAGCAATTCACTGATATGCAACCAACTTTCTGACTGAATAGTAAACTTAAAGACTCAATATAACTTAAAGACTACTACAGCTGCAATAATTCATATAACTTTATACCATTTGGTTCTTGGGGAAAGTTGTATGTTAGCTCTTCCCTATAATGCTACATGTATATTAGAAATTCAAAGAAATTTCTATGTCTGTTAATTATCTACATGTAGATTTACATGTAACATGTATCTAAATTTCTTCATGAACTTCATCATGGTGCACTCTTCAACAGGCATACATGTATTTGTTAGTCATTTCAAAGACACACACCTTATTCAATACAATAACTAAGTTAACTAGTTTAACTACATGCAAAAAACAAAAATATTAATGCTGATGAGGCTTTCCTGGGTAAATAAAATTATCATTATCATTATCATTATTATTATTACTATTATTATAACCCACTTGCTAACAAGTTAATTAATAGCATAACAGGTTATTATGAAAGAATATCATCCTATGACCTTCAAAAAATACCATGTCAAAAAAACTGCATTGAAAGAGAGACCACTGGATGGCATCATTAAATAACATGTTGTGAAGTTGTACATACAGCCAAGGAAAAATAATTAGACCAAGAAAGGTTATTGATACTGATAATGTTATTTCTGCCGTAAGAAGGAAATAAATACCATAACAGCAAGGTGCAATTGATGCAATATGTTTAAATGTGTGTGCTCAGTTTGTGTGTGTACCATCATTCCAGTATAATGGACCTTGGTCTATTTTTTTTCCAATGTATGTGCACATGGGGCTATGTCATATTCACTTCCAAAATGGGTTAACTCCGGGCTCAGTCCAGATTCAGTCCGGACCATTGCAGACCTACAAGTATAATATGAATGGTGTTGGTGTTGAAAAAAAAAACTAATCATTTTTTGCTTTTGTTTTCTCTGTAAGAAATGTAAAACTTTAAAAAATATATGTGTATATATTTTTAACATACAAAATAAAAATTGTACATGTAAATACTGAAGAAAAAAAATTAACAAAACAAAACATCTTGCCAAAAGAATGGGAGGCTCAACTAGCACTTGCGCTAACTTCTAGTTCCAATTAACAACTTCACCTCAGTATAAGTACATCTATATTACAATGTCATGTACATTCAACTTTATGTAGATCTATGACTACATATCATTGTAAATCCATTTGTTCATTAATGTATATATATATATATATATATATATATATATATATATATATATATATATATATATATATATATATATATATATTACTTTTTTATGTATATGTATTCATGTACGATGATTACTCTTTAGTATAATGTATGATTGTTCATATTATACTTTCATTTATGTGATGTGTTGTTAATAAATGCAATCAATCAATCAATCAATCAATCACTTTGATCGGCACTCAAAGTGAGGGTGTCATATGAAAGTTGTCCACACCATTTGATAAAAATAATTCTTAAGGGACGCACTGCAAATTTTACATTTAATAGGGAGGTACATGTAGATGTAGGGACAACTTGGAAAGTACAGGAATAAGATACTATCATGGATGCACCCATGGAAACAAATTGCATGCAAGGTGATTTTCTAGCAGCTAGGAATATAAAAAGGTAGCTTATTTGGGGAGTTGATTGAGTCAGAAGCACTTGCTACTGACTGGCTCCAGACCCACCCACGAATATGAAAGTGGTATTAAGACATACAGCATGGATGACCAACTACTAAGAATAAAGTTAGGCAAACAAAAATCGAATGATGTTCTCTGCATTTCTTCACAGTCATTTTTAGACACTGCCAAGCAATTTCTTGTCATATTATGGAGCTTTAGTCAACCGAGTTAAAAGGCAAATGTCAACACAAAAGATCAATAAAAGATGAAGGGTGCCAGTGCTGCGTAGTACAATCCAAACAAGCAAATCAAATCATTTCTTCTTATGGCATGTTCAGATATGAACAAATCCAATTAGCATTTCCAATCATGGTCCACACAAGCATGCAGTGTACGATTCAACTTGAACATTGTATTTCATTTCTATCTAAATAATACAGATTTCAAAGACATTTACATGTATCACAAATGAAAAAGGTGAATTCTGAAGTTTATATTCTGGAAAAAATACATGAATATTCATGGCATGGCATGTTCAAATACAACAATATCCAATTACCAGTAGCATTTCCAATTATGCTACACACAAGTATGTACATGTATGTAATATACATACATTTTAGCTTGTACTTGGTACACATGTATTTCATTTCTATAGATCTAAATAATGCAATTTTCAAAGATATTCACACCAAAGCTGAATTCTTACAGTTATTTTGCAAAAGATCTTAAAAATAATGATTCTAAACATTTTTGAAAGTCTTCATTCTTCATCATTTTTCATTTGGAAAAGTTTGCATTTAGCTCTATTTTAAATGGTAGGGAAAAAAACAGATAGGAAAGTTATTTAACCAATTCAATTTTTATTAAGTGTCTTGAAATAAGAGTTTGCCTTCCCAGTTTTGCTTTCTCAGTTTTGCTTCTTTCATTTATTCTAGATGGCATATACATGTATGTAAAAAAAGAAAAAATAGCAGGAAATTTGTAACAATTTTTTTTTTTTTGAAAATACATTCAGAGACTGTTTACGAGTAATTTTGACTAATATGCTTCCTTTATTTATTCTGGTATATATATATATATATATATAACTGTATATTTGTAAAAAGAAATGACAGGACACTTCATGTTACCCTTTAATTCCTGCATACATGTACTCCTTAAAGAGAAGCTTGAGTTCTGGAAGAGGTGAAAAATAATTTGTGAGCTTTCTCATTCTGTTTATGTCAGTTTGGAAGAACATCATACTGGAAATGTCCCTTGAATAGGATAACTCTTCAAATGCCCTCATATATTTAAAATATGATGAGAAATAGCTGAAATGTTTGGGCTTCAGGAATATTCATGCCACTTGTGTGTGCAGTCCTATATACCCATTTCTGTGTGCAAAATTACATGTGCTTTTCATCAAGAACTGGGTCAATTTTTTATCATTTTGATGATTCCAAACCTCACAGTATAAAACAAAAGAATTTTTTTTTTCACAATGTAAGTGCATGACCAGAACTCAACTTTATCATTAGCTATTGACTTACAGAATGCCAGATGAAGTTCTTTGAGCTAGATTTTATACTTTCTAGCTGTACATAATTATTCCAGGTGATTGGTACAATTCAATATTTGAAATTTAAAGGAAACTTAAAGTTTAGCTCCCTTCGTGTGAACCTGGCCAATAGGGAGTTCATCCTGAGAAATGGCCCCCCCGTAAATGCGACATCTCTCTTTAATACAAGGGTAAATTTAGGAGGTCAAATATGGTAGCTTCAGATAGAAAATGGCTTAATCATTAGTACTCCTTGATGTGTTTTGTGCAGACCCCTTCCTTTCTAGACAAAGGTACTCTCCTCTTCAATGGCATACCTCCTATTTTACTGAAACAGAAGTACAGAACCCAAATAAAATCTTCAAATCTTACATTTTATACACAGCTACGAAAGATATTACATCTGATAAAAGGCACTTTGAAGTTCAGAAGAAAACAGCACAAGTGGCTAATCGCTCTTCCGTGCAGCCAAGCAAAAAGAGGCCATTCAAAAAAATTCTATCAATATCTGAAGGGATTAGAGTCTAAGCTAGAAATGTATCTACCATTTCTCTATTTTGCTATTATGTGAAGGAGAAAAAAATCAATAGGAGGGCTAATTACTAAAATAGTGAAGACTAAATACATGTAGGTTATACAGTATAGAAACACTGCCATCACTGACAAGGTGAAAAATCCTCATTAAAATTGGGTGCTTGGAACTCACATCACTAATACATGAACATGTACATGTACATTATAAATACCCATAAACAAATTTGTACAGTGAAACCTGCTTTAGTGACCACCTGTATAGAAAGACCATGTTTTTTTTTGTTTCCCTTCCTGTGTTTCTCATAGAAACCTGTATGGAAGTCCCACGTAGATAAAGACCATCATATCATAAAGACATTGTCTCCACTGAGTGGTCTTTCTATACAGGTTTCATTGTAATACAGCGTACACATAGCCCAGGGGGGCATGTCTCATTGAGGCCTGTACATCATCCGCGTACACGAAAACGGATAAAAAGGGCACTTTTTCAGCATTAGGCTGGTAACCCGGGTTACGCGTTTAGGGTATCAAAAACAGCAAAAATCAAGAAAAAGGGTATCAAATTCAGAGGTGAAATGAAAATTGATAAGTGATGAAAATATATTTCAGTATACTGTAATGTGTTCCAAATTAGGTTAAATTTCTTTTACGGTTCCTTTTTGGCTAAAAAAAGATCTATACGATGACATGTACATGTAATCCTAAAAAAAAAAAAAACAAGGGAAGGTATAAAATCGCCGTTAAGGGTATAAAAATCAGAGATGTTAGACAGGTTTCCATGTTTAGGGTATCAAAAGTATTCCTATTGCAATCCCCGTTTAGGGTGCTTTTAAGAAAGTGATTTACACGGATGATGTACAGGTCTGAATGAGACATCCACCCCCCCCCCCCCCCCCCCCCCCCCCCCCCCGGGACACATTTGATTTGATTTGATTTGATTTATTCAGATTCCACATTTACAATGAAATTACAACAATATGTATAAATTACAAACACTGCAAAAACAGAGAATACATAAATATGACATAGAAAGGTGACAAAATGATATGTGGAGGGATCTACTAAAAAGCTTAGCTTGTGTGATGTAGACCCCCTAATCGAATAATGATACAATAATATATGTTTTAAAAAAAAAAAACAAACAAACAAAAAAGATTTTCGTTTAAATTAAAGTATTGTTTGAGAGGGAGGAAATTACTAAACAAAACATATGTACATTATATACAGTTGAGCTAACATTACAAGATAAAATTAATGAAATAAAAGAGATTTCGAGTGGAAATCAGTATATTATATATACACGTATATATAACTATTACAAAAAAGATAAATACACTATTATGGAATGAAAAGAAAAGAAAAATAAATAAAAGCAGAGTGAATTATTTACATCAGTATAAGTCAGTCAAGTGTTTCTTCACAAGATATTTGAACCTACTTAAGTTAGGGGTAAGTTTTAAATTCTGTTCTAATGAGTTCCAATATTTAGGACCATTGAAAAATATAGTTTTACTGGCAAAAGCCGTTCGAGTTTTGGGTAAATGATAATCGTTTGCTTGCCTGGTGTAGTACCTGTGTAAAGTGCTATTTTTTGCAAACAGTTGTTTCAAAACGAATGGCATATTATTTCTATCAAGATTGTACATGAATTGGTACAGCTGAAATCGATAAAGGTCATGAATTATGAGAATACGATTTTGGCGAAACAAAACATCAGTATGCGCTCTGTAAGATGTATTACATATTATTCTCAAAACCTTTTTCTGCAAGAGTAAAATTTTATCTAACCTGGATCTTGCTGCGTTTCCCCATGCCAAAATGCCATAATTTAGATATGGTAAGATGAGAGTTGAATATAACATCAGAAGTGCTGATAATGGAAGAACATGCTTAAGTTGATGAATAACTCCAATATTTCTTGATATGGTTTTGCAAGTGTTATCAATATGCGAATTCCATGATAATTTATTGTCTATAGTAATACCTAAAAATTTGGTTGTTTTAACTTCTTTGATAACAGTGTTGTCAAATATAATTTCATCAGACAGATGTGATAAGGAATTACTAAACAACATATAATTTGTTTTTTGTAAATTTAAAGATAGTTTGTTAGCTTTTATCCAATCCGTCACCTTTTTAAGTTCGGCATTTAAAACAGTGACGAGTTCAATAGGATCGTGATGTGAGTAGAACAGATCGGAGTCGTCCGCAAAGAGTATAAAAGAAAAAATATCAGACGACCTTTTAATATCATTTACATAAATTATAAATAAAAGAGGGCCCAGGAGGCTTCCTTGAGGAACTCCACAATTAACAGGTTTGGTAGAAGAATCAGAATTGTTTACGCTAACAAATTGGACTCTACCTGTAAGATAACTCTTAAACCACTTCAAAGCATTCCCTCTGATGCCATAGTAAGCACGTTTATGTAGTAGTATCTCATGATTAATGGTATCAAAAGCCTTAGAGAAATCAAGGAACATACCCACAGTGTGATTAGACTTATCAAAAGAACTAGAGATTTGATCTATGAGAGTTAAAATAGCGTGGGTCGTGTTGTGTTTTTCTCTGAAACCAAACTGAGAGTCGGATATAATATTGTATTTTTTAAGAAAAGCAATAGTTCTTACGTAGACTACTTTTTCCAACATTTTTGAAAACGAGGTTAATAAAGATATGGGGCGATAATTGTTGACAGACAGGTTATCACCTTTTTTGAATAATGGGATCACTTTAGCAATTTTCATTTTAGCTGGAACTTGGCCAGACTTCAAAGATAAATTGAATATGTAAAGCAACGGATCAGCAATGGAATCGACAATGCTTTTCAAGAGGAAATTGGTTATACCGTCGTAACCAGGAGATTTGTTTGATTTCAATCCTAAGACAATATTAACTAACTCCTGCCTAAATACTGGGGTAAAGAAAATAGAGTTGTCATTTGGCATACATGTAGGTCACAGCATATAACAATAAAAAACAGAAAAAAATGAATCAAATTCACACACTTTCTTGATCAGCTTGTTTGCTCATTTACAACTTAATGGTGGTTTGGGGGAGCCTGAGACTACTCACAAATGTAATCTATGTGTATAATCTCTTAATCTAATGTTTATTTACATACTCCATATACCTATACATGTAGGTACTCCACAGCCACAAGCAGAGATGATTATAAAGGTCACTTCAAACAACCATAATCGTATTATCAAATATTTTCTTTTGCTTACGATGCTCTTGTATCCTATCAGTTCACCATAAATGATCAATGCTTAAAGCTCATAGACAGTCTCGGTAGCAAAAATCATACTGGCAAGAAACTTATCTGAAATAGTCACATACTATTCTCCTTTTATCATAAGACACATGTACGAGATTATTTAAAATTCCATTCATGATTTCGAACAAATTTTAGTGTAAATATCTGTAAGAAACGCTTGGTAACGGCTTTACACTGCCTCACGCTAAGACCATATCCACCCGAAGGTTCCCCGCACAAAAACCCAGCGCTTCGCTCTATGTATAGCTTATTCTACACACACAGCAATCCTCGTGTAAGTTGTGTGTGTGGCCGTTGTTTGAATTTACATCCCCTCTTTTTTGGGCCAGGGATTTTTATTACTTTTCACCTCTCATTCGATAAATATTTCACTTGAGGAGGAAAAAACTTCACAGCATCTTAGTTATGTTAGTACCCTGCTGTTTATTAAGTAAAATCAAAGAAATCTCACGAAAAGTTTTTGAGGGCCTCCCAAAACTATCTGTTACCTTTAAAGAGCAAGTTGAGTTCTCGGAAAGGTGAAAAATAATTTGTGAGCTTTCCCCATTCCTTTTATGTCCTTTCTTTTCTTTTTACGTCAGTTTGCAAGAACATCATAGTAGAAATGTCCCCTGAAAAGGATTTCTCTTCAAATGTCCTCATATTCAAAATTTGACAAGACAGAGCTAAAGGGTTTGGGCCTAAATTTCATGCCACATGTGTGTGCAGTCCCATATACCCATTTCTGTGCGTAGTGCATGTGCTTTTCAGAGAGATTGGGTCAAGTTCTCATCATTTTGATGATTCCAAACCTCACAGTATACACCAATTCTTGTGTAGACATGGGTGCCGTTGCATGAAACTTGCTATTATAGTAACTTTGCTATTATAGTAACTTTTCATGGAATACTGGATTTTGATTGGTTCTTGAGCAACGTTACCATGGTAGTTACCATTGATGGCAAAGTTACTATAATAGTAAGTCTTTATGCAACGGCACCCAGATTAACCTTTCCAAATTGCTTTGAGCCAGTTTCTTTACAATGTAATCGCATGACCAGAAATCAAGTTTATCTTTAACACTTGACCTCTAAATGTAGGTCCTCCAATTTGACCACCATCTTGATTGTGACCCATATTAAATGCACAACAGGTACTTTGATTAATGTTTCATTTGTGCTGTATTCTGTTTTTAAAAAAGATTTTTTTTTTTTTTTTTAAAGATAAAGAGTTAAGAAGAAAAAAATTACAGAAGGATAAAACCTGGATAATTCCTGGTGGTTTTCCTAAGCAAATCTTTGTTCACTGGAGGGCTGGTACACGGACAAAAAACGATGTTTTACATTGTAGTTCTCCGATTGAAATCTAAAAGAACTGCTATAACTGTATGTCAAAATACAAATAATCCAATATTTGTTCAACCATCCCAGATTTTCATCGCAAAATAATACCAATTCAAAACCGATACAATCTCAAAAACTTTTCAATGAGACAAGTATTTTATTCACAAAATGACCCCCCCAAAAATAATTATTTGCCATACGCTCTGCTTTAATATTGAGTATATATGCCTAACTAAAAATAAACTACAAATGGAAAAATTTATAGGCCCACTTTGCTTGCTGGTCAACTGAAAAAAAGGATAATTCGACAAATGCTATCATGAACAAACAAACATTTACAAACAAGTACTCTGAATATTTCTTTTTTTTATTGTACATGTACAGTGTAGGTTAAGTAATTATTCTAAATTATTCAATACTTCTTTTAACACCTCTGCATTCCACATACTGTCAATTTTATTGGATTATGTAACAATTCTTTAGGTCATCATTACGAGAACTCTATTTACTTGGATATTATTATTGCATAACCTCCCAGAAGGGCACAAACACATTTTTGTCACATTCCTAAACTTTGTAGTTTTGATAGCTGAAGTGCGTATCCGGACAACTACCCCCTGGACAATTACCCCCCGGACAACCAGCCCCCGGAAAACCACCCCCTGGACGACTACCCCCCTAGGACAACTACCCCCTAGGACAACTACCCCCCAGGACAACTACCCCCCAGGACAACTACCCCCCAGGACAACTACCCCCCAGGACAATTACCCCCCGGACAACTACCCCCCCGAACAACTACCCCCTGGACAGCTACCCCCCGGAAAAATTGTCCTGGGGGTAATTGTCCTGGGGGGTAGTTGTCCTGGGGGGTAGTTGTCCTGGGGGGTAGTTGTCCTGGGGGTAGATGTCCTAGGGGGGTAGTCGTCCAGGGGGTGGTTTTCCAGGGGGTAGTTGTCCGGGGGGTAGTTGTCTAGGGGGTAGTTGTCCTAGAATCCTGAAGTGATATCATTAAAGATAAAGTTGAATTCTGGTCATCTGATTACATTCATTGTGAAAAGAACTGTTTCAAAGTAATTCGGAAGGGTCCACCATGTCTACATTAGAATTAATTGGTGTATGCCGTGAAGTTTTGGAATCATCAAAATTATTTTCAAAAATCGACCCAATCTAGCTGAAAAACACATGCACTGCAGTCCTACACACAGAAATACATGTAGGTACATGTACACAAGACTGCACACACCTGTGGCACAAATGTTTGGTCCAAACACTTAACCTTCTTCTCGTCATATTTGATACTTATCAATTGAATTATCAATTTAAAATATTTTTTTACAACAGGTTATCATAATGACTAAAGTCTGATTTAACAATCATCCCATTATGCTTTGTATTGTTCTTTCTTTTTTTTTATTTAGAATTCTTATCAGTAGGCACAAAAACTATCTGCATAATAGAAATCATTTTCTCATTTTCTTTTTCGATTTAATATATGTTATTTATTCAACAGTTCACTATCATCAAATGAATTACCGGTAGTATATTCCTCAAAGTTTTCAAAATTATTCCTCACCTCTGCCAGAACTCAATCTTCTCTTAGCCAATTTAGAGCATGTACAGACTGAAATGTACATTTTCATAGATCTATGTAGTAAAAGTACTTTCAAAATTTTGGAAAGTTTGTTTCTTAAAATGTACAGTTAACAACACAATTATTCATACCCTTACCAAGTTTGACATTTTTTTTCAATTTTGTTTTGTGAAAACTTGGTTTGTCATGATTTATGTTTCCTGGGCATGCTACAAATCAATTGTTAAAATAATTACACAAGACAATTTACCAAATTTTGATGGTTCAGAGGTAATTTATTCATCTTTTTTCAAAAGATGGCTTGTCCATAACTTTTCATACCCTTTCTTGAATAGTTGCAAAACATGTACAAAATCTTAGAAATGCCTGACACATGTGCATTTTCATAAAAATATGCCTCGATGCCATGTGTGGACCAGGATACGAATGCCTAATACGAATATTTCTAGAAATGCCAGGAAATTAGTATATTAGCATTTCCATTGTTATGCAAATGAGGTGAAACCACAATTATTGTTCACTTCAAGCTAACAATTAAAAGTATTCAACCAGTGCCCAAATTCCACTAGTCCACCTTTCATTCTTTAATAAGAAAAACACAAAAGACTTCAAAATTACAAGGGGTATGAATAATTTTGTTGTTAACTGTATATTGTCTGTGCAACCATGGACCCTACTACAGATGGACTTTTAACAGGAGTCTTTCTTTGATCACATCATGACCGCCGCCACCTGATAATGTATATGTTGATGAGCACATTCATTTGTCACAACAATGTTGATTACATAATCAGGAATCGTCACAAACAAAACAACCTTTTACCTTTCTTCGAATTCATTTTGCTGAAGTGTAATTTCAGGAAATGTATCGTGATTTAAGACCTGTTAGAGGAGCAGCGAACCCCAAATTATGACAATTTGTATGATATAAGATTGATTATTACAGAAGTGGACACTTGTGGACATGCATCTGACCTTGCCTAACTTTGAAAAATACATATCCTCTACTGTCCTATTACCTCATATTCCTGGAAAATGGATTGGATAAGTTTCAAAATGAAGTTTAAAATCATTATGTTACAGCCAAATTTAGATGTCTCTCTTGTAAATTACTTCTAATTTCCTATTGAAAAAGGCATATACGATAATTTTCATTTGTATGCCACAACTGCACATGCATTTCAATGATTTTAAGCGATTTATTTTCTTCTGCGCATGCATCTTGTAGATTTCTCAAGGCACAGTTCTGGTTCTTTTATGGCTGACTGGCGGCAGTCGTGATGAGATCAAAGTTGGGAAGCATGTTTGGAATGTCATTGTGATACTTTTGACAAGAGTCAAGTGCATGAATTCATTATGGAACCGATCACTGTACATCTGTAGTAGGGTCCATGCTGCAACTATTCACACCCTTCGGCACATTTAGCATATAACATGACTACAAAGAAACTTACTCTGGCTCTCTGGTTTGGATGGCTTATGATGTCTGAGGGAGACGAGAATGAAGAATAACGTGAGTGGAATCAAGATCTCCAACAGAAGCACAAACTGGGTGGCAGAAACAAGAATTAAAGAAAATAAATGCTTGATGAAAATTACACAAGTTTGTTTGATCATGAAAGCAAAATATACGCAAAATACAACATGAGAGTCAGAGATGGAAAGAAAGGATGACATTTCAAAAAGACAAGTTACTTTGTTTCTGATTACTTATTGTTAAATTATGGCACATTTCAAACAGTAAGTACAACTACAAAAGGTAAGTACAATTTCAAAAGGTAAGTAAAACTTACATAAGAAAGATCAAAGTACTTTATTTGAACTACATTTCAATATAGAAATAAATTTGATTTTTGTCTAAGATGGAAATATTGCACTTATGCCCAAGTGCTGTTTCTGTTTGTGCTTGTACATTACGAGTGCATTTGGCTTGTAAACCTCAAATATATTTGTATTATGGCACTACACATTCCTGATTAATCATTAAATTCATGATGCATTCCCCCTCCTCATCCCCACCCCTCCCCAAAGTCCAGTTGGTCATTCAGATTAACAAGCCATTCAGATTATTCTGTTCAACAATCAATTAAATTTGGTTGAGCTACAAACTTCTCATTTTTAACATGAGATTTACCTGTAGAAAAATTTTCTTAACATATATGTATAAGCAGCAGCCATGATTATGCAATTTACACATTTTGAAGGAGAGAAAAAAAAAAAAAATAACACAAAAACAAGTACACACATGTAGTCTCACTTACAGACTACACATTCTCAGATATACTTACTGGACTTCTCCTCTTCAATGTCCAGTTCTTCCATAGGAGGATGAGGAGCTGGTGCATGAACCCCATGGTGGATCAGATGGTCTACAGGAAGACCTCTCTGATATCTTTCATATATCTTGAGAAACCAGTACCACAACAACCCAAATAATCAACTGGCTACATGTACGGACCTGTGGATGTGCAAAACAAACAAACAAAAACTTGGTACAATGAGGTATTTTCCATTGCTTTGAAAACTAGTAGATCTACTAGCAAATTGCTAAACTTTGCAGAAATCTATGTGGTACCGTAATTCTAAAATACTTGAATTTGAAGGACATGTTAAAAACTTTTAAGCAAAAGGGGTAATATGTTTAACTTTAATAATTCCAACTATATGTATAACTCGACTGGGTCGAGCTGTCCAGGGTAGGTGGTCAGGTTGTCCTGGGTCGGGCTCCTGGCCCCCCCCCCCCCCCCCACTCGGAGGTCAGAGGGACGGCATGCGTGTTCCCAAAATCTCCAGTAAAGGGGTACTTTTCGCACGACACAATCCGGCCCGTGAATTGTAAAAAAAGGGGGTGTATTTGACTTTTCACCCAGAGATTTCTTTAAAAAGGGGGGGGGGGGTTTCTCTCTCTCTCTCTCTCTCTCTCTCTCTCTCTTTTTGGACTCTTGAGAAATTTAAAAAGGGGGTTATCAAATATCTTGAAAGTCATAGAAAAATTGATAAAATCCCGGGATCGTGGTGTGCTTCGTGGAACCTGCCAAAAATGTCAAAATTGCGACGACTTTGAGCAAGACCCAGAGTCTCATTGTTGTGGATATTGTGGCTGCCTACCTGTGGCTCACAGGGTCTCACATTCAGGTGAGTAGTTTGCCCGATAGTTTGCTTGCGAAATTAACACTTTCTAACTCATTTTCCTACACCCATGAAAATGAATGTGTGGGACTGATATACAGTTTTGTATAATATGTACACCACGACCTACCGTACGTACCAGGCTAACTAGATCTATAGAAAGTCGCTGGGGATAATTTCTTAAATAGTATAGCTTACAAACTAACATTGTCATTGTATCATTGATACCACCAAAGCTTATATTCTTAAATTCCTTATATAGAAATTTCTTATGACGGCAATGAGTTCTGAGATCCTTTTTTTTTACATGAAAAAATCTCTCCTAAGGCTAAGGTCTTGTACCTGGAATTGTAATGACAGCTTACCTGAGCTGAGATGGGGGGGGGGGGGCCTCCTCTGGGAAAATAAAATACAGCCCAAAATGCTGACCCTTTTTTTTTTTTTCTTCTTCTTGCTTGTCAGATATTTTTGGAGTAAAAAGGGACCCCAAAATGCTAATGATCTTTTTTTGTTGTTGTTTTTGCTTGTCAGAAAATTTTGTTAATATTTGGCCCCCTCCATCATAAAATAGATCTGCCACGGGGGGGTGTCTGTCCTGAGATATGGGGTTGGAATGAGAGCTCATCTGAGAAAGAGGGTACATTGAGCAATTTAGGGGGGTCTCCAAGGCAGGAAAAGCCAAAAAGCCCAATATTAAATAACCTCACATAAGTGTGAGTGGCGAAAGGGGGGTTCAGAAATTTTGGCCGACCTGAGATAGGGGGGTGCTTTCGAAGGGAGGGAACGAGCATACACGTACCCTAAATAATACTGAGTGGGGGGGGGGGGGCCTGGGTCGGGCTGTCTGGACCTCATCATGATAATTATGGTGGTGGATCTAGTGTCCGAACACTTTTCAGAAAATCAACGATAGCAAATAAAATATCAAACGAATATCTGTCAAACTTACATAATGAATGCTCAAAGTCCTACAGAAAAAGAAGTTGATGGAATTTTAAAAAGACAATGTAGTCTAGATTTAATACGATATTCCCTTCCGAGGGAACCCCTTCCCGACGACGCGGCGTTTTGGTCCCTTGATAATTAAAGGTACTGTATTTCCGAACGTGTCAAACCTATGGGAAAAAGACACAACCTTTGTTTCAATAGTGTGGTTTTCATATGCGTAATCCCACGCGTATGAAAACCCATTTTAGGCGCTTAACTGTACACGTTCGGTAATACAATCTGTTCGGAATTACAATCCTTGACTATAATAACTTTCACCAGTTCACTTTCACCCATCACAATTCAGGTTTTCACAATTCACACTCACCATCCATGTTCACTGCACTGTGCACTGTCTATTTCACACCATCCACATCAGCTGTCAAACAAAATAAAAGAACAAAACTCAAAATCAGCCCACTTACTGCAGCCACTGACTGTTTACTGTCTTTCTTCTTTCTCTCTCCTTTCTTCCATTCCTCGATAAACCCGGCAACGAATGTATAGCAAAAAAGGAGACACGTCCTATTCAGGACAAAATAAATTGTTAAATTGCACCGGTGCACCGTGGATGCGAGCGTCGAGCGCGAGCGCAATGAATGAGCTAGCTGAGTGACTAGAGGCAAACTTGCACGTCGCACTGCACTAGCTAGCACGCAAAATCATCTTTACACAAACAAACACGGAGCTAGCTAGAGAGCTCCAGTGCAGCTTTCTTGCTATGTTTTCTGTCCCTGTCTGCTCAAGAGATGGCGATATTAAAAAAACATCAGACACCACAGAACTCCTAAAGACGTCTTTAGGAGTTCTGTGACATTAACGGATATTTTTTGGCGATGATTGACCAGCAAACACAAAACGTTTTCAGAACGTTCACAAAACGTTTTTATTAGGTCCGCTACGTCTTCGTCTTTAATAAACGTGTACAAAACGTTTTTATTAGGTCCACTACGTCTTCGTCTATAATAAACGTGTACAAAACGTTTTTATTAGGTCCGCTACGTCTTCGTCTTTAATAAACGTTTACAAAACGTTTTTATTAGGTCCGCTACGTCTTCGTCTTTAATAAACGTTTACAAAACGTTTTTATTAGGTCCGCTACGTCTTCGTCTTTAATAAACGTTTAAAAAACGTTTACAGAACGTCGAAGTTTTGACTTAAACATTTACCGCAAATTCACAGCTACAGGTCTTTTGATGACGTCCAAAAAACATTTACAACACGTTTTACCAAGACGTAATCTACTGAACGTTTAGCTGCAGTAGATATGTTTATTATCATTATCATTATATGATTCTTATTATTATTATTGTTGTTATTATCATTGTTATTATTATTATTATTCTTATTATTATTATTCCCAGCAAACACCAAACGTTTTAAAAACGTTTTTAAAACGTCTAAAACAAAACGTTTCTTACCGAACGTTTTTAAAACGTTTTTTAAGCGTTCAAAAGTGGACCATGTACATGATACAATTATTGATCATGATTCATGAATATTCACAAAAGTCCATAATTGACCAAAATCATATTTTAAAAAGGATAAACGGCAATCTATTTTGGCAATTCAATTTGTGCTATAATGCAAAATGTATTTACATTAATTGTTATGCCCAATGCAATTTGAAGAGGTATTTATAGGTCAAAACTGAAAAAATGTAATCTTCAACTATTTTTTTATGGTCATTGCCATCTGATCCCTACATATAGAAAGACCTGCCAAAAGTACTGTGGATAGGATAGGATAAGATATAGGCATAGGGTTGTTAAGATTATAGGGATGTTAGGATTATAGGAGGTTAGGGTTGTAGACCATTAGGTGGATTGTACAGAAAGAGCTTCACATCAGGTTAAAATTATTAATTTTATTATTATGTCCACCAGGTTTTATAAACGTTCTTTAAAGGTTTTCTGGACGTTTTTAAAAGGTCTGCCGGGTTTCAAAACGTTCTAGAAAGGTTTTATGTACGTTCTGGAAGGGTTTTTTCGGACGTACTTAAAACGTCCGCCAGGTTTTATAAACGTTCTTTAACGGTTTTTTGGACGTTTTTTAAACGTCTGCCGGGTTTCAAAACATTCTAGAAAGGTTTTTTGAGAAACGTTTTATAAACGTTCATAAAACGTTTGCTGGAGGTTTTTTAAAGGTTTTTTAAAGGTTCTTAAAACGGTTTTAAAATGTCCGTAGGTTTTCTGAAGGTCCTTCATTTAGAAGCATATTTTCAAAGGTTTTTTTTTTTTTTAAACGTTTAAAAAACGTTTTATGGACGTCCAAAACCTTCCACAAAAAAACGTCAAAAAAACGTTTTACGAAACGTCCAAAGAACCAACTTGGAACGTTTTTAGAACGTTCAGAAAACGTCCGATTGTTAGCTGGGTGAAATGAGTCCAGTGGCGTAAATCCGTATCGAGGAGTGGGGGGGGGGGGGTGGTTGAAATGATTTGCCAACGTGATCTTGTTTGACAAACACAAGGCACGTTTTGTCATTCAAAAAACACCCATATTCATATACCCCTCCCATATCATTCACATTCAATCTAACACCCATCCACACCCCCCATACACACACACACACACCTGTAATCAACGTCTACAAACATCTAATTTTCTTCAAATGATGCGTCATTCTAGAAGAGTGAAGAAGAGTCTTGAACATGATGTATAAAATCAAATGAAATCTCTTTTATTTCAGACTTTGTTGCTTTAAAAATTTCTGTACATTCTCAGGGAAAAATCAAATACAATTATTATAATGACTATGATAATACCACTTTCCAGACAGAAGTTGAGACCGTGCATGGAGAGTGAGAGAGAAACAGAGAGAGAGAGAGAGAGGGGGGGGGGGGTGGAGAGGGGAGAAGCAGTCTCACCCCAACCTGAAGAAAAGTGGTAAAGTTATTTTAGATATATTTTATAACAATGATATGTTTGAAATATAAGGATGAAAATAAAAACAACAATTTTATGAATAACATTATCAATAACAATTTAATATACCAAAATAATAGTAATACAACTATGAAAATGATGATGATGATGATAACAATTACTGTAATAAATAACAATAATCCTGCTCCTCCTCATCATCATCATTATCATCTTCATCAGGATAATAGAAGAAAAAGAAGAAGAAGAAGAAGAAGAAGAAGAAGAAGAAGAAGAAGAAGAAGAAGAAGAAGAAGAAAGAAAAAGAAGAAAGAAAAAGAAGCATAATCATAAACAAAACAAAAGTGATAATACTGTTACATGTTGATAATAATAATAATAAAAATGATAATGACTGCACTTTATTATAGAGATAATAATAAAAGAAGAATATAAATAATGAAGGTTATAATAATCAACACGATAATGATGATAATAATGATGATAGTCATAACAAAGTTAATAATAATTATTATAATGATAATAATAGTGATAATTAGAATAATAATGATAATAATAATAATAATAATAATAATAATAATAATAATAATAATAATAATAATAATAATAATAATAGTAATAATTATAATAATAATAATGATAATAATGATAATAATGATAATAATGATAATAATAATAATAATAATAATGATGATGATAATAATAATGATAATGATGATGATTTTTTCATTTCTCTCGTGAAAAGTGGGAGGATGATTGTACAGGCCATCCCCCCCCCCCCCCCCCGGATTTACGCCAGTGAATGAGTCACTTTCTAAAATACTACTCTCTTTCTGAACTCTTTGATTTTTTCAAGGAATATGAAACTACTCTTGTATCCTTGGAAAAAATAAGCAAATGACAGAACGCTTATGTTGGTCCTACCGTTTTTTTGGCTGTATTATATTCCATAAACTTTTTACTAGTTTCCACATATTTCTTGTCGTCGGTATTACTTTGTGAATGAAAACGTTTTACGGTACTGCAAATATCGGAGCCCTTATTCCAGGCCTTATTCTTTCTTTCCCCCTTTCTTTCTCCTGTTTGTGTAAAGTATTATTAACTCTTAGTGGCAAACTTTAGATTCTGAGGATCTTTTTTCACAAATATTCCTTTTTATTTTTAAAATTTTGATTTTTAAGAATGTGAGTAGGCCTCATATATAGGCTTGGGGAGTTAAATTTCCCTCCTATTTCCTACCCCTGTCTACATGCAGTTTTTATATCTTCATGTATGTATTTAAGAGATCTATATTTTCCTTGAAAAAAGGCTTTTCTTTCTTATTCCTCCCCCCCCCCCCCGGTAGTCATCATCATCATCATCTTTTCTTCTTTTTCTTCTTTTTCTTCTTCTTCTTCTTCTTCTTCTTCTTCTTCTTCTTCTTCTTCTTCTTCTTCTTCTTCTCCTCCTCCTCCTCCTCCTCCTCCTCCTTCTTCTTCTTCTTCTTCTTCTTCTTCTTCTTCTTCTTCTTCTTCTTCTTCTTCTTCTTCTCCTCCTTCTTCTTCAACTTCTCCTCCTCCTTCTTTCGATCATCTTCTTCTCCTCCTCCGTTTCTTCTACCCCCCCCCCCCTCATTAGTCTATCCATATAATAGTCTTGGTCAATAATGAAGACTAAAGTGACTACATGTGACTGCCTAGAAATGAACAAATCAGACTGATCTGAAAAGCACAGAATATAAACAAAGAAGCTCTGATAACGTGGATAAGGAATAGTTAATGATTAATCATAGAGTACACACACTTTTTCCAGGTGAGAGATTGTGCCAGCCTTTGTCAATATTAACGCCGTCAAAAGAACGGTGTAAAATTTGTCCATCTTCCCTGATAGCAGACTGACGTCTTAAGGACGTCTTAAAGACGAAAAGCTATACGTCTTAATGATGTCAGGTAAAGACGTCAAAAAGTCATCAGTTTGCACCCACGTTTGACGTCTTAAAGACATCGTATTTTGATATCATTATTACGTCTTATTGATAAAAAAAGACGTCCATATGACGTCGTTTAGACGTGTTATTTTTACCCGACAAACGTCATATGGATGTCTTTATGACGTCTCATAGACGTGTTTATTATCAAAATAAGACGTCATTTGGATGTCTTCAAGATGTCTCTGAGACATGTTTATTATCAAAATAAGACGTCATTTAGATGTCTTCAGGATGTCTTTTAGACGTGTTTATTATCAAAATAAGACGTCATTTGGATGTCTTCAGGATATCTGCAAGACATGTTTATTATCAAAATAAGACGTCATTTTGATGTCTTCAGGATATCTCTAAGACATGTTTATTATCAAAATAAGACGTCATTTTGATGTCTTCAGGATATCTCTAAGACATGCTTATTATCAAAATAAGACGTCATTTGGATGTCTTCAGGATATCTCTAAGACATGTTTCTTATCAAAATAAGATGTCATTTGGATGTTTTCAGGATATCTCTGAGACGTGTTTATTATCAAAATAAGACGTCATTTGGATGTCTTCAGGATATCTCTAAGACATGTTTATTATCAAAATAAGACGTCATTTAGATGTCTTCAGGATGTCTCTTAGACATGTTTATTATCAAAATAAGACGTCATTTTGATGTCTTCAGGATTTTTATTAGACGTGTTTATTATCAAAATAAGATGTCATTTGGATGTCTTCAGGACATCTCTGAGATGTGTTTATTATCAAAATAAGACGTCATTTGGATGTCTTCAGGATGTCTCTTTGACGTCTTCTGGATGTCTTCAGGATGTCTCCGAGACGTATTTATTACACAAAATAAGACGTAATTTGGATGCCTTCAGGATATCTCTTAGACATGCTTATTATAAAAATAAGACATCATTTAGCATCCTTTGCATGTGTAGTACCTCAATAAGACGTCATTTTGACGTCTTTACGATGTCCTTTAGACAGGTTAATCCTAAGTCGTCATATCCTTGATCATATTTGGTAATGCCTCTGGCACTTACATGATGTGAGCAGAGGAATAAAAAAGTGTCTTTTGTACATCCTGAAGACATGGTAACAACAAAGAAGACATCAGAGATACCAAATCATAGACGTTTGATGATTCGAGACTTGTTAGCGGATTCAGAAGACAGTAGATGTGTTTTTTTTTCTTGCATTGTCATTTCCGACTTCTTCGTGCAAGCACACTGAACAGATGCTGAGGAACCATACACTCAAGGCCCGGATCCAATGGGAGGTGAAGGCATTACTCCCCACACAGGCAACATCTGTATTTCCCATTTCCTGGATCCAGGCCTGCAATCAAACAATAACACAGAGTATACGAATTACATGCAAGAGCAACATCAAGCTGGCATTAGTTTTATACTTCAACCTTTAATAAGTATACATAATAAATATGAAAACAAATACCCATGTTGGCAGCATGCACATATTAAATATACATGTATCAAGAAATACAAGAAGTTGCTTCGATAATTCCTACAGTAAAACAAAGCTTTGCTGGTAACCTTAATGTATTACGGTTACAATATATGTACGTGGTGAACATCTAATAAAATTTTCCTTCTTTTTTAAATAAAAAAACCCCCATGATTTGTCCATACATGTACATCTTATATTTTGCATCCTTTCAAAGCAAAAAGATATATGAAAACATAAATAGTAACTTAAATTCATACTTGATACATTTCAAATAAATATTACTACATGACTACTACTACTGTTAAAATTAGATACAAGTAAATAAAAGTATAAACAAGTGATTAAAAAAGAAAACATCCCAGGAACTGTTTCACAAAGAGTAAAGCTGGACTTGAGTCATGTTTAAATGACAATGCGCAATTATGATTTCCAGTTCAAAATCTCTTTGACTGACTATCCAATATACATGAAGCATACATCTTCTGACTCTTTTCTGAGCTTGATCTGACTAAAGCAGTGATACAAAAAAAAAAAAAAAAACCAAAAAAAAAAAAAGTCAAATTCAACTCTTGAAGCTATCCCCAGAATGGCTAAGATAGGGTATACAACTGTATTATAGGCAAGATATTCACTTTTGAGGTATGAAATTCATCAGCTGCAACAGTGTGTGCTATCAGTTATTAAATAACACCAAAAATACAAGTTTATAACAGTACATGACAACATGTATGGAAAACACAATATCAACAGTAAATGTCGAAGATTCCCCCTCTAAAAGTGTGGGGGGGGGGGGGTACAATGAAAGACAAAAATATATCTGGCAGCATTAATCATAAAAATACATGTATGTCAGCCTTTATTTTGTTGTATTTTGGGCTATGATATATTTTTCAGCTACAAAGGGAACATTTATTATCTTATGTATATCATACATATTTGATTCAGTATAACTAATTAGCTTTGCACAAAAAGAATTATGAGTTGTTTAAAACTTAAAAGAAAGCCATAAAGATCAACAGTGAGTGCAAAATTTTTCCATCAAAACAATCAGAAATGTTAGGAATGGAATAAATCGTAATCAAAAGTATAGTGCTGTTGTATTGATTTCACAAGACAAGGCTAATCTATACAGGTTGAGTGCTGCATAACATTTGCACCTTCCTGATTTTGCTAAAGGTCAATGATAATTGATAATTTTTTTTCTGTAAGAAAGTAACACAAAGTTATTGCTATTGATCACTAGTTTGTGTTGATTATACATGCTGCTTTGTCTATTTTGGGATGACTATCCACCACAGTATAGTAACAATAAAAGTGTGTTTAACATGGGAAGATATTGGTGGATGCACAGCTATATCATGAATACAACATTGTCAAACATTGTTTTGTCGACAGGTGATGAAGTCAGCTACATGTAGCTATTTGACTTGATATTTTGACCACCAAATTTCTACTCAACAACAACAATACAGTGGAATCTCGTTATAACGAGGTCCTTGGGACCAGAGAAATTACCTCTTTATATCGAAACCTTGTTATATCAGGGCCAAAATACAATAGGATACAAAGAGATGGGACCAGGAAAATCACCTTGTTATAACGAGAGTTTGTTATATCAGTGCTCTTTATAACGAGGTTCCACTGTAGTATGTTAAAAAATAGACCTCCACTTGCATGTTCTTCTTTCCATCTAAAAAAAAAAACAACTAAAAATTGATGGGTGCAGTACAGATGCTAGATAACCTTGTACCATAGTTTCAAAGGAAATCTGGAGTAAAATCTGTGTTTGCTGGTGCAGTGAACACCTTTTTGTACAGTATACGAATCTAGGTCAATTTGAAAGTATATCGAGGGTCAGCAAAATGCTCTACTCCCTGACATAGATCATTGTGTATGGCTGTGATGGTACCTTACACACTATGCAGCTGACAGACCTTGTGTCATACTCTTGCCAGACCAGGCAAGTGGCCCGGCGGCTGCAGTGGCATGGCTGTTCAGCCTGGAGTTAATGTTGTGCCTACTATTGAGTGAACACATCATGCTAGCACTAGCTAGGTGATCTTTGTGGCGTACTAGCTATTACGCCACAAAGATCACAAAGCTAGTGCTAGGTCTCCTTCATGCAACTCCAGCCTTGACCATGGACAAAGTTTTCTTGGGTCAGCCCAGAAACATGCAAACATCACTGATTGACTGCCTTTAACTGTGCCCCTAAAAGTTGCAAACAATATTTGTATATCATGCTCATAAAATGAATATTCTATAGCAAATACATGTATCACATATACATTGACATACAGTTTGATATGGTGCAAACAGTTTAAATAAAAGTATAGCTATAAATACAAATGAGCTGCAGAAAAATAAGATACATATCACTAATAAATTGGCAAAGACTTCCAACAAAGAAAGTGTTGGGAATGGAAGCACCATTGTAAAACTTCATAATTGCAATAGAATTGGCTTGGTTCAAATGAAAATACCTTTGGCAGCAACTGAAAATTAAGAAAATATGTTGTCATTTTCCCTAACTTTTTGTTGAATATTTGTTTACTTATTGAGGTAAAAAATTTACGCTGAAAGTTTTAGTGTAGGCCATCAGTTAACTGATAATGTCAAGACTTATACTGGAAAGTCATTTTCACCATCCTCACCAATGCTACAGGCACTTCATTCACAAAGGAATATTGTAAAATAGCAAAACCCTTATTACACACGCAGCACCTGGACTGTACTAGAATATTTTACAGAGGGGTTTATAGCACAACCATCAACGTCAATCATATAGCCTTCAACATCATTGTATACTGTTGCTCATAATGTTGGAATAATTCTTTTATTTTTTTTTACCTCAGAGTGCTCTATCAATCGATTGTTACAGTATCATTTATTCATTTTTCCAGCTTTAAGTACTCGACTGGGTACGTCCATGATTCAGATGTACAGAAATAGCCCAATAACTAAGAAGTCCCTGGTTTGAAACAGAGTTGATGACATCTAAGAAGTACCGTTTTGTAAGGAATTAAGAGTAATTACCAATGCAGAGTAATTAAAGTGCCATGGTTGCTTTATACGCATACATGTAATAATACATGCTTTAGGATTCATGCGAGACAATACTTATTCAGTTTAGTTTATTGAAATCTGAGGATGTGTACATTCATTTATTGTGAACCCTTCATAATAATTTCATAAATAGATGTACATGTACACATGCCAACAATTTCATTCCAACTTTATGAACAGCAGTGCAATAACACATTAAAAATAAAAGATAACATCATGTGACAATTCCGGAAAAAAAAAAAGTACATGAACAGAAAAAAGAAAAGTAAAAAATAAATTAATAAATAAATAACGCCTTCGGCACACACCTTCAGTGGGTGGAGGCATAAAAAAAGAAAACATATACATAACTAGAGCACTCGGCTGTCCTGATCAATTGGATTCAGCTTCAGCTTCCTCAACAATCATCTCTTCAGGTGATCCTGGTGCTGGTTGCAAATTCCTGGGTCCCGGGAGTGGCTTTGGTAAGCGCTGATATGCATATCTTAAATATCGCTTCATAGCCTCTTCTACATCCTTTAATTTTGTGTCGTGTAATCCAGGATTACTTCGTACAGCATCTGTTGAAAAAATAGATAACTTAAAACTCTAGTCACACTAGAGACAGGATCAGCAAGAATGCTGTTGGAATGAAATTCTGTGGTAATTCTTGTATATTTGAAGTGCATTCATAATAGTGCAACTGCATTCTGAGAACATTTGATCTTCAGGCCGATTATGAGGGCGGCTGAAAAGTTTTGCTTATATACAAAACTTTTGAAGTGCATTCAGAGTAAAGAAATACTGAATGGCATTCAAAGTGTATTCTAACTAGTGCTGTCGTCGACAGGCCTTTTGTCGATACGTTTGTCGACAAACACTGTTTTCTGACGGAAAACGACATGTCGACAGAGATTCGATAAAGTCGACAAAATCAGAGTAGTTAAATCATCCCACCTCCCTGGTTTTTCTAATTGGCACCAATCTATTCATTTGCATTTTAAAATCATTCTTAAACACCTGACATAAATACCATTTGCATATTAGATAAAGAAGTAAAAATTAATGTTTTTTTCTAATTGCCGCAGATTCGTTTGCCTTCAAAATTATTCTTGAACTTCCGATGTAAATATAATATTCGTAAGATAAAGAAGTGAAAAATTATGTTCTTTTAATCACCACCGATTCATTGGCGCTTCAAAATTATCCTTGAACGTCCGACGTAAAATCTTCCTAAAATAAAGAAGTGAAAATTTATGTTTTTCTAATCGCTGCCAATTTGTTTGCGTTTCAAAACTGCAAGTTGGAATGTTGAATTCGATTATGTCAATCTCGTAGGGGGATTGGCGATCGGAAATACAATCCCGATCAGACATAATCAGATCGGTATCTGCGTCCGATCCGATGATCGGTTACAGCCTTATTGCAATGTATGACTCAAATTCCTCAAAATATTACCGACCATCACTCTGTCGACAATCTGTCGTTGTTGGCTAGAATTTAATATGACATGTCGACAGATTTTTTTTCTCAACGACAGCACTAATTCTAACTGCAACCGACTACATTTTAACTGTTTGTACAGCATTCCAACAGTATTCCCAACATATATATACATATATGTATATAATAATAATAATAATAATAATAATTAAACATTCTTATATAGCGCATAACACATAAGCATAATTGCATGTCTCTATGCACTTAGTAAGGAAGAGAGAAAAAGAAATGAAAAGATGCACTGGGTTCATAATTATAATTTATCAAATCTCGTAAGACTGGGGTTATTGATTCATGTTTCTTCGTACGTGTAGCAAGTCGGGCTGCAGAATTTTGAAGGAGTTGTAGTCTTTGAATTTGAGAAGAAGGGAGACCAGAAAGCAAACTATTACAGAAATCAAAGTGGCACATAACAAAAACATGGATTAATCGTTCAGTGGTTGATCTATCTAAAAAATTAAGAATTCTTCCTATTTTGTGTAATCCAAATGAAGTTGAGCGAAATCCAAATGAAGCTTATTATGTGCCAAATGATTCTGGTAGATAATGAGTAATTGATCAGTAATTACTTTATAAGCAAGGATTTCTCTAATTAGACGGGTCTTTTCTCCGAGGTATAATTGATTATGACCAATTCACGAGCCTACAATTTTCACCATGCTGGATTTGCAATTAGATTTCATTATTTCAAAACGTTTGGCATGTTTAATTTATGTCTGAACCTACTGTGATTACTGGAGTTTGGCTTTAAAATTACGGTCAGTTGCTGTTGTAAAGTCAGTCGGTATCAAGAAGTCATGGGGTCAACAGTTAAGGGATTCTTACAATTTCAATTTCTTCCCAAATGTTGCCCGAAGTTTGAAAAACTAGATAAATCCTTGACCATGCGAAGTCAAGTTAATGCATTCGTCCTTGCCAGATCAGAAATATATCACTTTTAATTATGAGAAAAATATTCGGATAAATTTAGAGTATGAAAACAAACAATTTTCACAAACACAAAGACATCTGTGATCTTAAAGGGTGACTAAATTAGAGAGAAAAAGGGTGCTGTTTCCATGTATTTTTGCATTCAAATCACGAATCTGGCAATTGATTGTCAAAATTATGTCTCGTTTTGGCGAAAAAGGGGGAAAAGTAGAGGTTTTGGGACCGTTCCTTAAAACTCGTGAGCTGATTGGCTAATTGACGTCACACCCCCAAGTGACGTATGAAGAGTAAGAGGCACAAGATCTACAGGCTGCGGCAATGTAACATTGTACACACAATGCGGTATTTGACCCCTCTGTTCAACAGACAATTTATGAAAAAGGGAAATTAATTAATACAGTCTAAGGAGTGAATAATCATTATCAATATATTTTCTTTAAGATCAGTGAACACTTTTGCCCGAATATACAGCTCTTGTTTTGTTTTTTTTAACTTTTCTTTGAACAATGTTCTCATCCATCTGAGCTTGCCGAACGATAGTTTTGCATTGGTCTTAAACGCGTACACAGCCGTTTTATGCGTCTGTGCAATGTACTACACATCTTTAGTACGGCAACTATGTTCCCCCTCGTACTAAGCGACTGGTGAACGCTTTTGTTTGGTTTGCTTTCACTCTCGCCTTTTTTTACTTCGCTTTACATGTACTACGGTAGTACTGACTTAGATGTTTGGCTGGATTCTTCGAGTAACTTAGAGAGATGGATAGTGATCGCGAGTCCGATTTGGAGGCCTTTTTTGAGCCAGATACGAACTCTGATTTATCAGATGATTTATCGATACCGAAAGAGAAGAAGCTCCAGTGCAGTGGCAAGGGGAATTCAACCATTATGTTTGAACCCCTCGCAGAAGACAGGCCAGGGCATGGTGAAGGGGTCGCGGGGGAAGGGGCCGCGGGTGAAGCTGCTGCAGCTGTGGAGAAGAAAAGTGATCACTGCAAATTGTACTCCACTCGCTTGGCCCTTGCCACTCTGCCCGCGTGAGAATACTGTTGCGACCCACAATTTCCGTAGATTTTCATCTTTAGGAAAATGATGTACGTAGGCTTACATCATCTTTAGGGGTCTTGCTACAGCCCGCAACTATACACCGATTTGGCATTACTGATGAAATTGTGTCCCAAAATCAAAGTTATTGTGAGGAATTAAACACACGAAAATATGCGATGCAAATGGTCGATGCGGTGAATGTCATGCTCGGCACCGGGCTGGGCCTGCCGGGGCCTGCGGGCGCGCACGGTATATAGGTTGGTGGAATATTTTCCCTTACTTCTCGTACGTCACAGATCACGTGATCATGATGTCGCTCGATGGGTTTTTTTTAGGGGCGGGGCTTATGACTGTGTAAATCAGCAAAAATGTACTTTTCAAATGATTATAAAATACGACTGAATGCATACAAAAGTGTGTGATAGATATTTTTTGGCTCCTGATGACTCCTTCCTACGAAAAATGGGCAATCAATTTTTTAATTTAGTCACCCTTTAAACAGAGAAATCCGTCTGTTTGGAGGAGAAATAACATTTTCTGACTTTTAAGATTCTTGTCCTATGCAGACGGAGGTCTCCCACAGGCACCGTACGAGGGGTGGCTTGCACGATGCTTAATCACTATCCCTATGGGAGAATTGGGTGAGGTGCCTCATCCGATATGATTACGGCTAAACTAAAGTCAGGAATTGCAAAATAACAGCCTAAATACTGGAAATGATATCTTATAAAAACAGCTGGGTGACCAGCTTTTTGAAATTTCCAAGATTTGGGTAAAATTTTCAAGTAAAACATGGCAGTGTATGGCTCGCTGATATACTTCCTCAGCAAATGCAAGCGCAAGCCATGTACATGCAAGCACTGTACATGTCGGTGCACACATTCTAGCGCTCGCACTCACCGAGGAAGCAAACTGATGAGCCATACACTACCTTGTATTTACATAAAAATTTCAACCAAATGTCAGAAATTTGAAAAAAGCTGGTATGCCCACTGTATTGAATACATCATTTTCAGTATTTAGGCTGCTATTTTCTAATTTCTGACTTTGGCTTAGTTGTAATCGTGTCGGGTGAGGCACCTCACCCGATTCTCTCATAAGGACAGTGGTCAAGCATCATGCGAGGCACCCCCATTCAGTCTATGTAGGGCTTTGTCTCATGAAGGTCCCAACAGGGAATACCATCCAATTTCTGATTCGAATTGGCAAACCGTTGCACAGTTATACAAATTTTACAAGTGCTCCAGACTGATTCCTAATTACCCTACACATAATTTGTAGAGATTCCCCTGACTCAGGAATAGTTTTTAAAATGCAACTGCTTTTTAAATTTATATTTTATCCAAATAAAATGCTTTATATTTACCAAATATTACACCAATCACTCCTTTCAGCATGCAGAATTTGACCTTGTCACCTCGCTGACCTTTCCAGTTGTACTTGTTGGCAAGCCTGATTTCCATCAAGGTCTGCAGCTGTCGATTCACAGCTTCCACCACTGTTCCTCCTCCTACTTTACTCATCATGGACATCTGGAGTATGCAATAAAATCTGTGCTATTACTTGCCTTTTCATGCATCACCTTCATAATTTAGATGCACAAGCAATCAAGTATATGAACTGATCAGTTTTAGAAAATCCTCAATGGCATTACTCTTGTTTATCATTCCTGAAAAACATCACAGCAAGGGGTGAATTTCCAAATACTGTTCCCAAATGGCACACAAATATCTATGAAAAAAAAAAAAAAATTGGAGGAAAACATTTTTTGCTGAGCCTGAAAACTGCTTGCTTTAGAATATATCATTCTAATGTATTTTTTGAATTGATATAGAAATTATAAATACATTATTGTTGCCATCAATATGGTTAATGAATATGTTCCGAGTTTAACATGGAAAAATATTCTAGCACTTGTCTTCCTGCACTTAAAAAAAAAAAAAATCTTTAAATTGCTATATAATCAATCATTTATGGAATTAAGTAATTTTTTATTTCTTCTTTTGTTAACTTTAAGGGTAACAAGCAGCATACTTGAATTATGCTTGCTAATGGCATAATCGAATTGTATTAAACTAAGACTTAGAATAAAATAAATCTTCACTTCTACTTTTAACAACTACACGTAACATGAACAGGAGGTCAAGTTTCTTTCACTACTTCAATTCAACATTAACACATTTTTTGCTTACAAAACTACTTTCTCTTTGACGCATCCTTCAAAGCATCATTTAGTGCGGTCATCTCCTCCACATGATTAAGAGGCAGAGAGGGCCTGTCGTTTGGCTCGACCTCCTCCTCCTCTCTCCCTTGCGTGATGATATGGAGAACATGTCGAAGAAGCTTTGAATTTGCTTTCACTTCTTCCTTCAACGCCTCAACCTTAATACACAGGCACTTGAGTTCTGAAAATAAAATCCATTAAAATTTCTGTAATTCATAGGGTTTCTATTATTCGTTAAACTTCTATCCTCCTTCATGTCAGTTTTTATGTTGTATCAATTTGTATGTATTTCTTTTTCAAGTCTTTGGCTCTCATTAGTAAGACAGTGGATGTACATGTACAACTACTGGGAACCTCAATGGAGCATACTGCATACAGAATTTTTTGTCAGTTTATCAAAAGTGATTGATGGAGCCTCCCTCCTCCATCATCCCCAGGTGGAATTAAGGTTTAGGGGTAGTGTATCATTTTTGCAGAGTTCAACTGTAACTGCAAGTTTTAAATTAAACATTTAATTGGGGATTCTCTGTAATGTTTTGAGGAGAAAACTTCTGTGAAATGATGCAATAAGAAATGCTTCAGTGACAACACCCCCCCCCCCCCCAAAACAACATATTGTACAATAAGTTGTTGATATTTCACTCTTGGCATATTCTTAGTTTACTAGAAATGTGACTCGCCGGCTCAATACCACGAATAATTCGGAAATTTAGGTTTCTTGTTTTTTTACAGCACCTAAAAGAAGGGATTCTAAGCTTTAAATGATATATGGCTTGCCTAACAAGGACAGTCTGAATGCTTATAAATTACCCTTTGAAATACGCTAGTCTTTCAAGGTCATGTACAAAACAACGGAGAAAATGGGTTATAAAGAGAAGGGACATAACCGCTGAGCTGTGTCACTATCGTCTGGCGGTACAATGCATTGACTCCAAACTCTCTTACAATATGTATAACGGATTAAAAGTTTTCAATCAAACTTGACCTGTTGACACAAGTTTTGTATAGATATCGATCTCGGTGCATGGTTAGCTTGAACCTGTTACATAACATGGTTTTATAATCCTCAGTTGTTTTCTGTGATAAAAATCAAACTTCACCTTTTCCATGAATAAGTGAATTTAGAAGAGATCAAGAAAATTGGCCTATTATACTGACGACATCGTATGTCTATTGTTTGTCATTGTTGACCGTGTGCCAGTGAATATAATTTTAGAGGAAATCTGAAATGGGTTGTCTTCTCATTTAAAAATTGTTGGTGATATCATGATAAATCTTGTATATCAAGCAGTAAGATAAAGAGAGATCAACCGCAGGCTGATACGTAAACAATGAAAGGGAGATGATATTGAGAAGTGGAAAATCATATTATACTAAAATGACAAATGCTGTTTATGAATGAGTGACGGAAATGTATAAATCTTGAAAATTAATAATGTGGGATTGAAAACATGAAGTACGGGAAAGGCATTTAATACTCTGCATTTTTAAGCGAAATACTTGTGTACGAACAGTGAGAGTCAATCGGGGCGTAGCAAACCATTTTGAGAACTGACCGAAAAAAGGGGTCATTTTAAATCTAAGAAAAAAAATATTTCTACTACACTTCTGACTCTTAAACCTAGCCAAATGGTAAATTGATAGTTAGAATCTACTCTTTTAAAACGTACCAAAAACCGAAAATAAACTTTTTCACCCCAGCTCGGCTATTTCGGCCATTTGCTTGAAAATTCCCATAGCGAGTTATTTAATATTGGTGGTTTTGAGCCGGTGGGTCACAGATATAAATTATGCCACATCTGCGAAAGGCCTACAATAACTTTAGTCAACTTTCAGTTTCACTTTTCAGCTAACAATTACTAACAAGATAGTAACAGTTAGGTCTAACAGTAACAGTTAGGAACAATTGCAGAATACCCTACCATAACAGAGTAGATCTAGACAACACATTTAAAGAACGATGCATTCATACATAACATGTCATATATGCATGTACCGGTAGTCTAGCCAGAAAATGGTAGGGTATTCTGCAATCATGGCAATTTAAGCCGTTCGTTAGTTTTCATTAACATTAACGTACTTTTGCTTGCTTTGCCTTTATTACTAAAGTCAGATGATATTTTAAAAAAAATCTCTTTCAATTGTTGATCACTGACACTGTGACTACTTTCGTAGCAGGTCTAACTCTCTAACGTTAACTTTGTAATAGTCTAACCGTTAACATGGTTAACCAGGTTTCCGTTACAAAAGGCCATAGCCACTCATGCCACTCAGCTCAAGTTTTTTAACCGTCAACCATGTCAACCGTCGACCGTTAAGTTAACGTTAGACATGTTAGAATTAAAAATTAAAGAAATTTTAAAATATTTTTAGACTTACTCAACAAAGACAAACGGTACAGTATGCAAATTCAGTACAGGTTGATGTAGACCGAGTACCGGTAATTGTATAAATTCAATGGGAATGCTGATCTCTAAAGTAAAAGTAAAGTAAAATTTTCTTAGGCAGGCCTCGGCTGTAGTTAGTCAGTGTAGTCGGAATCAGACACGTGCATTATGCGTGCAATGCATATGCACGTTTCAGGCTAGCTAGCGCTAGCTAAGGCTGGCAGTGGCCGAACGCGTACCGTTTACATGCAAGCTAGCTAGCTGCTATATGATTTCTGCTTGCTCAGCATGATCGTTGTGCTCGATCATAGCAATGCACACATTTTCAAACTTTTCTTTTTGTTTTGACATGATAGCGCTTTAAAATACCGTGCAATAATTAATAATAATCGTTTATTATTTTTAAATTTAATCTAAGCGTTAAAAACGAAATGAGAAGGGAGTAAATTACTAAAGATAGTCATAGAAAAGTAATATAATTCATGTATATTTGACGTCACTCTTTTTGAACAAAACAAAAAAAGTGACCGTACATGTATAAGACGTCTTAAAGATATCGTATTTTGGACGGGGAAATGCCAATAAAAGGGGCTTTTGTAAAGGCGTCTTTAAGACGTCTTCGCGATGTCGCATTTATTTTGGTCCAAAACTGACAAAAACAGTACGACCTGAAGACATCTTAAAGATATAATAAAGACCAGTGGTGTAATGAGCCAACTTAATTGATTTTGAGGGGGCAGAACATCGAGCACGCGAGAGAGCGAAAATTTTGACCTTCTTAAAATGAAAATCTAATTTTGTGATAGATTTTCCCACAATATCCAGAAAATGATTTCATATTTTAACCTTTCCCTTTCCTTTTCTTAATTTCTTAATTTTTCTCCTGAATTCTTTTTCCTTGGTCGTGGAACTTTTTTTTTTTTTTTTTTTTTTTGAGGGGGGGGGGGGGGGGCAACTGCCCCAATGCATGTGTACGCCAGTGATAGACGTCATATTGCTGTCATAAATTTTGTTACGAAAATAAACGCTTCACACAGTGACATGATTTACTACTATACTACGGACATCTAGACCTAAAGAACAATGAAAAAGAAAAGAATGGCAAATCTATATATTGACGTTTTAATTATGTGGTATTTTGGGAAAAAATATCAAAAAGTTGGATCTTTATAGACGTCTTAAAGACGTCGTATTTTGATTAAAAATGGGAAAAAATGGTCTTGTAGACATCTTAAAGATGTCTTGAAAATGTATTTTAGTGGTCGTATAAACGTCTTAAAGACGTCTTAAAGAAGTCGTATTTTGGAAAAAAAAAATAATGACAAAAGTGGTCTTAATATAGGCGTCTTATAGACGTCTTATAAACGTTTTGTAGACGTCTTAAAAGATGTCTTTAAAATGTATTTAAACGGTCGTATCAGACGTCTTATCAACGTCTTAAAGATGTCTTTAAAATGTATTTTAGTGGTCTTCTAGACGTCTTAAATACACCTTAAAGATATCGTATTTTGGTAAAAAATAATGACAAAAGTGGTCTTAATATCTTATAGACGTCTTATAAACGTTTTGTAGACGTCTTAAAAGATGTCTTTGAAATGTATTTAAACGGTCTTATAGACGTCTTAATTACGTCTTAAAGACGTCATATTTTGGACAAAAATGGGAAAAAAGTGGTCTTGTAGACCTCTTGAAGATGTCTTTTAAATGTATTTTAGCGGTCTTATAAACGTCATAAATACGTCTTAAAGATGTTGTATTTTGGGAAAAAAAATGACAAAGTAGTCTTAATATATGCGTCTTATAGACGCCTTACTGACATCCGTGTAGACGTCTTAAAGACGTCTTAAAGATGTCTTTAAAATGCATTTTAGTGGTCTTCTAGATCTAGACCTAAAGAACAATGAAAAAGAAAATGGCAAATCTATACTGACGTTTTAATTATGTGGTATTTTGGGAAAAAATATCAAAAAGTTGGATCTTATAGACGTCTTAAAGACGTCGTATTTTGATCAAAAATGGGGAAAAATGGTTGTAGACATCTTAAAGATGTCTTGAAGATGTATTTTAGTGGTCTTATAAACGTCATAAATACGTCTTAAAGATGTCGTATTCTGGAAAAAATAATGACAAAAGTGGTCTTAATATAGGCGTCATATAGACGTCTAATAAACGTTTTGTAGACGTCTTAAAAGATGTCTTTAAAATGTATTTAAACGGTCGTATAGACGTCTTATTAACGTCTTGTAGACGTCTTAAAGATGTCTTTAAAATGTATTTTAGTGGTCTTCTGGACGTCTTAAATACACCTTAAAGATCGTATTTTGGAAAAAATAATGCCAAAAGTGGTCTTAATATAGGCATCTTATAGACGTCTTATAAACGTTTTGTAGACGTCTTAAAAGATGTCTTTAAAATGTATTTAAACGGTCTTATAGACGTCTTAATTACGTCTTAAAGACGTCATATTTTGGACAAAAATGGGAAAAAGTGGTCTTGTAGACGTCTTGAAGATGTCTTTTAAATGTATTTTAGCGGTCTTATAAACGTCATAAATACGTCTTAAAGATGTCGTATTTTGAAAAAAAAATGACAAAGTAGTTTTAATATATGCGTCTTATAGACGCCTTACTGACATCTTGTAGACGTCTTAAAGACGTCTTAAAGATGTCTTTAAAATGCATTTTAGTGGTCTTCTAGATGTCTTAAATACGTCTTAAAGATATCGTATTTTTGTAAAAATAATGACATATTGGTCTTAATATAGGCGTCTTATAGACATCTTATAAACGTTTTGTAGACGTCTTAAAAGATGTTTTTTAAATGTATTTTAGCGGTCTTATAGACGTCTGAATTACGTCTTAAAGATATTGTATTTTGGTAAAGAAAAATGACAAAAGTGGTCTTAATATAAGCGTCTTATAGACGTCTTATTAACGTCTTGTAGATGTCTTAAAGACGTCTTGAAGATGTCTTTAAAATGTATTTTAGCGGTCTTCTAGACGTCTTAGATACGTCTTAAATATGTTGTATTTTGGTTTTAAAAAATGACAAAAGTGGTCTTAATAGAGTCGTCTTATAGACGTCTTATAAACGTCTTAAAGACGTCTTAAAGACGTCTTAAAGATGTCTTTAAATGGTATTTTAGTGGTCTTACAGTCGTCTTAAAATTGTCTTTAAAATGTCGTAATTTTGTAAAAAATAATGACAAAAGTGGTCTTAATATAGGCGTCTTGAAGACGTCTTATCGACGTCTTCAAGACGTCTTATTCACGTCATATTATTGTCATTATTTTGGCTACAAAAATCATCTTTTTACAAGACATCATTAAGACATCGTAAAGATGTCATGTTTACGACGTATGACGAGTTGGACGAGTTTTGACCAGTTTAAGACGTCTTTAAGATGTCAGTCTGCTATCAGGGTTTCGTTTCAACTCCATAGTTTGCTCACCAGAATAACATGACGGTAATCAGATTTCATACCTCCGTTATTATATGTCCATTCTGAACTATATAGATGAACAACTCATCACGGGATTCAAATCATTTACATCCATTATAAACCATTCCTGTTCACATTTTGTGTGCTAGCTGTATGCGTTTACTTGGATGACGTCATTTTCAGGACCTTTGTGTTGATTAATTCATCCATGCATCATAGTATCTAGTAAGTATACCAGTATAGTTTTAGCCTGTCTCGTTTACTGATCCAGTTAATCCTTATTTACAGGCTACTGCTACCACTAACCACAATTTAGATAGATCAAACCTAAGCTTGTGGTAATACTCTAAACAGATCGACCACGAGATTATGATTTACTATGCTGCAGTTGTTTGGGGCGAGTTATATTATGGTTCCCAATAATTCACATAAGTGAGGCCTGGATCGATTGAGGATTGTGATAAAAAGACAAATGTTTTTTTTTTTTTTTTTTTTTTTTTTTTTTTTTTTGGGGGGGGGGTTCTGTATTTTTTAAATCTATTTATTTATTTATTTTTTGGTTGTAAGTACCTATGGAAAATAATTTGCTATCATTTCTGCATTAGTATATATGCATTTTGTATAGCAGTAGATTGTTGTTACAAAGTCCAGTACAATACATGCATCGAAGCCGTATAGGGGTTGTGGAAATGGCGGATACATTCTCATATTCTTGACTGTGTAAACTTATTCACTTGAAATATATGCATATATGAAATAATGATTTGTTAAAGTATATTAATCATAATTTTTATTTGTACTTTGCAACTGTAATTGGTTTGCAAGTAATTATTTTATTCTTTGTAAGTAATTATTTGAATCTTTATTATCATAACTCCATGTACCAGGCATGTTTGTTTTCTATTCTGACATATCTCTCTATGCGCATAGGGACTTTCTTATGCGCTATAAGCAACATTAATTATTGTTTTTATTATTATCATTATTATTATTATTATTATTATTAGTAGTAGTAGTAGTAGTAGTAGTAGTAGTAGTAGTAGTAGTAGTAGTAGTAGTAGTAGTAGTAGTAGTGGAATTTGTTTAAGATGCAAAGGCTTAAAACACATATTATTTTCCTTTCTTAAAAATGGGAAGTTTCCCCAACAACACGAACGTATAAAAGAGTGAGGAGTGCATTGAGGTGCATTCTAGAAATCAAGGAGCATGACCACCCCTCGATATGATTGTGTTTCACCGCGCCTCTCTCTCTCTCTCTCTCTCTCTCTCTCTTTCTTCTCTTCCACACACCACTTTTCTTCTTCTTTCTCATTTCCTCTCTATCTCCTTCTCCCACTCTCACTCTCCTTCATCCCATCCATGAACTCAGATAGATGTTTGCATGGCATGTTTAGAAGTCTGCATGATTCTGAATGATTCTGAATATTCTGTCCTTTAGCTATAAAGCGTGCAGTCATGATTGTAATAAAACATGTTCTGATTATTTCACAAAACTTCCCATGGAGTTGTACATGCAGATTCTCATCTGGACAATGCTGTTTACTTTTCGTTTTATCATATTTCATGAATGAAAACACAATAAAAAATCAAAATTTATTCTTCATTTCCACCGAGGCTTTCCACATGTTCCAGGGATGATAAAAGAAGAGATGTTTCGAGGTCACCCCCGTCGAATAGCTGCCGTCGCCGTCACCGCGGTCATCGTCCTTCTCCTTTTCATGTCGTCGTGGGGTAAGAGAGATATGACCGTGGTGGATAGCTCGAAGAAAGACAATCTCGATGTCGTCGAAAAAGAAATTGTGAGGAAATACTCTAATGCCTTATATTATTCGTAGAAAAAGGTGCTATCAATCCATCTCTTATCATTCTTCTTCTTCATTTTCTTCATTTTCTTCTTCTTCTTTTCTTCTTTTTCTTCTTCCTTTTCTTCTTTTTTTTCTTCTTCTTCTAGCTTCCTCTTCTTAACACCATTGCTTTAAATTTAAATTATAACTGTTATGATTGGTGTTATGATACTGAACAGAAGGAGAAGAAGAAGGAGAAGAAGAAGAAGAAGAAGAAGAAGAAGAAGAAGAAGAAGAAGAAGAAGAAGAAGAAGAAGAAGAAGAAGAAGAAGAAGAAGAAGAAGAAGAAGAAGAAGAAGAAGAAGAAGAAGAAGAAGAAGAAGAAGAAGAAGAAGAGGTATCGGAAGAAAAGAAAAAGTAGTAGTAGAAAAAGAACAAGAACAAGAAGAACAAGAAGAAGAAGTACAAGAAGAAGCACAAGAAGAACAAGAAGGAGAAGGAGGAGGAGGAGGAGGAGAAGAATAAATCATGTTAGAGAGAAGAAGGATAATAAGGTAAAGATGCATGAGAGAGACAGGCGGGAAAAGAGGGCAGTAGCACTGAGCAGAAAGATGGAAAGTTGCAGAAGGAGGAGGAGGAAAAGAAGGAAGAAGAAGACGAAGAAGAAAAGAAAAAAAGAAAAGACCCCCCCCCCAAAAAAAAAAAAAAAAAAAAAAGAGAGGAAGAGCAGGAGGGGAAAAACAGATGAAGATCGAAGGAGAAAATGAAGCATAAACCAAAAAAGGAAAAATAAATAGAATATGAAGATAATTTAGAAGAAAAAAAACCTCAAAGCATCCATCGATGGTTCACCCTTTTATAATCCAAAGAAGAAGGAGTGTATATGAATGAGGATAGTAATAATGAGGCAATTATAGTGAGAGGAAGTGGAGAAGAATCGAGTACAAAGCGGGATTTCAGTATAAGATGCAGGAAACCATTGATTGTTCCCTTCCGGTTTGTATCTCTCTCTATATAAAACAAAATCAAGATCTTTTTCTGATAAATGACAATATCCTACAAAACACAAAAGGCGGATAAAACCCAAATATAATGGCCTAACTTTGGGTTCCCTTCCTTCTTATCACTTTGATTTATCGTTATAAACAGCATTGTTGAAAGAATGTTTAACTTACAGAAGCAGGTCTATAATCTCACATCAGCGGACGCACTGAATTAATTCATGACCACTTATGGATTCTTTACACATGTATTTAACCTGTACACATTATTTTACCACTTATGAAATTTTATACACGTATTTTACCACTTATGAATTCTTTATACATGAATTTTACCATTTTTAAATTCGTTCGGGTACAATGTCGGGTTTGAGTACGTTTAAAAATCCGGTGCTATAATACACAAAGCGACATTACTGTTATTTTCTCTTCTTTCCTTTTTTGTGTTTTATCAAATCTTAAGTCAATGATTGTTGCTTCTAAATCTCTTAATTACAACTGTAATTCATTATTTATTGTTTCTCACAATTTTTTTTCTATTTCATTGATGTAGAGTCACAAAAATTGGAAAAGAAAACCTTCGGAATACAGTTTTTTAGTTAATCTTTTTCTTTTCCAGGCATCCATGTGACTCTCTTCTAACTCTACCGTTGTTATGTATTCACCGATTTCTTGATTTTGTTTTTGCCGAATAAATAATAATGATAATAATTCCACCTCTTATAAATTCTTTATACACGTATTTTACTCTTATTTTTTTAGCATGCCGCTCTAAAACCCACTACTCAGTCATCTAAAATTGAAGCGGATCTTCGCCTCCTGCTGAATACCAAACAAAGTTTCTGCAGGATCGACTCGACCTCCAGCGGGAAACACAGCCTCCCATGGATAAAAACATTCACATGGCTGAACCAATCCGACATCACCAGTAGACTAAATTCATCCTTTGAGATCATTAAGAAAAAGGATTCCTACGAAGTATGCGATAGGATCCACGTCAAAATCACCGCCAGAAATGGACGGAACGAACAGAAGAAAGTCGGCGGAGATTATTTTCGAGCACGAATCGTCACCAACGATCACCGGGGTCATACGATGTCGTCGAAGTCGGACGATGAGGTGTACGACCACGGAGATGGAACATACACGGCCACGTTTACTTTGAAATGGCCCGGAGAAGTACAGTTATATACGAAGTGTCTTGCTAGATTGTTAACATCCTTTCATGGGATACATAATGTATTCGACCATAAAACAAGTTGGAATAATATGTAAAAGGTTTTAATGTAAAAAAAAATTAAAAATAAAAATTTGCACAGGCCAACAAGTCACCAATGTCATTTCAATGTGATATTTTGGGGAAACTGATTGGTGCAATATCAGATATTTCATTCCAGCATAATTTCAGTCTTTTAACCTATAATATTTTGACTTTTCTAACCTTCTCAGGAAATTTCAAAATGATCTGGTAACTTTCTTTTTTGTTTGTGTGTGTTTGTTTCAAAATATTTGTCAGAGTGAAGGCAACCCCTTCTCCCTTCAAAATGTATTTGAGACGCCACTGTCTGTTGTATAATTAAAAAAAAAATCACAGTGCCAATTTACAACTTTTATTAACTTTAATTTCAGGTGGTGATTCGTATATATCTGGTGCATCCTAGCGAAGCGGTCTCGGTCCTTCAGAAACAAAGCGAGTCTGGTCAAGCCAGGTATTCTTACAAAGGGATTTTCTGTTCAGACGATGGCATGACTCAAGAAGAGAGAGAATGCAACGTCTTTATGTCACCGCAGGTGTGTACACACTTATACATGTACAAGGTCTGAGAAAACCTTGTACTCCCACATATACCTGAGATTTCCTACAGCAGATGTAAGATTACCATGGATTAGTCCAGCCTAGTACATTTTTGAAGGACTGTGATGCTGGAGAGAAGAAATTTACTTTGTAATAAGTGCAGTGGTGTAGCTATAAGGAGAAAAGAGTGGGCACTTGCGCCCCCATAAAAAAAGCCTCCCTCCCCCGCCCGCAGAATTGAAGAGGATGAGGAGAGAGAGAGAGAGAGAGGGGGGGGGGGGGGGGGGAGAAAGAGAGAGGAAAAAAAAGTGCGGAAGGGGGGGGGGGGGGGGAAAGAGAGAAAAAAGTGGGGAAGGGGGGTGGATGGCCCCGTTTAATAATATTTTTCTCATTTCCCCCATTTGCCCCCAACTCTCTCTCTCTCTCTCTCTCCCTCTCTTTCTGGCCACTCAGTTATATACATGACGAAGAAGCATTGTTCAATGGGCTGACGACGAAGTATCTATTTAGTGTGGTGGTGCGATGTATCTATTATGCGTGGTGGTGACGATGTATCTATTTAGTGTGGTGGTGACGATGTATCTATTTGGTGTGGTGGTGATGATGTATCTATTTAGTGTGGTGGTGACGATGTATCGATTTGATGTGGTGGTGATGATGTATCTATTTGGTGTGGTGGTGACGATGTATCTATTTGGTGTGGTGGTGACGATGTATCTATTTAGTGTGGTGGTGACGATGTATCTATTTGGTGTGGTGGTGATGATGTATCTATTTGGTGTGGTGGTGATGATGTATCTATTGTGCGTGGTAGTGACAATGTATCTATTTGGTGTGGTAGTGATGATGTATCTATTTGGTGTGGTAGTGATGATGTATCTATTTGGTGTGGTAGTGACCATGTATCTATTTGGTGTGGTAGTGATGATGTATCTATTTGGTGTGGTGGTGATGATGTATCTATTTGGTGTGGTGGTGATGATGTATCTATTTGGTGTGGTGGTGATGATGTATCTATTGTGCGTGGTAGTGACAATGTATCTATTTGGTGTGGTAGTGATGATGTATCTATTTGGTGTGGTAGTGATGATGTATCTATTTGGTGTGGTAGTGACCATGTATCTATTTGGTGTGGTAGTGATGATGTATCTATTTGGTGTGGTGGTGATGATGTATCTATTTGGTGTGGTAGTGATGATGTATATATTTGGTGTGGTAGTGATGATGTATCTATTTGGTGTGGTAGTGATGATGTATCTATTTGGTGTGGTAGTGATGATGTACCTATTTGGTATGGTGGTGACGATGTATCTATTTGGTGTGGTGGTGATGATGTATCTATTTGGTGTGGTGGTGACGATGTATCTATTTGGTGTGGTGGTGACAATGTATCTATTTGGTGTGGTAGTGATGATGTATCTATTTGGTGTGGTAGTGATGATGTATCTATTTGGTATGGTGGTGACGATGTATCTATTTGGTGTGGTGGTGATGATGTATCTATTTGGTGTGGTGGTGATGATGTATCTATTGTGCGTGGTAGTGACAATGTATCTATTTGGTGTGGTATTGATGATGTATCTATTTGGTGTGGTAGTGATTATGTATCTATTTGGTGTGGTAGTGATGATGTATCTATTTGGTGTGGTAGTGATTATGTATCTATTTGGTGTGGTAGTGATGATGTATCTATTTGGTGTGGTAGTGACGATGTATCTATTTGGTGTGGTGGTGACGATGTATATATTTGGTGTGGTGGTGATGATGTATCTATTTAGTTGGTAGTGATGATGTATCTATTTGGTGTGGTAGTGATGATGTATCTATTTGGTGTGGTGGTGACAATGTATCTATTGTGCGTGGTGGTGACAATGTATCTATTTGGTGTGGTAGTGATGATGTATCTATTTGGTGTGGTAGTGATGATGTATCTATTTGGTGTGGTAGTGATGATGTATCTATTTGGTGTGGTGGTGATGATGTATCTATTTGGTGTGGTGGTGATGATGTATCTATTTGGTGTGGTGATGACGATGTATCTATTTGGTGTGGGGTGACGATGTATCCATTTGATTTTGTGGTGACGATGTATATTTTTAGTGTGGTTGTGACGATGTATCTTTTTGGTGTGGTGGTGACGATGTATCTTTTTGGTGTGGTGGTGACAATGTATCTTTTTGGTGTGGTGGTGACGGCGTGGTGTGGTGGTGATGTATCATTTTGATGTGGTGATGTCTATATATCTATTTTTCTTTCAGTACAAGCATGTCTGTAAATTTACTGACCGTCGGACACGGCTCTCATGGTACTGCCATCATCCGACCATGCCCGGTCTCAACTGCTCGCATTGGTGTCGGTATAGGAGCGACTCTCGCGCAGCCAACGCATTTCTGATGACGTCATTAACGGAAAAGGAGAAAGCAGTATTTAAACAGTGAGTATGGAAAATAGAGTACACTTTTAAATCCTGTCTTGAGTGTATTTACATGGATGTGTTTATATTTCAATATGCACTCTATAAAAATAAAACACACATTGCCACTGCCACAACATAAACAACACACTTATTTTATACTGTACATATTGATTCCTGCGTTCAGTTAAATCAGGGAGGTGAAAGAGAGTCTCTCTTCCACCTCTCTGCTTAAATATAAGAATACGACCATAATGTTTTATTCTGTTTTGTAACTTTATAAAACCAATAAATGAATTTGTAAATTCAATGGAATCCGAAGTCGACTATTAAGCCTAAGTAGCGCTTGATGACATGGAGAGTCACGTTCGTTTCATTCAATCATTGCAACTAAATTTCAGAGAGCATTGTCTTCTCGTAAATGTTTTTTTTTTTTAAATTTTATAATTTTGTTGTAGAGATTTGAAATATTCTCTTCATGATACACCTTTCCCGACATATATTTTTCTTCTTCGCGCAGACTTACAATGAACTGGCTTCATTCCAGGGAATATACAATTCAGGGTAAGTCACCGAATATGAAATGCTATAAACTGGTATTCCAACATAATTGAACAGCCTTACAACAGATATTTGCCGAAAATAATCCTTAAATAACAACAACTAATATATACGTATAATGTAGGAAAATGAAGTTGGTGAGAATGAATTAAATTGAGTTTTGAATATCCAGGACTACAGGTGTAATACACCCCGCCATACGATATACGATCATATATTTCTTTATTTCTATCTTCCTTTCACTGCGCCATGAGCATCTACCCATGATGGATACCGGCGCATTACAAGTGTTCATATTATTATTATTATCATTATTATATATTTCCAGTGAAACCTGATGATCATAGTAGGATGAAAGCATTACCGCCATGCAAGCCTGGTATCCATAGCAACAGTTTCCCCCAGTCTGGATACTACGCAGACGACGAATGGGTTTCGTCATACTGCAACATTTTGCGTTTCTCATCATCTTTTCAAGCCACTACGGATTGTTTACGCGGGATAACCCTCTTTTTTCTGGGAGACTCCACCGTCAAGCAACTCTTTAATTATTTTATGAAGATACTGGAAGGAAACATTGAGATCATTCGTGGGGACACCTTTTCCGACCAGAAGAATGCTCCGATTCTAGCCGTAGACAAAAAACACAGGACCAATCTCATATTCCGAACGCATGGGTATCCGATCGGAGACGACGCCGTGTACGACATCCGAAATATCCAGTACCTCGCCAACATCATCGACGACATGCAAGTAGGAGAAAAGAGCGTAGTCACTATATCTATCTGGAGATACTTCACGCCGCATAATGCATCGCTCTACGAAGAACGCTTAAGAACAATCGTGGAAGCTGTGAAAAGGTTGCACAAGAGAAGCCCGAAAACGCTTGTGATTTTTAACAGCCCAAATACTGGAAATATGGACAGCTTAGAGAGCGCCGCATACAGCAGCGACTGGTACGCCAGGCATTTGGATGATATTTTGAGACGGGCGTTGTCCGGTTACGAAGGCGTTGGGTTTCTAGATTCTTGGGACATGACGAACGCTCAGCTCTTTCCGCATCGGACCCATCCTGTAGGAACTCATATACAGAACCTAGCAGATCATTTAATGTCTTATATATGTCCCTCGAGCTAGCTGTATTTTCATATGAAGAGAAACTAGTACTAGTATATGGTTAGGCTGAACTAGACAGGACTATATTTGTGTCCATCTTGGTATATATTCCAAAGGAACATTACTCTTACTGAATATTCAACATTGTGTTGTTTTGGTCTAATATCTATCTCCTGAGCCTCATCTTAAGTTCTGTGGATCTCTTTATCTGCACCCGTCTTACTCTCTTGCCTCCTTTCTATCTGCTGTTCTCTTTCTACCTCCCTGCCTCCATTCTATCACCGCTCTGTCTCCTCTCTCTACCCTTCTCTTTGGATCTATCAGCTCCTAATTTAATGTCTACATCACTTTCTCCTTCCGTTTTCTACTATCTCCTCAATTTCTTTCTTCCGTCTTTGTCTCCATTTGCTGTCTTTCTCTCTTTCTATCTGATTTCCTCTTTCTCATCTCAGTTCTCTATTTTCTGGTCTCCTCTTTTTAGGTCAAGCTCTCCTGTTCTTCTACATCTCTGCCCCTCCTCTCTCTCTCTCTCTCTCTCTCTGTTTCCTTTCTCTCTTCATATTCTACTGCCCCTTGTCTGTTCTTTCGCTCTGTATCCTACCTCCCAGCCTTAAAACTTTTCTGTCTTTATCTCTTTGTCCTTTTCTTTCTCTCTTTCTCTCTCTCTTTCTCACTCTCCATCTTCTCTCCTTTCTCGCTTTCTTCAACTCAACCCCGTTTCAAATACTGTGAATGTTGCTCTCTAATAGCATTATGTACTGAATAAAAATTATGTCAAAATGATACTAAGCATGCAAAAATCATCACATAATAGTTATAATCACCAACTATGATTAGTGAAATTGCAATCTAAACCAATTGTTGAGACACTAGTTATCACAATGCAAAATATATGAACTGTATCTACAAAATTTATTATGTACAAAAAGTATTTTAATAAACTATTTACAACCATCTTGCTAACAAAAATGTTCAAAAAGGAAATCAAATGGGAAACATAGGCTTATGGACGGCCAGAAGGGTCAAATTTAACAACAGCAAAAAATAATTGAAGTACAGCCAAAAGGAGACAACAAAACTATATTAAACCAAACAATCTATTCTGCTCGAACTTTGTTTGAGGCTGTAATATGTTTACTTTGCTCTGACCTTCATTTGTTTGTATATTTGTTCTTTCTTTTTGGCTGTTCTTTGCTGAGATTTTTGTTTGTTTTTGGTTTTGTTGTCTCCGTTTAGACTGCAAACATTTATTCTGTTGTTAATTTTGACCCTTTTGGCTACCCACATAGACTGCTATAGTGTACAAGCTAAGGGATGAAGCTCAGTGACTGTTCTTACTAATGGCATTAACACTGAGTGCTTGCAGTTAATATAGCACTTTAAAACTCAGAGTAACAGAGTATATCTAGTTACAAATGATAAGGGTATAGGTTCATTTATAAAGGCATTTAAACAAAATAGACAAGTATGTAAGACAACACTTTGATATGAGCAAGAAATGACTTGAATGTTTATCCTTCTCAGAGGACAATTACATGTGCAGTTAGATCAGGAATTCATAACATTTAGGTCATATTCTTGATTGACACAATTGCAAAGACTGTTAAACAATTAACCTATGCTTAAGGGCAATTTGAATAGCCCAACACATTACCTATTGGATTGTGCAAATATCAATAGGGTATCAAAATTTTCGAGTTTACTATTTTTTTTACAAACGTGTTATTGTCTGATAAATGATTTGAATAAAATTGCAATAATTCTTAAAACTGGGCATGTCATGTTGTGTATGGTCATTCCAATAATCTCATAATTCATATAGTTGGAAACTTCAAACTGACCCTTAGCTAATACCATATTTGAGCCGAAAGAAATATCACAACACAAACTGAGACATATCTGTGTTAAAATTTGGAAAATAAAGCTGTCAGCCACTTCCAGTGCACAGTGCAAGAAATGACATTCATCCAACCATAAACCAATTTACTACACCTGGGTGAAGGGAGGCAACTTTAGATGAAATGCCTTGTCTAAAGATATGCCACAGGTATGGACTGAAACCTTTTCACCTCTTGATGAAAGTCAAGTGTGTAGTTCTGATCGTGCATGTATGCACCATAAGCAAGCTAGGGTTCTGATATACCAACTGGAATCATTGAAAAATGACAATGTCTGGAAAGACAATGCATTACCTGGAACACGGTTGGTACATAAAGTGTTTAAGTTGATCTTATGGGTGTTCCAACATATACTCCAGCAAAAAAAAGCATCGGGTTATATTTCATCTAAGAAATAGGGTTACAATTGGGTTTTACGTTAAAGTTAGGGTTCGGGCACGTACGTATGCAAGGTTATTATAGATAAACTCGCACTCCATACCTTCATACCACAGAGAATTGCCTCTCATAGAGAGTGTGTAATCTCCAGCACATACACCTGTATGTGTGTGTTTTGAAGGAGAAAGAAAATTTCACTTGATCAAGATGATAAAGATCCTATTGAAGAAGTTAGCATTAAATCAGCATTTCTATCATCCTAAAATGTAGAAGGCAGTATTTTCTCAACATTGTGCCTATTATATTGGTGTTTTCACCTCTTCAACTTAGAGGTCGCGACTGCTGCCGAAATTGACACAGCCCCACAAAGTGATGGTTCCACATTTGGGGTTAGGGGTAGATATATGCATAATGTTTGGTCCAGGGTTGAAGTTAAGAATTTGATTAGTGTAGGATATTAACCAGTGGCAGATTTAGGGGTGGCACTCCCGACCGTGCCCCCCCCCCCCCTTTGAAACTGATAACCTTTTTTTTTTTTTTGTCAGAGAATTTTGGAGGGAAACTGGACCCAACAATTATGATAACCTTTTTTGTTGTTTGCCTGTCAGAAAATTTTCGGAGATTTGTGTGCCCCCCCCCCTTACAAAATCCCAACTCTGCCCCTGTATTAACCATGGAGCAATTGTTACTGGAGCATGTGCCGTACAACCATTGTATGAAACGCACCGTGGGCATGCCGCAGTGCCGATTTACCCACTGGAATCATCAAAAACATTACATTGTCGGTAGCTTTGATGCATTATCTGCAATGAAGTTAGCACTTAAATTGTTTAAATCGATCTCACGGGTGCTCCAAAATTTTCTTTGGTTATAATCGTTTCAAACATTAGGCTTAGGGTTAGGGTTAGGGTTAGGTATATTGGTGAGTCCAGGATTGAAGTTAGGAATTCGGGCAGTGTAGGATATTGACCGCGGAGTTATTTTCGCTAGAGTATGTGTAGCACGACCATCTTATGAAACGCACCATTAGCGTGCTAAAGTACTGATTTACCAACTGGACAAACTCAAAATAACCGACGTTATCGGGAGCTACGAAGCATCATCGGCAATGGGGTTGGCATGTATAGTGACCGTCTTGATTCGACATTCTGTCAGGGGTCTGAAGTTCTTCTCATTGATCCGCATCTTCTCAAGCTCGTCCAAAGTCTCTAATCCATCTATTACTCTGAGGGAATGAAGAAAAGAAAAAAAAGTCCTTGTTACACTGAAATCTCTATAAAGACCAATTGTCTATCAGGACCACATTGTATTGATTACCTTGAATGGCACTGATTACCTTGAACATTTCTTTTAGAAAACAGCATAAAAAGTAACCTGTACATAAAGACCACTTGATTACAGCAACCATTTTTCTAAGTTGTGGTCTTGATATAGTATGACTATGCTTGAGACTTTTTAACAAAAAGACCAGTTTACATTTTACTAATAAATGAACTCTATTTGTATAAATACTACTTCAAAATGGGAAGAAAAGTTAATTTAAATAAGTGAATGGCTGTGAAGGAAATGTGCATATAAAGAGAAGTATTGTGGGCATCAAGATTGACTGCAAAAACAAACATGCATGTAGAGTAAATGTTTCTTTCTCTGGATAAGGGAATTCCTATAAGTTTCAACCTGCATTTTCTATGTGTACATGTACTTGCTAGACAAAAAATGTATGATCTATCCTTGTTTGGAACTCTATTATGCTAGCCATTTGGTTTTTCACTTTGTAATATGTTCTTCACTTTGTAATATGTTCTTCATTGCATCCTAGAGGAAAAGCTTAGGCACAATTCTAAGACTTTTTTTTTTCAAATTACTACCGTAAAATGATAAATATTCAATATATTTACAGGGAAATATATATCTGATAATTCTCTTACTTTCCAATGACCGTGTATTTCATATCGAGATGAGGTTGCTTGGCGTAGGTGATGAAGAACTGGGAACCAATCGTGTTGGGTCCGTTGTTCGCCATGGAAACAACACCTCGAACATTGTGCTGTAAGATAAAGAGAAGAAATGATGTACGGAAAATAACAAAGAATATACACGCAGGTAACCTTAGCTGTTGAGGATTAAAAGCTAAAAAAACTTTGGCCAAACCCATGGCAGTGAGCTTTAGACTGAGTGACTGACATCTTATTTTCTCATGCAGCAATGACACTGCCCCCAATGGGTTTTTAAAAAGATAATAAATAACATGAAGGGGGGCTTTTTCCAATATAGAAGGGAGAAAATGAAAGGGTACATGTATTTAACCATGAAGTGTTTTGTAAAATAAATCATATTGACTTTCTGAATTTAAAACTTTATTTCTTTGGGAAAATAAATTCTAAAAATTACATACAGAATACATCAACTACTAAACTGACTTGTATAACGTACATCCACGATTATGCTACAAGATGTACGTTTACATTTTTTAACAGTGGATTCAGATTTAAGAAGTCTCAACATTTAGAATATGATGACTTGTGATACATGTAGGTGCATACGTAGTACCATCAGAGAAAGAGGATGGTATATTTTTAGCTTTTCAAATCAAACAGCCTGAAATAACATGAATATACTGAAATAAGACAATTCCCTCCCACCTTCCTCTTTGTTATGACAAACTCTCAACTAATCAAACGGTTTATATGCTACTTCAATTCCTCACTTCCTTTGAACTTTCCTCTTTTTCATTAAAAAACCTTTGATTCATTAACCTGCTGATATTAGATATCTCCCCCCCACCCCCTCCTTCCCTTCAAGCTCTCCTGGTTTTTCAATGTATATTCTTCAATTCAGCAAGTTTATCTTCCACCTCCTCACCCAGACAACTCATTCCTCTCTTTAAACCTCCCTCTCTCACTTTCACTGACTAACCATGAAAGCAGCAAACAGTTCATCTGTTATCACCTTCCCTTTTCTTTGCATCGCTCTCTTTATTTGTACCAGTTTCACCATCTACTGATCACTTTCCTTCTATCCCCTTCAATTCATCCACCAGTTCCTCTTCTTTCTTCTCTCCTCCCTTTCCTTTAAGCCCTCCTTTAATATCTTATATTCAATTAATTAACCAGTTCTTCTATTTTCTTTTCTTCTATCTTCTATTATTATTTTCTCCCTTTCCTTTAAACCCTCCTCTCTTTAATTTCTTACCTTCAATTCATCCACCAGTTCCTCTTCTAACTTCTCTCTTCCCTTTTCTTTAAGCCTTCCTTTAATATCTTTTATTCAATTCATTAACCGGTTCTTCTATCTTCTTTTCTTCTATCTTCTATTATACCTTTCACCCTTTCCTTTAAACCCTCCTCTCTTTCATTTCTTACCTTCAATTCATCCACCAGTTCATCTTCTAACTTCTTTCCCCAGCAGCTCGTCCCTCCCTTCCCTGTCCCTGTGGGGTCGCCAGTCTGCACCATGAAACCTGGGATATTCCTGTGAGAAAACAAAATTATGGTTGGAGTGTACTAGATGGTTGTAGGATACATGCTTTTCTTGTTTTACCTTTTCTTATCTTTTTTGCATGTTCAAAATTTGTTTACAAATTTGTTGCTAAATCAACACCCATCCCTACTTGAAATGCTGAAGGGAAGCCCTAATATTGAGGTAAAAAAGGGAAAAGGGAGTAATAAAGGGAACTTTATCAATGTAAAAGAGGAGGTGAGTTGGCTCAGTCAGTAAACAGCTGCCTGTCAAACCAAAGATCATGGGTCGGGTGGATGATTGAAGCCAGTGTTGTGTGTTAACATACATGTACCCCTCCCCTGGGGGGTGTTTCATTAAGTTGTTCGTAAAGTTACGCATGACTTTACGAATGACTTGAATATGACAAGCCAAATGGGAGGCTCAATCATTTTTAACTGCATCAAACACAGTTGAACTGTGCGGATGTAGATCAACATTCTTATTATGACAAATATTTTAATGCAAAGTATATTTTTTGCCATAATTTAATCGAGGTTATTGGAAATAAAGTCACACTTTGTTAAAACATTAGGAAAATCTTTGGGCATCCTATTTGGCACTTCATATTCAAGTCGTTCGTAAAGTCATGCGTAACTTTACGAACAGCTTTATGAAACACCCCCCAGCTCCCGTAACATAGGCTACAGTGGAAAATCCCATCCCTCAGATAAGATATCAACTGGAGGCCCTGTGTAGAATACTAATAGAGTCATAACCTTTCCACTTTTAGAACCCACTCGACTCTTCGTATTGAGGGGAAATCACGGTGTAGAGGTATGCCTGCAAATCCTATCATTTATACCGGGGAGGAGAGATCCAAGAGTGACAGTGATTTAATATGCATTTCCCCCTCACAGGCACTGGTGATGCCAAATACTTTAACAGCCTTAACAGTAATGATAACAAGATGAATGCGTCTGTGTCTCCTATATGCCTCCACCTAACTTCAGTTAACTTCATATCTCAAACTATTCTTGAAATATTGTGATAAATGGAATAAAAAACCTACAATTACATAATTGACCTCTTTGACCTTAGACCTTATAACCCAAAAGTCTGATCATTTATCTCCTAATCATGCATACAAAATAGTTGAGATACAAAGAACATATCTTTAATTTCATGCATATTGACCTCTATGACCTTTGGCCTACTGAATCTAAAGTTACAGTCACAACGCCAAACCGACCCCACACCGACTCTAAACCGACCGATTCTTGGCCATTAGTGGCAATGAAACTTTTTGTTCGGTCTGTTGCAGGTCTGGCATTGGTCTTGTAGGTGTGACTGAGGTATAATCACCTAATCACTTTGTCTCACTCTGGTGATGTGGAAGCACAATAAAAGGGGCATTATCGAAGGTAGCCTCTCACCTGTGGAAGAGACAGCCATTGTAGTAATCACTGGCGCACAATGCCAGGAAGTTCTCACACGACTTGGGCACCTGGTCACAAAACAGCTCAATCTTGATGTCACCAACGTCTGTATGGATTGTGACCGACTACATGGCAAGAAAGCAAGCAGAATAAACAAAGGAAAGAGTTAAACAAAAGTTTTTTTCTTGTTCCATCAGTCACATATATGTATATGTTCAGGCAGCACAAATTAAAAGGGAATTGATCTTGCTTTCAATCATTTACACTCTGTGAGAGGAAAAGCTCAAAGCAAGTAAATGAATTGGGGACTGTGATCTTTACACGGTAAGTATGGATGAGTAGATCTATATTTTTGATATTTCTTCTGTCAATAACCTTTTTTTTTGCATTTAGCAAGAATAATAATTGATACATTTTGTTTTGGCAACAAACATCAAGCTTGATTTCTGAACACAGCATCCAGGAATAAACATTGCAAATCATAAACATGTACCTTCTTTTTTTTAGGCAGGGGGTTGATGGGCATATATGATGGGGGTTGATGGGCATATATGATAGGGGTTTTGTTGGGGACAATTGGCAAAAGAATGCAACATCATTTTTATCACAAGTAAACATGCAATTTCCCACCAAAGAAAGTGATAATTTTTGTTACTCTCCAGTTGTAGGCATATTTTTGAGTGGCTGTATATATGCCTAATTGCCTAGTATGTTCCATGGGGAGAGGGGGAGGGGCAAATAATATGTATTAAAGCCTGTTTTACAGTTTTAGTAAGAGCACACAAGTAAAGAGTGTAAAATATAGAAAAATGTATTGCCAACGTGCCCTTAGCCACTCTGGTAGCATCTAAATTTGAACAAGTTGAGTCTTACCTTACTGATAAGATAAAAATATCTCACTCATCTAGGCTCAATCAAGAATGGGAGATAAGTCCCATTGGAAATGGCACAATGGTCTTCTCAACATTTAAAAAAAAAAACCTAGTTCTTCTCCATAAAAGTGCCCTTCCTGAGTGTCCCCCCCCCCTTTTGTTCCTAAACTAAACAATGAAGGGCTTTAGACCAAGAGGCCTTATAGTGAGACGGGGGGATGGGGGGGGGGGGGGAGCATACAGTAGCAAAAACTAAAATCCCATATCCAAAACCAAAATCCCATATCCACATATTTCATTCATTGATCAATGCTTTACTACCATTTTTGCCTGTTGAAATGAAATAGAAAATAGTAATAAATAATAAAGGTGCAGTAAGAAAGAACAGGGCAGTTTAGATGAAACACATGCACAAGAAAGAGCACCAGCTTGCAAGTGCCAGCTTTCAAAGAAGCATATTCTTGTAAATAATTATTGAGGAATTGGGAATGGGCGACAGATATAAACAAGAGAGAGAATGAGAGAGAGAGAGTGAGAGAGAGAGAGAGATGAAAGAAAGAGAGAGGGATGGAGGGAGAGAGAAACAGAGAGAATGAGAAAGCTTAACAGGAACTGAGAGATAGAGAAACCAAGGGAGAGAATGAGTGACAGAGAAAAGAAGAGGGAATAAGGTGAGAGAGAGAGAAGAAAGAGAGTGAGAGAGAGAGGGATGGATGGAGAGAGGAAGAGAGAGAATGAGAGAGCTTAACAGGAACTGAGAGATAGAGAAACCAAGGGAGAGAATGAACGACAGAGAAAAGAGGGAATGTGGTGAGAGAGATGAAAGAGAGTGAGAGAGAGAGGGATGGATGGAGAGAGGAAGAGAGAGAATGAGAGAGCTTAACAGGAACTGAGAGATAGAGAAACCAAGGGAGAGTGAGTGACAGAGAAAAGAAGAGGGAATGAGGTGAGAGAGAGAGAGAGAGATGGAAGAGAGTGAGAGAGAGGGATGGAGAGAGGAAGAGAGAGAATGAGATTAATAGAAACTGAGAGATAGAGAAACCAAAGGAGAGAGTGAGTGATGGAGAAAAGAAGAGAGAATAAGGTGAGAGAGAGAGAGAAAGAGAGAAGAGAGAATGAGATGAGAGAGAGATAAAAGAGAGTGAGAGAGAAAGGGGGATGCATGGAGAGAGGAAGAGTGAGAGAGAGAGATTAATAGAAACTGAGAGATAGAGAAACCAAGGGAGAGAGTGAGTGATAGAGAAAAGAAGAGAGAATAAGGTGAGAGAGAGAGAGAGAGAGAAGAGAGAATGAGATGAGAGATGAAAGAGAGTGAGAGAGAGGGATGGAGAGAGGAAGAGAGAGAATGAGAGAGATTAATAGAAACTGAGAGATAGAGAAACCAAAGGAGAGAGTGAGTGATGGAGAAAAGAAGAGAGAATAAGGTGAGAGAGAGAGAGATAAAAGAGAGTGAGAGAGAGGGGGGATACATGGAGAGAGGAAGAGTGAGAGAGAGAGAATGAGAGATTAATAGAAACAGAGAGATCAAGGGAGAGAGTGAGTGACAGAGAAAAGAAGTGAGAATGAGAGGAGGGAGGAGGGAGAGAGATAGAGATATACATTGTATGTATGTTATAATTTTTCCTACATGAATGTATTTTTGGCAAGCGCATGCAGAAGGTAGTGCCATTTGGCATTTTCCCTTTTTTTGGGGTACTATTCCTACCCATTTCTCATCTCAACATCTCTATTTCCATGGCACTTTTGTGTCATTTGATTCATTTCATTTCAAATGTATGATGATGTATGAAAACCTAAACGAAAAATATGCTGGTACAATGGGTCAAATGTCAAAATAAAAATGTCAAATAAAAATATCAAATATGAACCTTAAATAATAACCATTAGTTATAATCAAAATAACTAAAAAAGGATTACCAGCAGATTTTTTTTTTCACATTGTGTTTAATATTCACAGCTGCTAGTTTTTCCACACACGTGTCACTAGTTCATTAGTTGGTCAATGATTTTGAGACAATACGATTATACATGACTTGATTAGTGATAATATCTAAATGTAATCATAATACGAACATAACAAGAATGGAAAAAACCAAGAAACAAGTATTTATACTGTAAAACCGGAAAAGTTTTGGGTGGCGAATTTTCGCAAGTGGTCAAGAATAATCAATAGTTTCTTATACTATAAGATGAAGTTTCTTATAGTGAAATCAGCCATCATTAGCGATTTTGTGAAATTTTCTTGTTGCAAAAAGTTGTTGGTTTTACAGCATAGATAACATTACAGATCATAACAGAACTATCTAAGAATGCATTCCAGTAACTTACTGCAGAAAATAATTGTACAGTACTAAGTGTGAGCAAGCGAGTATAACACAATTTGCATAGCCCTTTAGAAAAAAGACTACTTCACAAATACATTCAAATTTATGGACGCTTCTACCCCAAGATCCTTGAGATGCTCAGTTGTATACACCTGTTACAATTAATTTATTTTTTATAAAGTCTGAATAAAGATTAGTTGTTGCTATGTCAGAGAGCCTCTAGTAAGCTTGAAGTTGTCAAAAGTAACCACCGTAGTAAAGGCATACACAAAATTAATGTATTTGTAAGGTGCCAATTCTTGTAGATTCAACTATAATGTACAATCCTGGCTACATGTACTGTAAGTTGCATAAATAAGGTCCATTATTTTATCTTCTTTACAAAATAATTATAGGGCAATCCAACCTTGGTAATGAGTTGATTTGTGTGAAAGCAGAAGAATAAGAAAAACAAGATGGTGAAAGTTTGAAAGAAATTGGACAAGGAATAAGAAAGTTATGGATGTTTGAAAAATGAGATCACTACATCTATGCGAATCTCAAATTGGCAATTTGGTGATTCGATTGTGACATTTTTGTGGACAACTCTCCCATTTGTCGTATACAAAAATATCATTAATTTACGTTTTTCTTCGAGGCGCTTTTACCCTTGGGGCAGTACTCAAAATATATTAGAGATAGCATATTGTTATAGGTCCTCATGAAAGAAAAAGATCCTACTGAGCAATACATTTTGAAAAAAGTGACATTTTAGTCATTTTGTGTGTTGGAGCGAATGGGGGAGTTGTCCATAGCTACATCACAGTGACATTACCTATTCGGCAAATTTGAAATTCCCATATGTATAGTGATTACAACTTTCAAAAATTCATAACTTTCTTATTGCTTGTCCGATTTCGTTCAAACTTTCACCAATCTGTTTCTCTGATTTTTCCTCTTTCTTTCAAAGCAACTTGCTATTAAGGTTGGATTTCCCTTTAATACTGAGAAATACAAATGAGGTACACAAAATTATGGGTTCACACAGAGGCCTTTATCTGGCTCTTCAATCTGAGTTGTACACTTTTCTCTTAACTTGGAAGTTGCCATTTTTACCCAACATGGCATCAGCTTTATCACTCTGGGGGGTGTTTCATAAAGCTGTTTTGTAAAGTTACGCATGACTTTACGAATGACTAGAATATGAAGTGCCAGATAGGTTTTTCCTGCTGTTTTTACAAAGTGTGAATGTATTTCCAATAACCTCCTTTAAATTATGGCAAAAAATATACTTTGTATTAAAACTGTTTGTTATAATAAGAATGTTAATCTACATTTGCACAGTTCAACTTTAGTTGATGCAGTTAAAAATGATTGAGCATCCCATTTGCCTTGTCATATTTAAGTCATTCATAAAGTCATGCGTACCTTTACGAACAGCTTTAATTTATGAAACACCCCCCTGTACATGTATTCTGACTTTATGGAGAGAAGGGGGGGGGGGCAGGCAGTGAAGGAAGTAATATACAGGGTGGGCCAGAAAGAATGTGACACCTGAGATCTGCTATTTCAGTGAAAACATTGACACAATATCATAGGTTTTTATTTTATTGGGTTAAAAAAAAATGCTTTTCTGAGTAAAATGACACCAAGATCATCAATTTTGGGCGAGGCGTTCTCATTCTATGGCTGTTTTTGTGAAACTATGTCATTTTCAAAATTTGCTACTTTTGCAACCGTCATGCTAATCCAGATTCTGGCCGTTTCTTTTTTTTTTTAATGTGAGACCCACACAAAACCTATAGCATACACGGGCTATACACTGACCGTGATGACCCCACTTTACCCGAAATGTGTGCGAGTCTCACACGCCATCAACGTCTAGAGTAGGTATAGTGCATATCACGGAGGGCTCACTGAAAACAGTCCAAGTAGTGGACTACCGTCATGCTTAAAGCAGCGAGAAATTTGCATATGATGGTTCTCATACAGTCAGCTTTGTTGACAAACACATGACCGCTCTCACTATGAAAACGAAGACAACATGAATGAAACGGAGATTGTATGGAGCAGTCATGCTCAAATTTCTTGCTACTTCAAGCATGAAAGTGATTGCAAAAGTAGCAAATTTTGAACATGACATTGCCTCACAAAAACAGGTGTATGATCAACTGATGATCTTGGTGCCATTACACTCGAAAAAGAATTTTCTGCCCAATAAAACAAAATCTTATGATATCGTGTCATTGATGTCGTTTAAATTGTAGATCTCAGGTGTTGCATTCTTTCTGGGACACCCTGTATAGGTAGGAGCTTGGTAGGGGATAAGGTATTCAATGAATACCAGGGCCCTGTTTCATAAAACTTGTCATCAATGACATGTTGCAATAACTGTTATAAGCTACAGAAATCCTTGCATCTGATTGGCTGAGAACAAATTTCAGTAAAAATCACTGATAAGACACTTGATGAAATGCCCCCCTGAGCTTCTCTACAGCTTTCCCAATGTGGACGAGGTGCGCTGTGGTATTATATCTAGGGGTGGTTCCAGGGGAGGACAGGTCATGGGGATCCTGACCCCCTTTTTTCTGGCTTGTCAGAGGATTGGTGTGTAAGTCAACACCCCAATATGTGATGACCTTCTTTATTTTTGCTTGTCACAAGTTTGAAAATGAAAGATAAAACTTGTAAAGCTTTAAACAAACATGTAATGAGAAACTAAAAAAAAAACAACCCCCAAACCCCAAAATGTTTAAAAAACTGTTGCGAACAGGTGCATGTCCTCATAAAAAATAAAGCAACCATGATTTGATTTCACTTGAAATTAGATAAATATGTGGATATCACTGATACTGAAAGATTCAGGAAGTATGTAATTCCCTATACATGTTTGTCTTTCTAATACTGATTTTAACAATTAAAAATTGTGAAATATTTACTTCAACGTATTGCTGAAGCTACATATGTAGTATCGTATTGCACAAGTAAATTCAGATTCTACCTCAAATCCATAGAAATTTACTGTGATTGCAGTGCTTTTTGCAAAAAGTTCATTGACATTTTGACCTTTAACCTTGGTCAGATTCAACTCATTTTCAAACTTGACCTGTGCCTCTAATTGATGTACCTGTGGTAAGAATGCAGTGATTCTACCTTAATCCATAGAAAGTTATTGTGATTAAAGTGCTTTGTGCAGAAAGTTCATTTTCCTTTTGACCTATGACCTTGGTCAGATTCGACTCATTTTTTTATTTTGACCTGCGCCTTTAAGAGATGTACCTGTGGTATGAATTTGGTGATTATAACTCAAATCCACAGAAAGTTACACTAAATAACTGTGATTGCAGTTCTTTGTCAGATTCAACTCATTTTTGAACTTGACCTGTGCCTCTAAGAGATGTACCTGTGGTATGAATTTGGTGATCATAACTCCAATCCATAGATAGTTATTGTGATTACAGTGCTTTTTGCAGAAAGTTCATTGACCTTTGACCTCGGTCAGATTCAACTCATTTTCGAACTTGACCTGCACCTTTAAGAGATGTACCTGTGATATGAATTTGGTGATTCTATCTCAATTCCATAGAAAGTTATTGTGATTAAAGCATGATTGTTGACAACACCGACGTTAACGCCAACGACGGAAATGAGGACGCCTATAGTCTCGCTCCGCTACGCAGTCGAGACAAAAATCTCGTTATCCTCATTGTTGTCAGTCAAATGTGACCAGCCTTTATTCAGAGCAGATGTTAGTCCCTGAACTAGTCCGATGGCGTCCAACCCCATCGGTCCTACAATACGTACGTAATCTTTTCCATATTATGCTCCATTACATGTTAGATGTATGAATAAAGAGTACCAATCACCAAAAAATATTTTGTTCTGTATGTTAGGGATTCTATGTTGATTCAAAATATGAGCTTCAAATGTTGATTCTGTAAAGAGATGTTGCAAGTTGAAATACACTCCCAATAAACAATACAATGGCTTGTGAGGAGACTAGTCGACGCGCCTGTAAGTGCTTGCATAGAATAAGGGCACGCACGGAACCGAACATGGAGTTGGGCTCCGCGCAAGTGGGTTTTATGTTTTCCTTCATTTTCTTCATACTCCATAACCGTTACCCCACAGAAGACCAGGTAAAGTGTTTTGAGGTTGATTTTATACACTCTAGCTATTCACAAATTGGTACACTTTACATGCAAGTTTTACTGTTTACACCCTAGATGTATCCGAAACCTTCACACTAAACCTAAACCTAACCCTAACCCTAGCCCCAGCCCCCTAACAGTGCATACTACACATATGCAAATAAATAAGTATTGCTGTGTGACACCAATGGGTGCCATCTCAAAGACTCAAACTATCCCTGAATACATGTAAGAATAGCACAATATCAGGATAGGCTCGTATTCTCGAAAGGCGCCCAACTTAAGCCACCGCCTACATGTAAGTGTGAAGATTTAGGCAACCAAATTATGGAGAGCCAAATGTCACCCTCTTTCAATCTTACAAAATCACAATAGTTTTGGGACTAAATGCAAATAAAAAAAACCGACACAACAGAATTGATTTTTGATGCTCATTTCATGCCAGAAAATAATTTAGTTTCTTTATTTCGTTACATAAATTTAATAATTTATACGGGACTTGGGGGTTGATGAATGGCCTTCCATAAATCAGTGGCCTAAGTTAAGCCCGGCTTAACTTAGGGCACTTTCAAGAATACAGGCAATAATGTCCATTATAGCACAAAAGCTTTTTACAATACAGCTGTCGAATATCTACGTTCTTGACTGTCCCAATCAAATGATTGGAAGGTTAAATGAAAAGTGAAAACATACAGACTTTCAATTAACTGGTTCAATGATGTAGACTTCAAAGCACAATGAATGACAAAAGTTAACGACCCACAGAACTACATTCTGTATCTTTGTTCATTGACCTATGTGTACATGTAGATGTTAAAGGTCCCCTGCAACCTAAATGCAAGTTGATTCCTGTTGATGTGCAGGGATGCATACAACTTATATTTTGTTATTTATACATCTAAATATGTTTCATGAATCTTTTAAATGTTTTTAAAATCATTTTCTCAAACACGCTAAGCTCCACCCTAAAAAATGCCCAAGATCACATTCCTGCAATGACATCATCTGTCGATCATTAGTGAGCTAAGGAGAGACAGTGGTATGTAGCTTTGCCAGAGATGACCATCTGTTCTAACAGACCATACATTGCCTAAATAGGAGTTGCTATGTCAGACATGCTGTAGCATCACCAGGAAAAGATTGGTAATGAGGAGGTATTGTCTGAAAGCATGCCATTCTATTGTAAGCATGTGCTGAGCTGGGGGAAGCTACATTCCTTTGTCTAGAGTAGAATGTTAGGGAAGCTGATTGATGATTGACAGATGATGCCACTGCAGGAATGAGATCTAGGGCCCGTTGCACAAAACTTGTGTTTAATCGCAAGTTTCACAACTCCTAAAAATCAAACGCAAGTCCTTAATGTCCAATTCTGATTGGGTGAAAATAAAGTTGCGTTTGATTTTCCTGAGTTGCGTTCAAACCCAAGTTTTGTGCAACGGGCCCCCTGGAGGGTTTTTTAGGGTGGAGCTTAGGAGGTTGGGAAAAATATTTGAAAAAACATTAAAAAATCTATGAAACATATCTAGATGTTTGAATAAAAGCATATTAGATGTATGCATCCCTGCACATCAACATCAATAAACTTGCATTTGGGTTGCAGGGGCCTTTTAATCAAAGGTACCTTTGGCAAGTTTCACTTTCAAACATGAATGGAATACTTGAGATGGATAATACTGATACACTTATCTAGCCTGAAACACTCCTTGTGACACATGCATTTATGGCTACTTCTTCTATGACGAAAATTTTGAAGAATTATAACAAAAAAAATAATCCTTACACTGAAAACAAAGTCTTTGTACAAATTTTATCTGGTCCTTGACCATTGTGCTTTGGGAAATTTTGTTAAGGGCCAATTCGGTGAAACCTACTGATGAGGTGCAGATATTCAAACATTAGATATACATGTATATATCCTATCCAAAGATGACAACAACAAATTTTGAGCTTAGCAGATCTGTATTGATTATGAAGTCAATTGTAATGTTTGTATATCCTCGAACTATTGAAAGGCTCAACCGCTCATATAAATGTGCTTTTGGTCAAATAAAAATCCAACGAATACAAAAAATGTTTTATGAACATGTTTTCAGCATGCAATGTCCTGTCCTGGCTTTCTCATTAAATGATTTGCAAAACAATAGAATGAGCATGATTGTTGTATCAGTTTGGAACGTAACAAATTTTGTAATTGCTAAAAAAAGAGGTAAAAAAGATCACATTACAATTCAATAATAATTTTCACTTTTTTTTTAGTAACATGATTGTTATTCTAAATCTCTGATCACATATATTGCATGAAGTTAATTTTGCACTTTTCGTACAGTCCCAGAAAGTAGGCACCACCGACGGACATCCAAATGAATCTAGGCACAACTCCATAAAACAGCCCCCTCACACCCTTCTCCTTGAGGAGAGTCCTGAAGACATCTGGAATACGATCAATGTGGCCCTGAGATCCCTGTCCTCCAAGCATGATACGGGTCTTCACCACATCACATGGTGTGGTGACTATTCCTGCAACACCACCTGCTATGGCACCACAAAGTCCCGACTGCCAAACAGTCACTGGATACCCCTGCTGACTTGCCCAAATCCTCTTGCAGAGCTCCCACAGAGGATACTGCACAAAGGCATATGGAGCGTCTCTCAAGACAGTACTGGCAAATCCTCGGTAAAGGCCACGGTATCCGTCTTGCTGGAGGATACCACGAAAGATGGACAGGCTGGGTTTCCTGGATGCCTGTGCACGTTGCTTGACAACTTCTGCAGGAACCCGTATCAACAAGGATGTCACTTCTCCAGCCGTTGCACCAGACATCATCACCCAAGGTTCATAATGTGCCGGGAGATGAGCCTCACCGAGTGCCTTTGCTGTTTCATAGGTGCCAAAGAAAATGGCAGAGTTCGGAGCCGTGACCAAGAGAACGGGCAAAATGCCAGAGAAAGAACCGCGGAACCCACCAGCCTTCCACAAACCTCCAGGAGTCTGAAGTCGGGTCTTGATGGTGTCAATGGGGTGAAGAGTGGAGTCTACAATGGTTCCTGTCACGCCTCCAGCCAGGAGAGCCGCAGGGAGGGAAGGGGTCAGATCACTCATTCTTCAGAAGTCATATCTAAGGCAAAATAATAATAAAAAATATGTTTAGCATTCTGCCTATTTGGAAAAAAAAAAGGAAGGAGGTGGCACTTTTTCTGTCTTCAAAATGGTCGCCGAAACATTTTCCAAGACAACTAGCCTAGATTATTTTCCAAAAGGGCCACCACTTGGAGTTACAAAGAGACATAATGGCTTAATTAATGGAATAGGCCAAAATGATCTAATTCAAACATTTTATTATATGTATGTATTATGTTCCTTTTCCGTTTTGTTCTTCCATGATGAAAGTTTTTAAAAACCAGACAGCCTCAAAAAAAGGGAGTAGGCAGGATGCTAAACATGGATTTTTAAGATCTTTATTTTGCCCAACGATAACAGGGACATACATGTAGGGATTTAGTCTTCAAGCTACAGAACCCGAGTGAATAATCCATTGAAGCATTCAATAGAGACCAAAGTCTTGTTCTGCTTTCTTCCTCCAAGTTCCTTTGCTTGGCTAAAGCCTTGGTCACACTGACCAATAACGATAACGATAACAAGATTTTCAATAAAAGGTATACCCTACTACATGGTGTGCACGTGTGAGTACGCTAGTGTCTGTTACATGTAATAGTAGGGCAGCTCTAGAGTGTACCTATAATGAGATATCTCATTATCGTTATCAGACAAACGTGACCCACGTTGAACAGGTCAGAGTCAGACATGGACGATGATAATAGCGATAATGATATTTCATACCCAAATCACTCTATTGTTTTGGGGCTAATGAGCCTCCCTCAACAATTTTATCTTCTTGTTGGGTTGCTTGGCGAGCGATTTTCTTAGGACAGACCTCAATGATAATATCTGTGAGCCATTCATTTGACTTCTAAGAGGAGATGTCAGATCATGCTGATAGTGTCCACTGCCTTTGATTGACAGAACCCTAACAATTTTACAGTTGCCAACATCTTTCAGGTGGTACTACTTTTATCATTATCATTATCGTTCAGGTACAACCAGCCTTTTAAGGGCTGGTCACATTTGTCCGATAATAATGATAACAATGAGGTTTTCAATTAAAGGTACATCATACTATATGGTGAGTACGTGTGAGTATGCTTGTGTCTATTCATAGTAGGGCACAGCTCTGGGGTATACCTATAACCCTTTCAAGACAATTGATCACATTTTGTGGTTTGGCTCAATAACTTTTGATTCAGAGCTCTAAAATATACATGTATACCAGATGCATGAGTAGGAAGAGCAAAACTTTCTGCACAAACTATGTCCAATTTTGTTGCATGACCATCTTGTGTTTGATGCAAGGAATTTTAGAAACTGGAATAAGCTTTAAAATCCTTAAATTGACAACACATTGAGAGGTTCAAAATCATTGTTTAAAATTGGCAATTTTTTTCAACTTTTCGATAAAATTTGCAATCATGTATGTTTCTTTCAAAGACATTACACGTTATTAGAACCATGTAGCACTAATAGAAAAATATTATTGCCAATTTGAAGAACAAAATGTGATCAATTTAGTACTCTTTATCGTTATTAGACAAATGTGACTAACCCTTTAGTCTTTTTCTAATCACACAGACATTCTGTATCCCAACTAAGAAGTTTAGATAATTTAAGATAATAAACTGGTGTAAATGTACCAATTCCTGATAATTCCTGATGTACCAGTTCCTTTATACATATCATGGTGCTTCTCCTCTGAGAACACGGTGACAGGACATCTCAATCGGCAGCTGGTCAATATCCTACACTCACCAAATTTTGACTTCAACCCTGTACCAAACACTACTTCATCTATTATTAACCTTAACCCTAAACTTGAAGATAAAGTTGAGTTCTGGTCACATTGTGAAAGAAACTGAAAGCAATTGGGAAAGAGTGATCATGTCTACATAAGGATTGGTGTATACTGTACAATTTTGGAATCATCACAATGATAAGAAATCAACCCAAACTCGCTCAAAAGCACATGCACTGCACACTTCAGCTATCTTTCTTATCATATCTCGAATATGGGGGCATTTCAGGAAAAGGCCTTCTCAGGGGACATTTCTGCTACATTTATTCTTCCATACTGACATAAAAGGAATGAGAAAGCTCACAAATTATTTTTCACCTTTCCCAGAACTTAACCCTTTCAGGACAGGAATTATTCAAGGGCTAGATTGATCACATTTTGTTCTTTAAATTGGCAACAATAGCATTTTTGTTTTAGTGCTACATGGTTCTAATAAGGTGTATTATGTTTGAAACAATTTTGGTTAGCAAGTTTTTCAAAAGTTGAAAAAATTGCCAATTTTGACGAAAAAAACCCAAAGATTTTGAACCTCTCAATATGTTGCCAATTTAAGGATTTTCAAGCTTATTCTCCTTTTCAAAATTCCTGGCATCAAACGCAATATGGTCATGTAACAAAAATGGACATAGTACATGCAGAAATTTTGCTCTTTCTACTCATACATCTGGCATGTTTTTTAGAGCTCTAAATCAAAAGTTCTTGAGCAAAACCACAAAATGAGGTCAATTGTCTCGAAAAGGTTAAAGGAGAATGAAACCCTGTGGAAAAATCAATTCTAATGAAAAGAGAGGATAGAGAGAAGTAATTTTTAAAAAGTTCCATCAAAATCGGTTACAAAATGAGAAAGTTATGAAAGTTTGAAAAGTCTCAATTTAATTTCTATGGCGATCCTCCAATTGGCAATGTTGCTTCAAAGTGACAGGTTTACATGTAGTAGTACAACTCTCCATATGTTTTGTACACAGAATTTAATATTTTTCCCATTATCTCTCAAGGTGCAGCTTGTCTCCTTCTTAGCTCAAGATATATCATGGGAAAATTTATTTGACACAACATATGTTGAGTTCACAAAAAGACAAGCAGCATCTTTAAAGATAATTGAGAAAATATGAAATTTTGTGTACAAAACATATGGAGAGTTGTACTACTAAACTTGTCACTTTGAAGCAACATTGCCAATTTGAGGATCGCCATAGAAAGTAAATTGAGACTTTTCAAACTTTCATAACTTTCTCATTTCGTGACCGATTTTGATGCAACTTTTTTTTAAATTGCTTCTCTCTATCCTCTCTTTTCATTCAAATTGATTTTTCCCCTGGGTTTCATTTTCCTTTAACCTTCCCTTTAACCTAAAACCCAATTGCAAAGTTCTGTTACCCTAATTCTATATCTCTGAAAAAATAAAGTCCAGGGGTCGTATTCTGAGATTTATTTTATCTTGATTTCAGTGAAAAGATTTTAATTGTCACAACAAATTTCAAATTGCAACATTTCATTGGTGTTTGCGCAGATGAATTCCGCGTACGCAGCCACTTTTGCGCAGGCATTAACCAATGATGCGCCATAAGCGTACATTTTGTTATGACAATTAAAATTATTTCACTAAAATCAAGATAAAATAAATCTCAGAATACCACCCCAGAGCAACTGTCACCAGAGCATGTCATAGCACATCTCATTCACCTCTTCCAAACATTTTTCCCTATTTTGTCACCCGTTTCCATGCATTTTTTTTGTTTCTAAAGACCAAATATAGGGATAATGAAAAACAATCTATTATGCCCTTTGCCCAAAGAATGTATATTTTTGTTCAAAGAATAAACAAATCGTAGAACTGAACTTATAAAGCTTCTACTGCAAGTATCATAAAAATCAGCTCATTGTTAGATTGTACTTCAACATGCAAGACCAATATTGCATCGCACGTGTTTCTACAAAATTCACTAGAACAAAAATTTGTGTTCACATTGTTTACTTGTATAACATGTACTCTGTATGTAATATGTGTTTTGATGAAGTAGATAATCAACCTAATTTTTCATACTATGTACAATGTACACTGTAACATTTGACCAAAGTATCAGCATGTCATATTGTAAAATTTAAAGCTGAGAATATGACAAAGAAAGTACCCCAAAATACAAGAAAATACAGACTAATATTTTATATCTTTTAATCTGTTTAGTAAAAGTCTCATCACTGGAATACTTTGTATAATACTTGTCACAAGCACCATAAAACATACATGGACAAACAAGAGGTCAATACACGGGAGTGCAGATAACTACATGTACATTGTAGCTTCTCAGAGACCTCTGGGGAAAAAAAATTATAAAATAAAAATTGAGAAATGTGAGCTGCATCCCCAAAGCAATCTCACATGAATGATACTGCTTTTCTCTAAAGAGTCAAACAAATAAATAATAATAATACTAACAAGTAAATAACCATGGACATATTCATTCTACAAAGGGATTTAGAATTGAGAAGCTGGACAATTACAGGGTCAGTGAAGTGATAAACCTCTTCACTATTTTCCGGAGAATTTTTTTCTTCTTCATAAATCTGTGGCTAAGGACCAATTTAATATTCTGATAAAACCCATGTAGTGCATATAATCTGGAAAAAAAATAATGTCACAAGCAATCTGTAAAAAGAAGGTTGTAAACTCACTTCCTACATGTATGTTATTTGTTAAAGTCTTTTTGCTCTCCTGAAAAATCTAACATTTTAAAGTTAAAAGGTTTCATCACTCCACTGACGATAGTATTGTTTCTTGCTTAGCTTTCATAGCCCCTGTAAAAGGTATTTTTCACAAAAAAGTATGTTTCAAAAACATACAGGGCTACTTTTAAAAAACATACATACAGGGCTATGTGAGTAACTTTTCCATAGAGGAAAAAGTTATTTTTATAAAAGGGTGCTAAACTAAAAAAAGTCATATGTAAGCAAGTGTCTAATGATGCAATAATACATTGTATACTTATGCTAATCAAGAAAAAGGAAGTAGTCACTAGTATTCAGTACCTACAACACAAACAATCTTTAAAAAATAATCAAATATTTATTTTTGCATACTGGATGATTTCCACACATAATTCAGGGAAATGTTTCATAAATTAGAACTGTAGCATATACTATTACTCTACAGGTACATGTATCTGAATGTTCTCTTAAAGGGAAAGTCAACCCTGATATCAAGTTGTTTTCAAAAGAAGCAGAAAAATTAAAGAAACATCAATGAAAGTTTGAGCAAAATCCAATGAGAAATAAGAAAGTTATGGATTTTTGTAGTTTGAATCAATCAAACACAAAGTGGAAACTCTGTGACGTATCTTCGAGCTCCTCTCCCATTCGCCCTTAACTTTAAAAAATTATAAATTTTCATTTTTTCTAAAGAAAATATTGAATCATACATGCCCCCTAGATAAAACCACTGCATATTATGTTTTTACTAAAAACATGTATGGAAGGAATGTATTCCTTCAACAACACCTAGGAAAATGATAATTTGTGAAATTTTCTGTAAACAAAATACATCACGATACGTCATGGAATTGCCAATTTGTGTTTGATTGATAACAATTTCAAAAATTCATTACTTTTTATCGGATTTTGCTCAAGTTTCAAAAATCTGTTTCTCTAATTTGTCTGCCTTTATTCAAATCAACTTATGGTAATACTAGGGTGAACTACCCCTTTAATATACGATCCACTAGAAAAATTCTAAATAGTTTATCAGTGTTCACAAGAAAAAACAGTCTGCTAGGTTGCTACAAGCAGACTTTGTACATTCACAACACATGATTAATATAACATCCGGGCAAAAAAAATAAATACCCAGTATATACATGTATATATAATGTGTAAGAAATTTGTTCTAATACTAAAGCGGAGCGCCGACATTTGCTCCTGCGACAATTGCTCCACAGTCCATATCTCGAAAGGTCAAAGGTTAAGGTCAAGGTCATGATTTGTTTTTTTGTTCAGAACAATGTGAAGATTAGGATTAGGGTTAGGGTTAGGGTTAGGGTTAGGTTTAGGTTTAGGATTAGCATGGCAAAGTTAGACCAGAGCAATTGTCGCAGGAGCAAATGTCATACATCCACTATAGCATCAGCAACTCTCGTGGGTTGCTATAGTATTAGAACAAATTTCTCACAAATTGTAAATAATTAATTCTAATACATGAATCCGCCATGGATCTAGCTAGGCATGCGACTTTCCATTGTTCCACACTCCCCTGTCCCTCAAAGAAAAGGAATAAATTAACTGCGAAGGGGTTGCAAGGGCTGCCTGTCGGTGTTTGTACCTGGTGTAGCCGAATATCACTCAACCCTCCTCCGTGGTCTAGTGGTTAAGGCGCTTGGCGTAGAGTGCCAAAGACACAGGTTCGACTCCTGGCGGAGACAGTTTTTGCAAACCCAGCAGTTATTTCCACAAAAAGGAAGTCAGTACGGAGGAACAATGAATTTAGCTACACAAATTATTTCTCTCATTCAATTCATTGATTTCTCACATTATATTATATATATATACCTAGATTCAACGAAGGGGTGAAATTTATTTTTTTTATTGTATATATGTATATCAGCGCGAAATGATGTTACAGAGAATTAATGGATTAAAAATTTTAGTATATGCAGGGTTCTCCACTGGTCTGTATTTTGTCCGGGGGCTCTTGTGTTCGTCGGCCTCCGAAGTCAAATTTGCGGTTTCGCGACGGCGTCAAATTTGCGGTTTCGTGACGGCATACGTATTATAGTGCACTGCGTCGAGATGGTGCATTATATGTCCACAGAGAATGGGTATATATATACTGAATTCGATCGAGACGACATTTTTGATTCACCGAATGAGTGGGCGACGCACGTGCACCGCGGATCCACAGACAGAACTCGTTGCGATCGATCCAGAGAAGGTGGCCATGATCGCAATGAGAATTCGACGTGGTTCATGCAAAGAGATAATGCGTTCGTGCGGGTTTCCGACATGATCATGCGAGTAAAGTTTTTATTTTAAGTCGATGCTTGATTGCGCAATGCCGCGCGGTCTTGATGCTGTCTTGTCTGTGCGTGGAAATATGTCAATTTTCATATCCGGGCGCGTCAAGTTTTTGTCCGGGCGGGGAAATTTTGTCCGGGCGCTAAACTGGTTTTTCAAATTTTACCCGGGCGGAGCCCCCGGGTAAAACCACTAGTGGAGAACCCTGATATGTTTAGAATTAATTTGATTCAATTTGCATTTATCGCAAAAAGATTCATATAATAACTACCTTTTGTGTGCGATAAGGAATTTTTAGTAAATCCCCAAACTATTGATATAATCAAAAAAACAGACATCGCCCTAAGTCCAACCTCAAGACGTTAGATCCCCAATAGTTATACATGTACCTATATAGGTTTTCCACGTTATATTATACGAAAATGAGTTCTCCCTACCGAACAAAACTTTGTACTAATATAAGAAATTTGGCACCCTCTACATTTATATCGACAGAATGCCTCCTACCCCTACGGAAATGGGAAAAAACAGTGCCGAAAACGTTATGGCGAATCAAAAAATTCACCTTTACACCAAATTCCCCCATCAGTCAATTTTTTTTGCACAGGACTTCGCCTTAAGTAGGATTTATATATGTATGTATATATATATATATAGATATATATATATATATATATATATATCCTGTAAATTTATGTCCTGATTTGCATAGAATCAATTGTTTAAAATCTACAACGAATACCTATTCATTAGCACAGATTATAAGCACATTGCTTCTCAGAGGTTAATAATTGGGTACATCATTCGGCACACACACAAAGCTGATTAATTACTTTTTAGATAATTGATCTTTGGCTATGAAAGCTGAAGCATCACTGTTTTAGACTTTTCATGCATTCTTAGAAGTTAAGCCTCCTTTCGATATCCACATACAATGTATATATTGCTTCTCAGAGGTTAATAATTGGATACATCATTTAACATACACAAAGCTGAATAATTACTTTTTAGATAATTGATCTTTGGTTATGAAAGCTGAAGCATCACTGTTTTAGACTTTTCATACATTCCTAGAAATACAAAGCCTCCTATAGATATCCACATGACACGAGGTACAACACCAGCAAATAGTCCTCTAAGTCCTTTCTCCTTCAATATGTCCCCAGCAACTTTGGACAATATGCCCGTAGATATACTGTTCTCTTTTGATGCTAGCATAATCCTTGTCTTCATGACATCAAGGGGTGTGGTCGCTGCGGCTGCAACGCCTCCTGAGAAAGAACCACAGATGGCGGCCTGCCAAGCGTCCACAGGACAACCTTGGTGACCACCCCACATCTTCTTGGTCAACTCCCACAAGGGAAACTGGATCAGGGAGAAAGGGATCTCGCGCAAGAGAGTCACAAAGTACCCCCGGTACATTCCACCAACTCCCTCGTTCTGTAGGGTACGGAGGAAGATACCAATGCTCGCCTGACGAGAGGCTTGGGCTCGCTGTTTGATGACCTCCACAGGTACACGGACCAAACATGCCATGACCTCACCCAACGAAGCAGAACCCATGTGGACAAAGGCATCGTATCGTTGCGGGATGTGTTTGTTTCCTACAGACTTGGCTGCCTCATAAGTGGTGAAGAACAAGGCGGCGGACGGGGCCGAGCCTAAAAAGGCAGGCAAGATACCGGAATAAATTCCACGGAACCCTCCAGTTTTCCAGAAACCCTGCAAGCTCTGAAGACGTGTCTTGACCGTGTCAATTGGGAAGAGGGAGGCATCGACAGACACACCAGCGATGGCTCCAGCAGCCAGGGCCACGTAAAAGGGTGGCCTCTCCTCATTCATAGTGTCTGATGCAGGGAAATACAAACAGAAAGAATACACATCAGCAGGCTTCTTGACAGTACAGTAATGCACTTGGAGATAAATGTCTGCACAAAGAAATACTTCTACACCCGAGGGTGATTCTCCCAACGTAGGTACATGTAACTAACTGTGTTGATGAAACACTCATCCAGCAAAATAAAGCTCCTTCCTCCGTGTCCTCTCTGAGATATTGTAATCCTGGTTCACTGAATTTGCTGACATATATATGCAGAATCTAGCCAGAAATATGGGTCCAAAGTCCTGCTTTTGAAGTATTGCCCATGTATCACTAGAACATTCTGGCATGGCCAATTCACAAATACAAAGCAAATAAAGAGCGAGCGAGTGACTTGCTTATTCTAGAGATGAACTAGCAAAAAAGTGTGGACTTTCATAACTCATTACAGTTCATGTTGTATTTGTATACCCTCTTCTTATTGGGCACATGCCCACAAATATGATCTACATGTATACTCAATTGCTTAGAAGTACATGTATGTTCCCAAAGCATACATGTATGTACAATACCATGTCCACTGACTTGCACTGCCAGGATAATCCTGTACAATGATAATGCCTCTTGATTTATTGAGAAGTGTGAAGATTTAGGCAACCGAATTATGGAGAGACAAATGTCACCCTCTTTCAATCTTACAAAATCACAATAGTTTGGGACTAAATGCAAATAAAAAAACCGACACAACAGAATTGATTTCTGATGCTCATTTCATGCCAGAAAATAATTTAGTTTCTTCATTTTGTTACATAAATATAATAATTTATACGGGACTTAGGGGTTGATGAATGGCCTTCCATAAATCGGTGGCCTAAGTTAAGCCTGGCTTTAACTTAGGCCATTTTCAAGAATACGGGCCATAATGTCCATTATAGCACAAAAGCCTTTTACAATACAGCTGTCAAATATCTACGTTCGTGACTGTCCCAATCAAATGATTGGAAGGTTAGATGAATAGTGAAAACTTACAGACTTTCAATTAACTGGTTCAACGATGTAGACTTCAAAGCATATTGAATGACAAAAGTTAACAACCCACAGGACTACATTCTGTATCTTTGTTCATTGACCTATGTGTACATGTAGATGTTAAAGGTCCCCTGCAACCTAAATGCAAGTTGATTCCTGTTGATGTGCAGAGATGCATACAACTCATATTTTGTTATTTATACATCTAAATATGTTTCATGAATCTTTTAAATGTTTTTAAAATCATTTTCTCAAACATGCTAAGCTCCACCCTAAAAAAATGCCCCAGATCACATTCCTGCAATGACATCATCTGTCGATCATTAGTGAGCTAAGGAGAGACAGTGGTATGTAGCTTTGCCAGAGATGACCATCTGTTCTAATAGACCATACATTGCCTAAATAGGAGTTGCTATGTCAGACATGTTGTAGCATCACCAGGAAAAGATTGGTAATGAGGAGATATTGTTTGAAAGCATGCCATTCTATTGTAAGCATGTGCTGAGCTGGGGGAAGTTACATTCCTTTGTCTAGAGTAGAATGTTAGTGAAGCTGATTGATGATTGACAGATGATGCCACTGGAGGAATGAGATATGGGGCCCGTTGCACAAAACTTGTGTTTAATCGCAACTCCTAAAAATCAAACGCAAGTCCTTAATGTGCAATTCTGATTGGGTGAAAATAAAGTTGCGTTTGATTTTCCTGAGTTGCGTTCAAACGCAAGTTTTGTGCAACGGGCCCCTGGAGGGTTTTTTAGGGTGGAGCTTAGGAGGTTGGGAAAAATATCTGAAAAAACATTAAAAAATCTATGAAACATATCTAGATGTTTGAATAAAAGAATATTAGTTGTATGCATCCCTGCACATCAACATCAATAAACTTGCATTTGGGTTGCAGGGGCCTTTTAATCAGAGGTACCTTTGGCAAGTTTCACTTTCAAACATGAATGGAATACTTGAGATGGATAATATTGATACAGTCCATTATAAACATTAAAGGTATCGTACAGTAGTGGGAAAGGTGGCGCTTTGGATATTTAACTACTTTGTCAGCTGGAATGGAAATTATTACATATACTGTTGTGAAATGATTAATTTCGAACATAGGTGACGTTTGTTTGAAGAAAAATGGTTTAGAAATGGCTAAAATGTCCCAAAAATAAACATCGAATTACAAGCGCGGTACCGCGCTTGTAATTTGATATGAAAACAGTGTGTGTAATAAGTGTGTGCGAACCGCTATGCGCGGTTGAGCCGGGAGCTTCGGGGTAGGTGGTCCTTAGCAAGGGTATAAGGTAACCGTTGATATTCGATCATTTGAATTATTTTACTGAAAATCACCGGAAATCATGAATAGAATACCGGATTATCTCACTCATGTATCTTTTTATTGAAGCCGAACAATATGAGACTATATTTGAGCAGTTTCATGTCAACTTTCATTTTGCTACCACTACTGTTTACATGTATTACCTTTAAAAACAAAACAATATTTTAGAATAGCACTTATCTAGCCTGAAACACTCCCTGTGACACATGCATTTATGGCTACATTCTTCAACGACGAAAATTTTGAAGAGTTATAACGAAAAAAATAATCCTTACACTGAAAACAAAGTCTTTGTACAAATTTTGTCTGGTCCTTGATGAATGTGCTTTGGGAAATTTTGTTAAGGGCCAATTCGGTGAAACCTACTGATGAGGTGCAGATATTCAAACATTAGATATACATGTATATATCCTTAGCTGGCATATCCAAAGATGAAAACAACAAATTTTGAGCTTAGCAGATCTATATTAATTATGAAGTCAATTGTAATGTTTGAATATCCTCGCACTATTGAAAGGCTCAACCACTCATATAAATGTGCTTTTGGTCAAATAAAAGTCCAACGAATACAAAAAATGTTTTATGAACCTGTTTGCAGCATGCAATGTCCTTTCCTGGCTTTCTCATTAAATGATTTGCAAAACAATAGAATGAGCATGATTGTTGTATCAGTTTGGAACGTAACAAATTTTGTAATTGCTAAAAGAGAGGTAAAAAAGATCACATTACAATTTTTTTTAAAATTCAATTCATTTCGGTTTATTGATAAAAAACAATACCTTGTAAAAACAGTCCGGAGACTGATACATACAATGTTTACAAATTTACATAATAATATTGAAAAGATTACATAAAAAGTACAGTGCATGTCAATAAATTGTCAAGAAACAAAGATTGAAAGAAAAATGAACATGAATCGTTTTAAATATTGCACTTCAAATTGATTATAAATACAATAAAATCAATAAAAATGCTATTTCATTACTTCAGTTTATATTAGAACAACAGTTCCTGATATTAATAATAATTATTATCATTATTATTATCATTATTATTCCTGCAATTATAGAAGGCAAGAGCGTTGGGCTACTGATAATTAGTTGTGTGTGTATAAGAAACCATAAATGCATGTAAACGGAGAACATATAAAGTGAAACTTATAACAAAATTAAAAAAAAAAAAAAAAAAAAAAAAAATAGAATACGAAACAATGTGAGAATAGTAAAACTAATTTTATATATAGATCCAGTAGAAGTCGGCAGAGTTTGAGTGATGAGCAGGAATTGTTCGAGATAAATAATAACAAAAGAAAAATATAAGGTTTCAAAAAAAATATGTCTCTAAGTGGATACAAATACAAAATAAATAAATGACAATGTAAAGGAACTGCATGGCATAAGAAAGATTTCAAAAGAAATAAAATGATTACTGAAGTATACTGGCATAAAAAAGAAAAAAAAAACTGACAACAACAACAACAAGAAGACATAAAAAGCAGAAACATGACCATATCATTTAGAAATCTTCAATTGATAATTAAGTATAAGAGAGGGAGAGAGAGAAAGGAGAAAAAATAGGAGAGTGAATTTAAAAAGAGGAGATGAGAAAGGACAGGAAGAAAGAAAGATACGGAAAATTGGAGAGTAAAATGAAGAAGAAAAAAAAAAGGAGAAGAGAGAGATAAAAGAAAAATAGAGAAGAGAGAGAAAGAGAGAGGAGGAAGAAGAGAGAGAAAAAGAGCAAAGAAAGATGAATATTGAGAAGCAGAAGAAAAGAAGAAAACGTAGTAAGAGATTTAAAGAGAGAGAAAAAGAAAAGAAAAGTAAGTTTCAAAACTTCAAAGGCATAAACAGTAACATGCAGTATGAAGTCAGCTTGAGACAAATCACAAGGCAGAATTAAGAATTGCAGTTACGTAAGGAACTGTGGAGTTTTTATACCTCTGAGTTTTACAACGCGGTAAGTCCAGAAGATGGGCATTTCTCAGAGTAGAATTGTGTCGTGAGACAGATCGACGGATGGGGGGTAGAATGTCTCGATGGCGTTGAGACTTAAGGAGACCAAGTCCAAAACTGAGGATGAGATCTTTTCTACGTTCATACAACGAGGGTAAATCAAAACGAATAAGCTGTTGTGTGTATGAGAAGGTAGATGGATACACAATCAATCGAAGAGCCCGTTTTTGGATTTTTTCAAGTTCATCACTCTGCGATTTAGTAATTCCAGATCCCCAGACCGGAACACCAAACTCCAACAGGGGACGGATGTACACTTTGTAGATATTTACAAGATCATGCGCTTCAACACCAGATTTCTTTAGAATGCAGAGAATGTAGAGTCTCCTTGCAGAGCGTGAAATCATCTGTTTGACTTGATCGTCCCACTTAAGATCTGAACGAATTATTACACCAAGGAGGGTCAGCGAGTCGACCCGTTCCAGACGAAGATCTTCGATGGTGATGTCTAGCTGGGGTGGAGGATTCTTGAGGAAGGATACTTGCATAACCTTGCACTTCTCAGGCTTAGGGGTAACGTCGTTTGAGATGCACCATCCACCAAGCACATTAACATGGTCCTGCATGGAACTTGGCTGGGTTCTCGGCAACACTTCCACAAGGCTTAAGTCATCTACATATTTCCAACGGTACCTTGTAGTTAGAGCAGCATCGTTAACGAGAACAAGAAAAAGGATCGGTCCCAACTTTGTACCCTGCGGTACTCCGCATGAGAGACGCAAGGGACTCGATGACTGCCCTTGATGCCGAACCACTTGGTAACGATCGGAGAGGAAACTACAGACAATAATAATTTTCACTTTTTTTTTTTAGTAACATGATTGTTATTCTAAATCTCTGATCACATATATTGCATGAAGTTAATTTTGCACTTTTCGTACAGTCCTAGAAAGTAGGCACCACCGACGGACATCCAAATGAATCTAGGCACAACTCCATAAAACAGCCCCCTCACACCCTTCTCCTTGAGGAGAGTCCTGAAGACATCTGGAATATGATCAATGTGGCCCTGAGATCCCTGTCCTCCAAGCATGATACGGGTCTTCACCACATCACATGGTGTGGTGACTATTCCTGCAACACCACCTGCTATGGCACCACAAAGTCCCGACTGCCAAACAGTCACTGGATACCCCTGCTGACTTGCCCAAATCCTCTTGCAGAGCTCCCACAGAGGATACTTCACAGAGACATATGGAGCGTCTCTCAAGACAGTACTGGCAAATCCTCGGTAAAGACCACGGTATCCGTCTTGCCGGAGGATACCACGAAAGATGGACAAGCTGGGTTTCCTGGATGCCTGTGCACGTTGCTTGACAACTTCTGCAGGAACCCGTATCAACAAGGATGTCACTTCTCCAGCCGTTGCACCAGACATCATCACCCAAGGTTCATAATGTGCTGGGAGATGAGCCTCACCGAGTGCCTTTGCTGTTTCATAGGCGCCAAAGAAAATGGCAGAGTTCGGAGCCGTGACCAAGAGAACGGGCAAAATGCCAGAGAAAGAACCGCGGAACCCACCAGCCTTCCACAAACCTCCAGGAGTCTGAAGTCGGGTCTTGATGGTGTCAATGGGGTGAAGAGTGGAGTCTACAATGGTTCCTGTCACGCCTCCAGCCAGGAGAGCCGCAGGGAGGGAAGGGGTCAGATCACTCATTCTTCAGAAGTCATATCTAAGGCAAAATAATTATTAAAAATATGTTTAGCATTCTGCCTATTTGGAAAAAAAAAAGGAAGGAGGTGGCACTTTTTCTGTCTTCAAAATGGTCGCCGAAACATTTTCCAAGACAACTAGCCTAGACTATTTTCCAAAAGGGCCACCACTTGGAGTTACAAAGAGACATAATGGCTTAATTAATGGAATAGGCCAAAATGATCTAATTCAAACATTTTATTATATGTATGTATTATGTTCCTTTTCCGTTTTGTTCTTCCATGATGAAAGTTTTTAAAAACCAGACAGCCTCAAAAAAAGGGAGTAGGCAGGATGCTAAACATGGATTTTTAAGATCTTTATTTTGCCCAACGATAACAGGGACATACATGTAGGGATTTAGTCTTCAAGCTACAGAACCCGAGTGAATAATCCATTGAAGCATTCAATTGAGACCAAAGTCTTGTTCTGCTTTCTTCCTCCAAGTTCCTTTGCTTGGCTAAAGCCTTGGTCACACTGACCAATAACGATAACGATAACAAGATTTTCAATAAAAGGTATACCCTACTACATGGTGTGCACGTGTGAGTACGCTAGTGTCTGTTACATGTAATAGTAGGGCAGCTCTAGAGTGTACCTATAATGAGACATCTCATTATCGTTATCAGACAAACGTGACCCACGTTGAACAGGTCAGACATGGACGATGACAACAGCGATAATGATATTTCATACCCAAATCACTCTCCTATTGTTTTGGGGCTAATGAGCCTCCCTCAACAATTTGATCTTCTTGTTGGGTTGCTTGGTGAGCGATTTTCTTGGGACAGACCTCAATGATAATATCTGTGAGCCATTCATTCGACTTCTAAGAGGAGATGTCAGATCATGCTGATAGTGTCCACTGCCTTTGATTGACAGAACCCTAACAATTTTACAGTTGCCAACATCTTTCAGGTGGTACTACTTTTATCATTATCATTATCGTTCAGGTACAACCAGCCTTTTAAGGGCTGGTCACATTTGTCCGATAATGAGGTTTTCAATTAAAGGTACAGCGTACTATATGGTGAGTACGTGTGAGTATGCTTGTGTCTATTCATAGTAGGGCACAGCTCTGGGGTGTACCTATAACCCTTTCAAGACAATTGATCACATTTTGTGGTTTGGCTCAATAACTTTTGATTCAGAGCTCTAAAATATGTACCAGATGCATGAGTAGGAAGAGCAAAACTTTCTGCACAAACTATGTCCAATTTTGTTGCATGACCATCTTGTGTTTGATGCCAGGAATTTTAGAAACTGGAATAAGCTTTAAAATCCTTAAATTGACAACACATTGAGAGGTTCAAAATCATTGTTTAAAATTGGCAACTTTTTTCAACTTTTCGACAAAATTTGCAATCATGTATGTTTCTTTCAAAGACATTACACGTTATTAGAACCATGTAGCACTAATAGAAAAATATTATTGCCAATTTGAAGAACAAAATGTGATCAATTTTAATAGTACTCTTTATCGTTATTGGACAAATGTGACTAACCCTTTAGTCTTTTTCTAATCACACAGACATTCTGTATCCCAACTATGTTTAGATAATTTAAGATAATAAACTGGTGTAAATGTACCAATTCCTGATAATTCCTGATGTACCAGTTCCTTTATACATGTCATGGTGCTTCTCCTCTGAGAACATGGTGACAGGACATCTCAATCAGCAGCTGGTCAATATCCTACACTCACCAAATTTTGACTTCAACCCTGTACCAAACACTACTTTATCTAACATTAACCTTAACCCTAAACTTGAAGAAAAAGTCGAGTTCTGGTCATGCAATTACATTGTGAAAGAAACTGAAAGCAATTGGGAAAGAGTGATCATGTCTACATAAGGATTGGTGTACATGTATACTGTGAAATTTTGGAATCATCACAATGATAAGAAATCAACCGAAACTCGCTCAAAAGCACATGCACTGCACACGGAAATGGGTATATGGGACTGCTACACAGATGTGGCATGAATGTTCGGCCCGAACACTTCAGTTATCTTTCTTATCATATCTCGAATAGGCCTGAGTCGAGTCGGTCGGTCCACCGGCGCCCGACCGATGCAGCCGGTCACGTGTGCAATTTCATGCACACCGGCGGACCGATGAAATAAAGAAATACATAAGAAATTCACAGTGTCAAAGACTTTGAAAATTAACCAGTTTTAAGAACTAAATTTCCTTATTTATATTAAAACTTTCACATGATATTAAATTTCAATCCTTTAATCAACCAAGTGGGACTATGGAAATAAGATCACCGAGCAAGATTTCTCAATTTTCTTGCTTGAATTTATCGGCCCGTATATTATTGTTGAATTCTGTGTGAGCGCTGCTGGTACGATTCTGCGCACCTTGCCCCGAGATGGCACTAACTCCAGGCTAACTCTAGTGGAGTAATTACGAGTTGCAAACAAACAGATAAAAGATGGCAGCGCCCATACACGTATACAGAATGCAACAATATCATCATGTTATGGGCCGATAAATTCAAGCAAGAAAATTGAGAAATCCTGCTCGGTAATCTTATTTCCATAGTCCCACTTGGTTGATTAATGGTTTGAAATTTAATATCATGAGAAAGTTCTAATATAGATAAGGGAATTTAGTTCTTAAACTGGTTGATTTTCAAAGTCTTTCATTAACACTGAATTTCTTTATGTACCGGTATTTCTTTATTTCAACGGTCTGCCGGTCTCGCTGAAAAATCACCGGCGGACGCCGGTCAAAAAAAAAAAACCGTTATGACTCAAACCTATATAAATATTATGTTCTTTTAAGATCTCTCATGTTTTCCCTCTTCAACAATCAAAAACATGCTACTTTCCCGATGCGGGCGGCGCGTTATATGCAGCTTTTTTGCACCGCATATTTTTTCATGAAATTTCATCGGTCCGCTGGTCTCCGCCGAAAAATCACCGGCGGGCACCGGTCAAAAAAAAAACCCGTTATGACTCAGGCCTAATCTCGAATATGGGGGCATTTCAGGAAAAGGCCTTCTCAGGGGACATTTCTGCTACATTTATTCTTCCATACTGACATAAAAGGAATGAGAAAGCTCACAAATTATTTTTCACCTTTCCCAGAACTTAACCCTTTCAAGACAGGAATTATTCAAGGGCTAGATTGATCACATTTTGTTCTTCAAATTGGCAACAATAGCATTTTTCTTTTAGTGCTACATGGTTCTAATAAGGTGTAATATGTTTGAAACAATTTACATGGTTAGCAAGTTTTTCAAAAGTTGAAAAAATTGCCAATTTTGATGAAAAAAAACAATGATTTTGAACCTCTCAATATGTTGCCAATTTAAGGATTTTCAAGCTTATTCTCCTTTTCAAAATTTCTGGCATCAAACGCAATATGGTCATGTAACAAAAATGGACATAGTACATGCAGAAATTTTGCTCTTTCTACTCATGCATCTGGTATGTTTTTTAGAGCTCTAAATCAAAAGTTCTTGAGCAAAACCACAAAATGAGGTCAATTGTATCGAAAAGGTTAAAGGAGAATGAAACCCTGTGGAAAACTCAATTCTAATGAAAAGAGAGGATAGAGAGAAGCAATTTTTAAAAAGTTCCATCAAAATCAGTTACGAAATGAGAAAGTTATGAAAGTTTGAAAAGTCTCAATTTAATTTCTATGGCGATCCTCCAATTGGCAATGTTGCTTCAAAGTGACAGGTTTACATGTAGTAGTACAACTCTCCATATGTTTTGTACACAGAATTTAATATTTTCCCCATTATCTCTCAAGGTGCAGCTTGTCTCCTTCTTAGCTCAAGATATATCATGGGAAAATTTTGAAACAACATATGTTGAGTTCACAAAAAGACAAGCAGCATCTTTAGAGATAATTGAGAAAATATGAAATTTTGTGTACAAAACATATGGAGAGTTGTACTACTAAACTTGTCACTTTGAAGCAACATTGCCAATTTGAGGATCGCCATAGAAAGTAAATTGAGACTTTTCAAACTTTCATAACTTTCTCATTTCGTGACCGATTTTGATGCAACTTTTTTTTAAATTGCTTCTCTCTATCCTCTCTTTTCATTCAAATTGATTTTTCCCCTGGGTTTCATTTTCCTTTAACCTTCCCTTTAACCTAAAACCCAATTGCAAAGTTCTGTTACCCTAATTCTATATCTCTGAAAAAATAAAGTCCAGGGGTCGTATTCTGAGATTTATTTTATCTTGATTTTAGTGAAAAGATTTTAATTGTCATAACAAATTTCAAACTGCAACATTCCACTGGTGTTTGCGCAGATGAATTCCGCGTACGCAGCCACTTTTGCGCAGGCATTAACCAATGATGCGCCATAAGCGTACATTTTGTTATGACAATTAAAATTATTTCACTAAAATCAAGATAAAATAAATCTCAGAATACCACCCCAGAGCAACTGTCACCAGAGCATGTCATAGCACATCTCATTCACCTCTTCCAAACATTTTCCCCTATTTTGTCACCCGTTTCCATGCATTTTTTTGTCTCTAAAGACCAAATATAGGGATAATGAAAAACAATCAATTATGCCCTTTGCCCAAAGAATATATATTTTTGTTCAAAGAATAAACAAATCGTAGAACTGAACTTATAAAGCTTCTACTGCAAGTATCATAAAAATCAGCTCATTGTTAGATCAAGGAGTTCTGTGATAACTCCTTGGTTAGATTGTACTTCAACATGCAAGACCAATATTGCATCGCACGTGTTTCTACAAAATTCACTAGAACATAAATTTGTGTTCACGTTGTTTACTTGTATAACATGTACTCTGTATGTAATATGTGTTTTGATGAAGTAGATAATCAACCTAATTTTTCATACTAGTACTATGTACAATGTACACTGTAACATTTGACCAAAGTATCAGCATGTCATATTGTAAAATTTAAAGCTGAGAATATGACAAAGAAAGTACCCCAAAATACAAGAAACTACAGACTAATATTTTACATCTTTTAATTTCTTTAGTAAAAGTCTCATCACTGGAATACTTTGTATAATACTTCTCACAAGCACCATAAAACATACATGGACAAACAAGAGGTCAATACACGGGAGTGCAGATAACTACATGTACATTGTAGCTTCTCAGAGACCTCTGGGGAAAAAAAATTATAAAATAAAAATTGAGAAATGTGAGCTGCATCCCCAAAGCAATCTCACATGAATGATACTGCTTTTCTCTAAAGAGTCAAACAAATAAATAATAATAATACTATCAAGTAAATAACCATGGACATATTCATTCTACAAAGGGATTTAGAATTGAGAAGCTGGACAATTACAGGGTCAGTGAAGTGATAAACCTCTTCACTCATTTTCCGGAGAATTTTTTTTTTCTTCATAAATCTGTGGCTAAGGACCAATTTAATATTCTGATAAAACCCATGTACATGTAGTGCATATAATCTGAAAGAAAAAAAATGTCACAAGCAATCTGTAAAAAGAAGGTTGTAAACTCACTTCCTACATGTACATGTATGTTATTTGTTAAAGTCTTTTTGCTCTCCTGAAAAATCTAACATTTTAAAGTTAAAAGGTTTCATCACTCCACTGACGAATTGTTTCTTGCTTAGCTTTCATAGCCCCTGTAAAAGGTATTTTTCACAAAAAAGTATGTTTCAAAAACATACAGGACTACTTTTAAAAAACATACATACAGGGCTATGTGAGTAACTTTTCCATAGAGGAAAAAGTTATTTTTATAAAAGGCAGGGTTCTCCACTAGCGGTTTTACCCGGGGGCTCCACCCGGGTAAAATTTGAAAAACCAGTTTAGCGCCCGCACAAAATTTCCCCGCCCGGACAAAAACTTGACACGCCCGGATATGAAAATTGACATATTTTCACGCACAGACAAGACAGCATCAAGTCTGCGCGGCTTTGCGCAATCAAGCGTCGACTTAAAATAAAAACTTTACTCGCATGATCATGTCGGAAACCCGCAGGAACGCATTATCTCTTTGCATGAACCACGTCGAATTCTCATTGCGATCACGGCCACCTTCTCTGGATCGATCGCAAGCCGTCGCGAAACCGCAAATTTGACTTCGGAGGCCGACGAACACAAGAGCCCCCGGACAAAATACAGACCAGTGGAGAACCCTGAAAAGGGTGCTAAACTAAAAAAAGTCATATGTAAGCAAGTGTCTAATGATGCAATAATACATTGTATACTTGTGCTAATCAAGAAAAAGGAAGTATTCAGTACCTACAACACAAACAATCTTTAAAAAATAATCAAATATTTATTTTTGCATACTGGATGATTTCCACACATAATTCAGGGAAATGTTTCATAAATTAGAACTGTAGCATATACTATTACTCTACAGGTACATGTATCTGAATGTTCTCTTAAAGGGAAAGTCCACCCTGATATCAAGTTGTTTTCAAAAGAAGCAGAAAAATTAAAGGAACATCAATGAAAGTTTGAGCAAAATCCAATGAGAAATAAAAAAGTTATGGATTTTTGTAGTTTGAATCAATCAAACACAAAGTGGCAACTCTGTGACGTATCTTCGAGCTCCTCTCCCATTCGCCCTTAACTTTAAAAAATTATAAATTTTCATTTTTTCTAAAGAAAATATTGAATCATACATGCCCCCTAGATAAAACCACTGCATATTATGTTTTTACTAAAAACATGTATGGAAGGAATGTATTCCTTCAACAACACCTAGGAAAATGATAATTTGTGAAATTTTCTGTAAACAAAATACATCACGATACGTCATGGAATTGCCAATTTGTGTTTGATAACAATTTCAAAAATTCATAACTTTTTATCAGATTTTGCTCAAGTTTCAAAAATCTGTTTCTCTAATTTGTCTTAATTAATCATTTTAGATGCTGCTTTTTCAAGTACAGAGTATCTAGTGATCCTGAGATATTTCATCAATTTTTTTTTTTCAGTTGTAATAAATACATGTATGTAGAATGCAGGTTGAATGCTAATGCCTGACAAGGACCCATAGACTTTCAATGCAGCACCCCTCAGGTGACAAGACATTTGCTTCTGCGACATTTGCTTCTCCGTCCATATCTCGAAAGGTCAAAGGTTAAGGTCAAGGTCATGATTTGGTTTTTTGTTAAGGACAATGTGAAGATTAGGATTAGGGTTAGGGTTAGGTTTAGGGTTAGGTTTGGTTTAGGTTTAGGATTAACATGGCAAAGTTAGACCGGAGCAATTGTCGCAGGAGCAAATGTCATGGAACCACCCCTCAATGTCGCTAAAAACGATGTACAAAATTAATAGAAAATGTATGTTAAACTTCCAATTTTACGTTATACTCACATGAAATTGATTGATTGGATGGATTTGTTGAAGTTCAATCCCCAGCAAGCCATCAGGCTACATGTACATGTATGTATGCATCATGCAAATTTCACTTGGTGAAAAATCAAAGATTTTGGGACACTTAAGGGGTGCTGCCCCTGAGCCCCCCCCCCCCCCCCCCCTGGTGTGAGCCAGGTACCCCATTTGCATAAATTAAAACCCCTTCAAATAAGATTTACTGGATGGTCAAGGTCATTGAAATCAAGCTGTGTGTTTTTTAATAAAGAAGCAGAATATGTGTACATGAAATAATTGCCAGTGGGACACTTTTGGGGTGGTGCCCCTCCATCAAACCCCTTGAAGATATGATCTACATGTACTATACTTGAACAACTTGGAAGTCTCCTTCCCCTAAGAATGATTCCTACCTAGTTTGGTTACAATCTACATGTGGCAATATGTTTTACAGAAGAAGGAAAAATGTCAATTTAGTATCACAGGCTTGGGGGGGGGGGGGGGGGCTTTCCCCCCACTCCACTCCCTCCTTAAGGGATACATGTAGGTACCCTATTTGCATTAATTTAGATCCTCTTTGCCTAAGGATGATTCTTACCTAGTGTGGTTAGAACCCAGCCATGCATTTTAAAAAATTATTTTCACAATAGGGGCACTTAGAGGTGCTGCCCCTGAGCCCCCTTGGAGGCAGGGTACCCTGTTTCAGAAATTGAGGTCCCCTTCCTCTAAGGATGATACCTACAAACTTTGCTAACAATCTTGCAACAGGGCCTAAAGAAGAAGTAAATATGAATCTAATTACTGCTATTATTGGTGTTCTTGGGGGTGCTGCCCCCAAGTAAGCCTGGGGCCCGGTAGAAAATTACCCGGAACGGCCCGGACCGGTAAAGATGTCAAAATTTTTACCGGGTCCCGGCACGGCCCGAAACCCGGTAAATTTTATGTTTGTTTATATTTTCCTTATGTTTTTATTTTAGTACGTTATTGCGCAAATATGGTGTTTCCTATTTAGCTTCCTGAGCGAGGGAGACGCAAGTTGAGGATCATTTACTCATGATAACAAATTTTGGATTTATATCTTTTATTTTATTTTGCGTGCCTCTGCGAGTCCGCGTTAGTGTTTTCCTAATCATCTACCTGAGCGAGAAAAAAGACAAATCTTACCACCTTCCAAAGCAAGTCGTCTCTACTATCGGAGCATTGTCGGTGGTATGGTGGCCGTGATAGGAAAATCGGACGGGGAAAAAATACTGCCGACCCTTGTCGTTATTAGGAGCCGTTTGTGAAGTTATATTTTCTAAAGAAACAGTATATCATTTGTACATGTTTTTCCACTTAATTAATAAAGGGAGAGGGAGAGGGAGAGGGAGAGGCTGAAAAATTTGTGGATCTGTAAATAAACTATTGTTGTAACTAAGCATGATATTTGTTGGGATTTTTTTACTTATGTATTTGTAATGCTCTTGTTTAATGTGTCTGAGCAATTTATCTGTTAATTTAAGCTTATCACACTTTTCTTAATAATAACATTGTATATTTGAAAACCTTTCTATGCCTGGCTATTTATTTATCCTTCTGAACATCATTATACAAGACAGATATAAAAATTCAGTTTATTAAATCAAGCCTCCACAAAGTTACCTTTTAAGGGATACAGTGTCAAGCAAAGATATTGGATATTGTGACAATTGTTATTTATAAATCGTGATAAGTGAATCCTTCCCCCCCCCCCCCCCCACATAAATAAATATTGTGAAATCATTTATACTTGAAGGCAAAATAGATAAATATAAATAATGGATATTGTTAAATCATCATTTAAAAATAATTAAAAACATGAAAATTATTATTCATAAATACCTGTACTCATTCTATGACATTTTCATACGAATAATTATTTGACAAGGTAAATTATTGAATTATATACAAAAAATTGTCTAAATGATAAATTTACAAACGGCGGCTCATACCACGGAACCCCCAAAAGTAATCTTCTATATCGGGCATAAGAGGGCAGCAAAATACATAAAAACGGTACAATCAACTGTTACCTCAGCCCAGTCACGGCAAACAACTTTCAAGCTCCAAAATTCAGCTTTTTCAATACCGGGGTGCAGAAACTTTACATCAAATTCAAGAGTAGACCCAAGGCAACGTGTTGGTAAGTGATGTTCCAATTTTAGTTACCTTGATATTTATTATGTTTTGGTTCACTCATAGGCCCTTGCCTATGTGGGACTGTGTCCAACATTCGTGTTGCAGCAGTCAAAAACAGACAACAAAATTGCTCTAAGCAAGATTTAATTTTCTTAAATTTTCTAGATTACCTGATTCAGGGATTCTTCCACTCTTACTGTGCCACAAATTAGGGGATTCAGAATCGAAAGTGAAATTTTAAATAATTATTTTCCTCTCTTGTATGAATGATCTAGCCTGGAAAAGGGCCTGCTGATACACACAATAGCTAAAGTATTGAAGCCTATTCACCCATAAAAGAGCTAGTCTGAGTACAAGGT